>JAXQQM020072057.1:0-87977 GCA_034641835.2 Pinus albicaulis
ATTAAAGAAATATACACAAACAATATGTTTCCATAATAAAATAACTAGTTGGTGATGAAATCCAACCTCACAGAGATTAATGTGGAAAACTAGTGGTCAGAATAGTTACCCTGACAACCTGCTTAATGAAACAATCCGGTGTAAGTAACTCCACTATGCCATCTCGAAGTGAAGACTACCCTCCAGAAAGTCAAAATGAGTCTAGTTAACATCTTCTCCAGGTACAGTGGGACCTTCCCTCCACCACCACCTTGGGAAAAATCCTAAATATTATAGCCACTAAGGCTACCAACTAAGACAATTGAACCTGGGGGAACAATTTGTGACCTGATATACATGCAAGGGCAGAGTATCAAAGTTCAATCCCCTTGACAGCTCCTCGACATGGTAAATACGATGTTTACTAACAAGTGATCCCAGGTTCCTTGATAATGATTAATCCAAGTTTTATCATTTGTAATACGTACACATCTTCTATCTCTACCAATGAAGTAGGTACAATTACTCCACTGGGTCCGACATGACCTCGTGCTTGAATATTTTAAGAAAAGCTTCCCAGAGAAAAAAAGAAAAAATTGGGTTTTTCCCTACCGCAAGATGCTACTTGTTTGTTTATCTGCTTTGGAAAGTTAATTACTCCCTATTCCAAAGCACTAATCTTGAACTAGATTGGTGGAAAGAGCCCTTGAAAATGTAAAAATATCTACATCAATTTATTAAGTATTATATTAATTTTAATGTTTTTTACACAGAGGGGTATGGAAATGAAACCTAATAATGTTGTGACCGACTCAAAAAATTACTCTAAATGCATCAACAATGAATATGCAATTCTTTGATTCCATGAATTCCTAATTAAGGGAAGGTAGAAGGATTTTTTCAACTCAAAGAAGTACAAATTTCCTAAAACATCCCATAAAAATTCTTTTTCATTAAGAAATAAATTTCGTTTTGAAGCATAACCAATACCACTTTGTAAAGAAAATATTTGTTGATTCAAAGCCAAAATATACAATTTTATGAGAAAACAATCTTTCAATTCTTCAAAATTAAAAACCTAAAAAATATAAAAACTTTTCAAAAAAATGAAAGCTCTTAACCAATAATCTAACTAACGATACCTATGAGTGTACTTTCATGATTTCTTTCAGTTGAAAGAAAAATAAATCGTTTTTTCACTTTAACAAGCAGAAGCAATTTCATAAAAGACTACTTTTTGAGACAAATCACACTTCACTTATCTAGAATTTTTCCTTTGCAAATGAGGAAAAAAAAATCACTCTAATAAGCAGGACTAACAAGACACTTGGTAGCTCTAGAGGGAAATGACAAAAAAAAAATGATCCGGGTAGTGAATCTATTTTCCCAAACAGAGAAATTCATAAAATCAAGGTAAACTTTACCTAGAATTTAAAAAAGGATGATTTATAAAAAAAACTCTAAGTTAATTAGGAAGAGTTCACAAATGGACTCCGAGGGTTGGTATAAGTCAAGTTGAACCTCTAAAATGTGTCATGATACTCTGAGAGAGAGAATATTTATTTTTTTCAAAACTTTTCAGAGGGTGCGCAGGTAGTCAGTGAAAACTAGTGCACATGCACACTGTATTAAATTGAAAACTTGCACAAAATTGTGCTCTGTTTATGAAAGAAAAACATGCAGGGTAGAGAAATTTCAAAAAATAAACACAAGGCATTCTAATTTAGAGGATTTAAAAATTCATAAACCCAACAACACTCAGACATAGTCAAACTAGAACAATCGGAGAAATAAACCAAAAAAATCAAGAGAAAGCTAAGATTTTTCCCCAGCAGAGTCGGCATTTTTTTTTGGATAAATCCCTGTTGCAGACAAGAGTGATCTCCCTAGTATCCCAACAGATAACTAGAAACAAACAACCATCTGAATGTATCTTTCCCTAAACTATTAGTAGTCAGATTATGAAAAATAGAAAAGAGAGGATAATGTTGTTACCTTTCAACGAGATGTTTGATGAAGACCTTGCCTTTTGTCTTGAATAAGTTCTTAAATGCTGAGAAGAACCTAAAATCAAAAACATGCAAAGAATCAAAAGCACCTATAGTATATAATAATCCAAATACCAGCTTAAATTAATGATCAAGGAGATTAAGAATTTTCATTTTTTTAATGAATCTAAAAACAACACAATGAGAAAAAGTATCCAAATGCATTATCAAGAATATAAGGAGAAATCTTACAACCGAGGCTTGATGTCATACAGATTTCTCTTGTATGACTTTACAATCTTCCTCTTTGGTTTAACAAGCTTTCCACTCTAGAATGACTAGCATAATATTATCTTTAGTGAACCCTTATGAACCCCCTAACCCTGAAGTTTCAACTCAATTTATAGGAGAAATTGAGGAGGTTTCAGATCCACCAATAGAGGGATGTGATACTCTAATGATGGGATTAGGGTTCCTTGATTCAAGGGGATAAGTTCCATGATTGGAGGGATATAACACTAACTGATGTGACTCAAGAGGCTTTTAGTTGGAAGAATATGCGCCCAACTATGTTTCTAGAAGTTATTTTCCGCTTTTACTTTATTTTAAATGGGTTGCGCAGGTTTTAACGGAAAAAAAGCACAGGCGTCTACATATAAGCTTAGGCATATCCGCACATGCACAGGAAGTGACTGGAAAAAGTGCGTAGACAATATTTAAGAGTATTTAAGAGTTTTTTTCCAGTTTCCAAGAATTGGTTAAGGAATATAAGTGTTTTGAATTCTAAGGAAGAATGAGTATGGATGGTGATAGATCCATATTGACAAAATGAAATGTAACAATCTCAAAGCCTAGCCATAACTTAAGAGTAATAGGAACCCAATGCTAATACTTATATCTTGATTTTTGAGAGAGTGTTCATTCATAGGGAAATTAAATATTGTTTATATTTTATATGCTTTGTGAAGACAAAACAATTTTCATTCCTTATAAATCCAAGGATTAAAATTAGGAAAAAAGGACCATGGTTTAGGGGAAAATAACCTCATGCTCAACTCGTTTCTCACCATATGAAATTTATTGAAACCAAGGGAGTCTATTTTATTGCACAAATTTATTCCTACAATAAATTCTATTTTAAAATGCATATATATAGAGACTCCAATATGGAAGATAACATTCTTCAATATGGTGAATCCCTTGAAAACTAAAAACCAATCTCATAACAAAAAATAACCTTTTTTCATACATTACCACATTCCAAACTCCATAGAATACAAGACATAAATTTTCATTTCTAATTACCAACATCATTGAGAGAGAAAATGAAAAAAAAACCGTATGAATAGAGGGAAATTTTATTTCAAATTTTAAGCTAGCAATTGACTTGAGAATAATACTTTTCCACCAACCATAGAATTAGCTACGAATCCTCTTTCCATAGTTGGCCACCCCCTAACCATCTTTAAACACTTTTAGGTGAATGAAACTCTCCTTCACACACATGAATAATTTAGAGAACTCTCTTCCCCAATATGCTTAGGGCACCCACAATCTCTATATGCCTCTCAGTTGGCCAACAATGACATTCATGAAAACACCTTCTTTTTTTATGGGCCCTTGGTAATTTTCTTACCCAATGATTATAATGCTCACTCATCATTCATTAAATCATGAAGCCCACTACCCAAATACGTTCCAAAGCTCTCCAACAACACAACAACAATGATCTAAGACATGATTAGCACTTTCTTGGGTGGTTTTGGGCACCCAAAACAAAGCTTGTTCACCTAGAATGCTCCAACGAACATTCCACTTGGGACTAGAAACATTCTACTTCACTGCTCGAGGCACTCATGTGTATCCACTTTCTTTTTATGGCCAAAGGAATTAGTGAATTATTGTTTCACCTCATTTTTCCATTTTTGGTTCTCTGCTTCTTCTATAATTATCCACATTCAATAATTTTTTCTCTTGTACACCCTTACATTTTCCTTATTCTTCTAGTCATATCATGGGTCGACTCCAAATTTTAAGGAATTTTACATCCCATTACTTCCACCGAGTTATAAATCACCCTTTAAATTTCCACCTCATCTTCCACAACTTAACAAGGTGTTTTTTCTAACTACCTAGTCATTCACAATCAATAAGATTTTTGGAAAGAGGGAAAATGTTGAAAGTCGAATTTGAATTTTCATGGAAAGTATTGGAAATTCCCTTAGGCACCTTTACCATTCATCACTTCCCCCCCTCATGGTATAATATTTTGTATTGTTTCTAGCATTCCTTGTAATTTGGTTAATTTTTCAGTCATTCATTTGTTTATTTATTTATTTATAAATGAATACAAAAATCCATACATATTTTTTATGAGTTATTGTATTTTCTTCCTTACAGTAACACCTATACTAGATGTCCTTGTTCACCACAATAATATAAATCATGCATTTTTTAGTTGCACCAACATCATTTTCCTCTTTCATGTTAGCAACACTTTCCATGTCCCTTCAATTACTACTTTAGAAATGTCATTCACCTTCCCTATCTAGCTACCTCTATTCTTCTAGCATTCCATCTAAAGCCTAAATAAATAATCAAATATGCATGAAAATTATTTCTATTTTACATACTGATAAAATTATGCATAGGATCATGTATCTCCACAACATAAAAATGCATGTCAAGGAAATGTGCAATTTAACACAATACTTATTTGTATGGTTGTTCCTTGCTTCACCAAGTTTCCTTATGCACCAATTTATATTATTGTTTTCTTAAACAAACTCAATACACTAATGGTTCCATTATGTCTGTAACATGAATCTTCCATAAAAAAATCATTCAAGCCTCCAGTTTCTTGCTGTCACTCACCCTCCAGGCTTAGGCATCTTCTTCTTTGTTGAACAATCTCTCAAGTGATCCACCTTTCCAAGGATTTCTTGCATAGAAAGGTAAAATATTTTTATAGAGTATTATAACCAATGAATCGCTTTGGATTGCTCTAAAATGACACAACACATACATGTACATAACTCATGGTGACCAAGGCACAACTTAGGGTTCCAATTTCATTGCAATGGGCTTGTTCGTAGATCCATTATTTCATGCGTATCACACACATATAATTTCTATGAGATATCATTATAATAAATTCCAATTGACAATATTTTGATGATATAATAAATTCCAATTGAAAATATTTTGTCTCAAACCTATTTCACATAGGAATAAAGTTTCTCAAGTATGATATTCTTCTCATAATGTTTGGCTCTTGCCTGTGGTAATGTTAAGCCTTCATTATGGACTTATACTCATTTCTATCTTCAATGCTATTCCACTTGTAATGTGGAAGTTAAACCATTGTGAGTATCCATGCTTATAATCCTTTAATCGTAGTATTTACAATAGTTATTGAAATGAACTTAGAAAATATTTTTTATTTTTTTATTTTTTTAAAAATTATTTATGATATGTATAACATTTCAGAAGTTTACTATTAAAACACCACCTATATAAAAGTCATAAAATCAATTTTTTTTTTTTTATAACAATAATGAGAATTTGTATTAATAAAATTTTGCACCTAGAACACACAGCAAGTACATTGGAATGACTATTATTGTTATGCAACCAACTCACAAAATAGAAGAAAAGATAGATCAATGACTTGAAAATTATCCTCTTCGAATGGGAAAACTCCTTTACATTACATAAATGAACAATTATTGGATGATACAAATTCCAATACCTCCTTTGTATATATAGGAGTCTAAGGGTTCATGATATAATCAGAGGCTACATAAAAATAATAATTTAAGGGCACAATAATAATAATAGTGGGCTTCTATGGGGCACAACAATAAAAATATGGGAGCTACATGGGCATAAAAATAACAATAAGGGGGATAAACTAAAAATAATAATAAGGGGGCTACAAAATTATTATAGGGAGCGAACATGACCCTCTCCTTAAAAAAAGTGTTGTCCGCAAAGCTTGAGTAGTTCTGGATGCTTCTGTATAAAATTCTCATCCTCCCATGTGGAATCTTTAACAGGTAAGTTCTCCCACTTAATGAGATACTCTGAAATTGATCGATTTCATAGCTATCAAGTTCTTGTTTCCGTGACTTCTTCAAGATCAAATATGGTTTTTCCTTCTTCATCATGTTCTATCAACACTGTTTGAATGAGAATCTCGTCAGTAATAACCTTCTTTAAGCATGAAACATGGAAAACTGGGTGTACTTGGGAAGATGTAGGTAGCTCCAATTTGTATGCCATAGTACCAATCTTTTGCAATACCTTGTAAGGACCATAGTACTTGGGTGATAATTTATTATAATTATTAGCATGCTTGAGGGACATTTGTTTGTATGGTTGTAGCTGTAAAAATACCCATTCTCCTACCTCAAAACTTATTTCACTGCGATGCTGATTTACCTCTTGTTTCATTGGATTCTGTACTAGAGTGAGGTTAGCCTTTAAGAGTTGGAGAACTTGTTGTTGATTCTTGATGTGATCTTCCACTTATTGAACCTTATAATTTTCTCTTAAATATGATGTGATGGATGGTGGATGATATTGATAAAGTGCCATAAATGGGGTCATTTTTGGTGCATTATGGAAGGAAGTGTTATACCACCATTCAGATAGAGGTAACCAATTGGCCCATTGTGTTTGTTTATTAGATACAAAGCAACAAATATATCCTTCTAAACTTTTGTTCACTATCTAAGTTTTCCCATTAGATTGAGGATGGTAAGATGAGCTATGAGCTAATTGAGTACCAAGACAATAAAATAATTATGTCCAAAAATTTCTAGTGAAAATGGGATCATCTCTGTCACTTACAACAATCTCTGGGTTTCCATGAATCTTTTGAATTGTTTCCATAAATGCAGTAACAATTTTACTAGCTTGAAAAGGATGAGATAATGCACAAAAGTGTGCATACTTGGTAAGTCTATCAACTACCACCATGATGACACTCTTTCCTTTAGACTTGGGTAAACCTGCGATAAAATCCATTGAGACCTCCTCCCAACGTTGACTTGGAATGGATAAAGGTTGTAATAGACCCGGGGTCTTAATTGTCTCAACTTTATTTTGCTGTAAAACCAAACATTTTGCAAAAAACTTATGAATATCAAATTTAAAGAAATCCCAAAAAAAATCCTTCTTGACCCAGTGGTAAGTTTTTAAAAATCTCGAGTTCCCTCCTAAGGGGGAGGTGTGTAATTACAAAAGTATATATTTTTTCAATTGGGAATTATTATAAAGATATAAGTGATCTTTATACCATAATGAATCATTTTTCTAGCTAAATATATCAGATGTATTGGGATCTTGCTGTAACTTTTGAATAAGTGTCCAAACCTCTTCATAATTCTTACATTCATTCCTTACTTATGTTATCCACTCAGGTTGGATAATAGAAATGACACAAAAAAATGATTCCACATCCTCATTCTTTCTTGAGAGTGCATATGCAACAACATTTTTCTTCCCTTTTTGTAGACGATTTCAAATTCATAACTCAACATCTTCGTGACTCATTTTTTCTGCTTTTCTGAATATAATATTTGTTCCAAAAATTATTTAATACTATCATGATCTATTTTTACCTTGAAGTGTCTTTTGATTAGGTAAGGTCACCATTTCTTTAGTGCATGTAGTATTTCCAACATTTACTTCTCATAAATAGGTTTGTGTAAATACTTTCCTTTGATTGGATGAATTGAAAAAGCAACGGGTCTTCCTTCTTGCATTAAAAAAACACCAATTCCATTTCCTGAGGCATCACATTACACATTAAAGGTTTTCGTGAAGTTTTGCATAGCTAAGACCGGTGCTTGGCACATTTCCTCTTTACTATGATCAAAGGACTTAGTTGCTTTTGGACTCCAAGAAAATGCATCTTTCTTCAGTAATGATGTTAGAGGTGCCACTATTCTCCCATAATTCTTAACAAACTTCAGATAATACCTAGTCATCCAGAGAAATCCTCAAAGATGCTTTATGGTTGTGGGGATTTTCCATTCCTTAATGGATTTAATTTTGTTAGGGTCTACCTTAACACCTTCATGAGATACAATATGACCCAGATATTCCACCTCATTTACTCCAAAGAAACATTTGGAGGTTTTTGCATATAATTGTTTCTCCTCCAATATTTTCTGCACCCTGTCAACATGTTGAACGTGATCCTTCCAAGACTTTCTATAGATTAGTATATCATCAAAAAATACTAGCACATATTTTATAAGGAAGGGTTTAAAAATGGTATTAATCAAATATTGAAATGTGGAAGGTGCATTTTTAAGGCCAAAATTTATGACCAAAAATTCATAATGACAGTCATGAGTTCTGAATGCTATTTTCAGAATGTCTTCATTCTTCATTCTAATTTGATGATATCCTGAACGAATATTTAGCTTGGTGAAATAAATTACTCCATGTAATTCATCCAACAATTCATCAATGACAAGAATGGGAAATCTATCTTTAATAGCGAGCTTATTGAGCTCCTTATAATTCAGAAACACGAGCCATGATCCATCCTTCTTTTGCACCAATACTAATGGAGCATAGAAAGAACTTTGGCTAGGTTGAATTATACCAACCTAAATAATTTTTGCAACCATATGTTCAATTTCACTCTTTTGGGCATATGGATATCTGTAAGGTATAATGTTTGGAGGAACACTTCCTGGAATCAAATGAATAGCATGATCATGATTAAGAATAGGTGGGAGGCCTTTGGGAGTCTCAAATACCTTGGAATGATTATCCATGTTCTGAAACCAACTCCAAAAATAGAATAAAAGAGAGATCAACGCCTTAGAGATAAGC
Organism: Pinus albicaulis; assembly: GCA_034641835.2. Classification (NCBI taxonomy): domain Eukaryota; kingdom Viridiplantae; phylum Streptophyta; class Pinopsida; order Pinales; family Pinaceae; genus Pinus; species Pinus albicaulis. The sequence continues at coordinate 8,823 of JAXQQM020072057.1, forward strand.
CACTTCGAGGGGGTAACCTCCTTTACACTACATAAATGAAAAATTATTGGATGATACAAATGACAAAACCTCCTTCTATATATAGGAGTCCATGGGGTCACAATATAATCGTATTCGACCTAAAAATAATTATGTAAGGGCACAATAATAACAATATGGGGGTTACCTCGGTACAACAATAACAATAAGGGGGATACAATAACAACAATAAGGGACTACACTAGTAATATAGGGACCTAACATGCCCCTCTCCTTCAAAAAAGTTTTGTCCTCAATGCTGGAGTAGCTTTGGATGCTTCTATATAAAATTCTCATCCTCCCATGTAGAATCTTCAGAGGGTAAGTTATTCCATTTGATGAGATATCTCTGAAATTGTTCGATTTCGTAGCTATCGAGTTCTTGTTTCTGTGATTGCTTCAGGTTCAAATATGATTTTTCCTTCCTCATCAAGTTCTGAAAATATTGTTTGAACTAGAAATATGTCACCTATAACCTTAATTAAGCATAAAACATGGAAAATTGGATGCACTCGCGAAGAAGCAGGAAGCTCTAATTTGTATGCCATAGTACCAACCTTTTGAAACACCTTGTAAGGACCATAGTACTTTGGTGATAATTTATTATCCTTCTTAGCTTGCTTGAGGGACATTCTTTTGTATGGTTGTAGCCATAAAAATACCCAGTCTCCTTCATCAAAACTTATCTCACTGCGATGTTGATCTCCCTGTTGTTTCATTCGATTTTGTGCCAAGTTTAGGTTATCCTTTAAGATTTGGAAAACTTGTTGTTGATGCTCGATGTGATCTTCCACTACTTGAACCTTCAAATTTTCTCTTAAAGATGATGTGATTGACGGTGGATGATATCCATCAAGTGCCATAAATGGGGTCTTTTTTGCTGCAGTATGGAAGGAAGTGTTATACCACCATTTAGCCATAGGTAACCACTTGACCCATTGTGTTTTTTTATCAGATACAAAACAATGAAGATATCCTTCCAAACATTTGTTCACTATATCAGTTTGACCATCATATTGAGGATAAGATGAGCTATGAGCTAGTTGAGTACTCAAACTAGAAAATAATTCTGTCCAAAAATTTCCAGTAAAAATGGGATCTCTCTCGCTTACAATAATATTTGGGTTTCCATGTAGCTTTTGAATTGTTTCCATAAATGTAGTAGCAACTGTACTTTCTTTAAATGGATTAGCTAATCAACAAAAGTATGCATACTTGGTAAGTATATCAACTACCACCATGATGACATTATTTCCTTCGGACTCAGGTAAACTTGTGATAAAATCCATTGAAATATCCTCCCAACGTTGACTTGGAATGGATAAAGGTTGTATAAGACCCAGGGTCTTAATTGTATCAACTTTATTTTTCTAGAAAACCAAATCTTCCGCCACAAACTTTTGAATATCATATTTAAGGCCATCCCAAAAAATTATTTCTTCACCATATGGTAGGTTTTCAAAAATCCTGAGTGTCCTCCTAAAGGAAAAGTGTGCAATTCCAAAAGAATCTTTTGTTTCAGTTGATAATTCTTACAAAGATATAAGCGATATTTGTACCATAAGGAATCATTTTTCCAACTAAAATTATCAGATGTACTAGGATATTGCTGCAACTTTTGAATGAGTGTCCACACTTCTTCGTCCTTCTTCCATTCATCCCTTGCTTCATTTATCCAATTTGGTTGGATAATAGAAATGGCACAAAGCAATGCTTCCACCTCTTCATCCTTTCTTGAGAGCGCATATGGAACAACATTTAGCTTCCCTTTTTTGTAGATGATTTCAAATTCATAACCCAACATCTTTGTGACCCATTTTTGCTGCTGTTCTAAAGATAATATTTGTTCCAAAAAGTGTTTAAGACTATCATGATCACTCTTTACCTTGAAGTGTCTTCCCATTAGGTAAGGTTGCTATTTCTTTAGTGCATGTAGTATTGCCAACATTTCCTTCTCATAAATAGCTTTATGTAAATAATTTCCTTTGATTGGATGACTTCCAAAATAAATGGGTCTTCCTTCTTGCATTAAAACAACACCAATTCCATTTCTTGAGGCTTCACATTCCACAATAAAGGTTCTTGTGAATTCTGGCGTAGCTAAGACCAGTGCTAGGCACATTTCCTCTTTAAGATTTTCAAAGGTCTTAGTTGATTCAGGAGTCCATGAAAATGCATCTTTCTTCAATAATTTTGTTAGGGGTGTTTCTATTCTCCCATAATTCTTAACAAACTTGCGATAATACCCTATTAACCTGAGAAATCCTCACAACTTATTTATGGTTGTGGGGAATTTCAATTCCTTAATGGATTTAATTTTTTTAGGGTCTACCTTAACACCCTCATGAGATACAATATGACCCAGATATTCCACCTCTTGTACTCCAAATAAAAATTTGGAGGTTTTTGCATATAATTGTTTCTCCTCCAATATTTTGAGCACTCTGTCAACATGTTGAAGATGATCCTTCTAAGAACTGCTGTAGATTAGTATATCATCAAAAAATACTAACAAAAATTTTCTAAGGAAGGGTTTGAAAATGGAATTCATTAACCCTTGAAATGTAAAAGGTGCATTGGTAAGGCAAAAAGGCACGACCAAAAAATCATAATGACCCTCATGAGTTCGAAATGTTGTTTTTGGAATATATTCAGTCTTCATTCTAATTTGATGATATCCTAAATTAAGGTCCAACTTGGTAAAATAAAGTGCTCCATGTAATTCATCCAATAATTCATTGATCACAGGAAAGGGAAATTTATCTTTAATAGTGATATTATTGAGCTCCCTATAATCTGGACACATGCGCCATGATCCATCCTTCTTGTGCACCAATACTACTAGAGTAGAGAAAGAAGTTTGACTAGGTTGAATTATACCAACCTCTAACATTTCTGCAATCATACGTTCAATTTTGCTCTTTTGGATATAAGGATATATGTAAGGCCTTATGTTTGGAAAAAACACTTTTTGGAATCAAATGAATAGCATGATCATGATCACGAATAAGTGGTAGTATTTTGGGAGTTTAAAATACCTTGGAATGATTGTCCAAGACTTTTTGGAGATCTAGAGAAATAGATGATTTTGATGTTGGAACTTCTAGTGAGAATAATTTTGAAATTACGCCTCGTTGTTCTTTCTTCAGAAGCTTTGTCATGAAATTAGAGCTTATTATCTTTCCCGTATTCCCTACGATACCCTGTAATTCAACTTCCTTTCCTTCCGAAAAAAATTTCAAGAAACATTCTTGAAAATTAAAAGCTATTGTCCCTAAAGATTGTAACCATTTTACTCCTAGTACAACCTTTGTACCTCCCATCGGAATGGAAAGCATTGGAATATTCAATACATATTCACCCATGGTTAGCATGATATTATGGCATTTTCCAGAGCAATTTATAGTTCCTCCATTTGCAACCATTACTTGAAATTTGGGTGTTGGGTATAGGAAGAAATTCAATTCTTTGGCTACATTACAATGAATAAAATTATGGGTACTACCCGAATCAATCAACACTATTACCTTTTTCTTCTTGATATGTCCTTCTATCTTGAGAGTTTGAGGAGTGGTAATTCCTAGCAATGCATTACACGATATGGTTAGACTCATTTCTTATTTCTCTAGGGTTGGTTCCTAGTGTATGTCCTCTTCCTTTGAAGTTTCTTCTTCATTTTCTTCCTCCTCTTCATAATCTATGTAAAATAATTTCTTCTCAGCACTGATCATGAGTTCATAAATTTTTCTCAAAATTCAAAGTTACAGGATTGGGCTGAAACTAGGATGGTTCCGTAGATCTCGTCTTCCTGATTCTGGCACTGTGAATGGTTCGAAAAACTGATGTAGTATGAGGAAGATATTGTGTTCTTAACAAAATTCCAAACAAGTAAAATTACGATAGTTTGACCAGGCTTGAATGGGATTCACAGTCAACAAAATGGATGTACATTGAGCAAAAAAGAGAATATTCCTTGGAATATTCCTTTCTCAAGACCAATCGTTGGATGAAAAATGTCAGGTTTCTATTTGAAGGTACGAATTGAAGAGCCAGTTATAACGTGCCACATGGCAAACCCTAAGGCTGCCATGTGTCCCGGTAATTGTATTCCAAAATTTTGTGAGAGAAAGCAGAGCTGGACCTGTTGACCTCCCTCTGGGAATGCGCACACCTTACCATTCACTCTACGCATTAGTTCTTAACCGTGTTAGGCGACAGGTTATACTTATTGTTTATTACAAATGTATTTGGGGGTTGGGAACCACCAACGGTCCCAATTCACTAGTAGTCCCCGAGAGTATTGTCACATGCAACCGTTTTACACCAACCAACTGTGCAATATATTCAAACCTAACAGAAATCAACCCAGGGTTCAAACAATCAACCACCGTTTAATGTGAGAGTTCCGCTAACCACCATAGTTATGTAGTGGTTTGGGGGTGCGCATGTGGCCACCACCCAACTGAAAAAATTAAATGCATAGTTTAATCAACGGAGAATTTAGGGGCATGTCTAAATTTGCGGCCTACCTAATTTTAACTCCAGTTAACTAGAATTCTCCACTTTTAGTGGAGTTTTCCTAGGAGATACTGGGCAAAAGTGTAGGAGGCCCAATTTTTGACTATTCTAAGTGAATGAAGAGTCATTTTTGACTAATTGGAGCATTCTGGAACCATTGGTGCTAAGAAAATAGACATTAGAGCACTATAACTACATGTAATAGAAAAATTTAGAGCATAATGAAATATGGAAAAGGCATTGGGAGCTGGACCAACAGATGTAGCCCAGGAGGGGTGAACTACTTCATCATGCCTGTTGTTTAAATTTCATGTGGTGACTTATTTCTCCATTTTACATTGCTGTTTAGTGTTATTATGCTTATTTTATGCTTCTATTTCACTAAAAATCATCTACAAATCATGGAAAAACTCCTTACTCATGCAAACTAATGAACCAATTATGCACATATTTTTAAAGTTGAAAGACACTTAGCACAAAAAAAATAATACAGTCATTTCAGATCAGATTGGTATCAGAGCTAGAGATTATTATTTGGTGTTGTTTAGTGCAAATAATTGTTTAACTGTTTGCAAGTTTTATATGCTTACAAGGCTCAAGCTCAAAAGGGGAGAAGGAAAATTGGTGCAAGCAGGAGGGTCTCCAAAGGAGCCAAAGAAAAGGAGAGCAAGATTTCCACAATATCCACCACCTAGTTCACCTCCTAAAGAAGCAGAAGCTCCATTAAGCATGCCTCATGATAAAGGAGAAATTCATGAAGAAGTTGACCCCAAGGAGGAAGAAAGAGTGTTCATGAAAGCATTCATTGACATGACTGAGATGGTTAGAATTATTTATCAAGAAAGGAATGAGAGACTGGAAAGAGAAGGATATAAAATTCAAAAGGAAGGACAAGGATCCTCAGGAGGTCAACATAATGAAGACAAGTGAAAGAAGGGAAATGGAGAGCCATCATCTTCACCCTCATCATCATCATCATCATCTTCTACCTCTTCTTCAGTACATCAACCACACAAGTCCAAGAGCACTAGTAAATCTCCTTTATTAAAACTTGATGTTACGTTTGAATTTCCAATGTTTAATGCTGAAGTAAATGAAGAAAAGCTAGATAATTGGATTAGACAATTGGAGGTATATTTGAGAATACATAACCTTCAATATGATGATACAAAAATTCAATTAGCTTCATTGAGAATGGAAGATGCAACACTTTTTTGGTGGGAAGCCAAGAAAAACGAGGAAATCAAGAAACATGGTAAGATTATTCTATCATGGTCAGATTTGATTGTTGCTATTAAAAAATAGTTTTATCCATTAGCTCATATGTAGAAATCCATCATGAACTGGCAGAAATTTAGGTAGTTAAAGGGACAAAATGTGCAAGAATACACCGAAGAATTTAGGAGAAGAGCTCTCTTATTAGGGGTGGATTTGCAGAGCCAAGACACTTTGCTAAGTACATAGGAGGATTACATAAATACCTAAAAAATACTATTCTCATGTTTAACCCCACCAGTCTAGCTGAAGTTTGTGTTCAGGCCACACATCTAGAAGTTAGAGGGAAGAACATTTTTGAAGAGAGTAGGAAGAAACCTTTTAAGGGTAAGGCCAAGGAAAATACCTCAAAAGGTAAAAACAAAAAGAATTCATCTATTAAGAAAGAGGGGGAAAAAGTGACCTGTAATTTTTTTTCAAAATAAGGCCATGATGAAACTCATTGTTGGAAATTACATCCTGAATTGAGGCAAAAGAAACCCAATAAAAAAGGGAAACATAAAACTGCTACTATAGCTCAACATGATTTAGGATATGATTCAGGTGATGAAACTAAAATTGCAGCCATGGGATTGAAGAACATGAAGGGAAAATAAATTGAAACTAAACCCAGTACTAGTACATCAAACTGTCACATAAACACTCCAAATGAAGAAGAAAGAATAGGACCGATTCATGTGAGGGTCATATCCAAGCATACCAAGATTGACACACTGTTTGACAGTGGGTCACAAGAAAACTTAATATCTGAAAATTTGGTCAAGAAAATAGACCTTGAGACAATACCACATCCAAAACCATATCCATTGGGTTGGATTTGTAAGGATGAAAATTTGCAGGTTTCAAAGAAATGTATATTGAGGTTTGCAATCATTGCAAGCTTTGTTGACATAGTTGAATTAGATGTGGTTCTGCTTGACATAACTGGTATTGTATTAGGGATTCCTTACTTGTATGACAGGAAAGTGATCTTCTATCGTCATGAGAACAAGTATCATTTATTTAAATATGGCAATAAGTTTTGTTAAAACGCATCGCAAGAAGAGAAACACTGCTTTGGTAAAGGATGGACGGGTAAAGAGGCTGGTAAACTCAAGCAAAAATTTTGTTCTTCTTATGATTAAGCCTAAATATGATATTAATAATGAATATTTTGAAGGATGTGATCCTAAGTTGAAATCGCAATTATATGATGTGGTTAATGGGCATCATGAGAAGTTTCAAGAGCCAACAGGATTGCCTCCAAAAAGGGAAATTCAACTTGAGATTCAGTTGTAGCAAGATTGTCCTATTCCAAACATCGGTATGTATTGCACGTCGATAATGGAGAATGTTGAAATAAAGAGGCAAATCAAAGAGATGTTACATAAAGGAATTATAAGGCCAAGCACCTCGTCATGCGGTTCACCCATAGTCTTGATACCAAAGAAAGATGGGACTTGGCGCATATGTGTAGATTTTCGAGCTTTGAACAAGATTACGGTAAAAAATCATTACCCACTCCCAAGAATAGATGATTTTCTTGATCAGCTAAACGAAGAGAAGATTTTCACTAAGTTAGATTTACGAAGTGGATATAATTAAGTAATAATTACAGAAAGTGATATATGGAAAAATGCATTAAAAAAAAACAAGGACTCTTTGAGTGGCTAGTTATGCCTTTTGGTTTATGTAATGCAACAGAAAATTTCATGCGAGTGCTGGATAATGTTTTGTGACCATTCCTTGATGAATTTTTTATTGTGTACTTAGATGACATTTTGATTTTCAGCAAAATAAGAGAAATGATTTCTTGCATGTAAATAGAGTGCTTGATATTTTGAAGAAAGAGAAATTATTTCTTAAGATATCAAAATGTGAGCTTGGAAAGACTTATTTGGTCTATTTGGGACATATTGTAGGAGGATGAAAATTAAGGATTGATCCTTCTAAAGTGGAAGCCATTGTGAATTGGCCCAAACCCAAAATAGTTATCGAGGTAAGAAGTTTCTTAGGTGCAACTCAATATTGGAGGAAGTTTATTGCTAACTTTTCTTCCATCACAACTCCTATGCATGCAGTGACAAGTGTGAAGAAAGGCTTCCAATGGGGAGGAAAACAACAGCAATATTTTGAAGCTTTAAAAGACAAGATTAGTTCAGCTCCAGTCCTTGCATTACCAAATTTGAGACATCCATTCAAGATACAAACCGATGCTAGTGATTATGCCATGGGCATAGTTCTTTTGCAGCATGGTAAGCCTATCGCCTTTCATTCAGAAAATTTTAATGGTGTTGTGACTAGTTATCCTACATATGAAAAATAAATATATGCCTTGGTACAAAGTGTCAAGAATTGGAAACACTACTTGATGGGTAAAGATACTATTGTACACACCGATCACCAACCATTACAGTACTTGCAGTTGCAAACAAAATTGCAGCAATCAAGACATTTTAGGTGGATGGGATTTCTTCAACAATTTCACTTGGTTATAAGGTACAAAAAGTTATATTCAATAAATATGCAAATATGATTTCAAGACCAATCATTAGTGCTTCTACTTTACTAAAAAATGATTCTGTTGTACATGAGAGTTACATAGAACAATATGCACATGAAATTGATTTCCAAGATGTGTATGTTAGTTTGAGTGAAGGGAATAAAATTGAAGAAAAATATTATCACATGCATAAAAAATTTCTATTTAATTTGGGAAAGTTATGTATTCCACAAGGAGAAAGGCTAAGTATCATGAGAGAAGCTCATTATTCTCTTATTGTTGGACGCTTTGGGGTAAGAAAAACATTGACACATCTACAGAGGTATTGTCATTGGCCTCGGATGATAGATAGTGTGTTATGTTTTATAAGAGATTTCTCTATGTGTGTAATAAGTAAGCCTAGTAATAGGAAGCTTGGATTTTACACGCCACTACCAGTACCATCAAACCCATGGGAGAGTGTATCCATGGAATTTGTTGGAGGTATACCTATGTCAAGAAAGCAACATTATTATATTTTTGTAGTTGTGGACAAATTCAATAAAATGTGTATACTTATGCCATGTAAGAAAACCATTATTGCTGAAGAAACTGCTAAACTTTATTTTCAAAATGTTTGGGTTCATTTTGGATTGCCCACTTCTATTGTTAGTGACAGGGATTCCAGGTTCATTGGGATTTTTTGGTCAAATCTATGGAGAATGATGGATACAAAATTGAAAAAGAGTACTGCTTTTCATCCACAAACAGATGGAAAAAATGAAGTGGTGAACATAACAGTTGTGCATTTATTGAGAGGATATTGCAACAAACATCCTAAGTTGTGGGATGAAAAACTGCATTACATTCAACTCGCTTACAACCAGTAAAATCACTCTTCAAAACAAATCTCACCTTTTGAAGTATGCTTTGGGTATTTGCAAAAATATCCATTAGAATTCATCTTTGGTAAGGATGTTGCAATTGATGGCCATAGTGATATTGATAAGGCTCGAAGGTTCATTGAGAAAATTCAGATGATCCATCAACACGTTCAAGAACAACTTGAGAAAAGTCAAAGAAAATACATAGAAAGGCATGACAAACACCCGGTTGATCACAAGTTTCAAGAGGGAGATGAGGTATGGTTTCACATTAGCAAATAAAGGATGCAAGGGGAAGGTAAAAAGTTCAAACCCATCTGCTATGCTCCTTTCAAGATCATAAAAAAAGTTGGTAATAATGCATTCCAACTTGACTTCCCTTCTTACATGAAAATGTATTCAGTTGTTAATGTTGAAAACTTATGCTTGTATGAGCCTCCTTTAATTGATTATCAAGGAAGTGATGTTCAACTACCTTCTATTGAAGATTTATCACCAGAATTTCTGGAGGAGCTCAAAGAAGATACAATTCTTGACAGGAGTACAAGAGCATCAAAGAGGGGAAGTGTTGACTACCTTCGAGTTGGGCTCTAAGGCACTAAACCAAGCAAGGAAAAATGGATGGAGGTTGGAAAGGTGAGGGAGCTGTACCCTCATCTACTGAATAGGTAATCAAGTCTTTTGGGGTCCAAACACTTCCCAATGGGGAGGAATGATCAAAAGTTCATAAAATTTGCTCAAATTTCAAAGTTACATGATTGGGTTGAAACCAGGATGGTTGCGAAGATCTCGTCTTCCTGATTCCGGTGCCACCAATGGTTCAAAAAATCGATGTCATATGAGGAAGATATTACGTTCTGATCGAAATGCCAAATAGGGATGCACAATCAGCAAAGTAGATGTACAGTCAGTAAAAAAAGAGAATATTCCTTGAAATATTCCTTTCTTAGGACCAATTGTTGGATGAAAAATGTCAAGTTTCTATTTGAAGGTACGAGTTGAAGAGCCAATTATAGGGTGCCACGTGGCTAGCCCTGAGGCCACCACGTGTCTCTGCAACTGTATTCCAAAATTTTGTGAGAGGTAGCAGGGCTCGACCCCCTGACCTCCCTGCAGGCATGCGCACACCTTACCATCTGATCTATGCATTAGTTCTTAACAGTATTAGGTGATGGGTTATACTTATTGTTTATTGCAAATGTATTTGGGGGTTGGGAACCATCGGCAATCCCAACCCGCTAGCGGTCCTTGAGAGTATTTTCACATGCAACCATTTTACACCAACCAACCACGTGGTCTATTCAAAATCGACAACAATCAATCCGGAGTTCAAACATTTAACCATAGTTTAATGCGAGAGTTCCGCTAACCACCACAGTTATGTAGTGGTTTGGGGGTACGCATGTGGCCACCACCCAACCGAAAACATTAAATGCATGGTTTAATCGGCGGAGAATTTAGGGGTGCACCTAAATTGGCGGCCTACCCAGCTTTAACTCCAGCTATTTGGAGTTCTCCACTTTTAGTGGAGTTTTCATAGGAGATATTGGGAAAAAGTGTAGGAGGCCCAATTTTAGACCATTCTGAGTGAGCGAAGAGTCATTTTTGACTAATTGGAGCATTATGGAGCCATCGATGCTGAGAAAACATCCATTAGAGCACTGTAATTACATGTAATAGAAATTTTTTTATCATAATGAAATATGGACAAGCCATTGGGAGCTGGACCAACAGATGTAGCCCAGGAGGGGTGAATTGCTTCATCATGCCTGCTATGTAAATTTCATGTGGTGACTTATTTCTCTCTTTTAAATTGTTGTTTAGTGTTATTTATGCTTATTTTATGATTCTAATTCACTAAAAATCATGGAAAAACTCCTTACTCCTTATGCAAACTAATGAACCAATTATGCACATATTTTTAAAAATGAAAGACACTTAGCACAGAAAAACTAATACAGTCATTTCAGATCAAGCACACTTATGAACTTTAGTGTATTTTATATCACAACTGTAGAAAATCCCTTTTGATATTTTTTCTTCCAATTGTTGTGGTGTCAACCTTGTAGGTTGGTGAAGTCTAGGAGTAGCAACACTTCCATCTTGATAGATGTGAGTGGTAGGCTTCCTTGTCGCCATAATTTTACATTCAATTTTTCTGGCCAACCTAAATGCCTTATCCAATGAATCAAGTTCCCAAATGTGAACCTCATGTTGGATGTTATCCTTTAAAGTCCCTATGAAGACATAAATCTTGTGTTCCTCTAGAATATCAGTTACCCTTATATTCAATTTGTGGAAGTCCTCAATGTGCTCCACCACTGAATCCTTTTGTTTGACATTTATCAATCGGCTAAAGAAGGTGTTTCTCTTTGTATCCTCATAATGTGCTATCATTTCCTCTGTAAAAATTGACCAACTGAAAATTTTTTGATGGGAGAAAAGCCATCGATACCATAAAAATGTATTTTTTTCTAAATATAAAGTTGCAATATGTACCTTTTATGTGTTTTTCACATTATTAAGATCAAAATATTGTTCCATCTGTAGTATCCATGTTACATGATCCTTGCATCAAAATTCCTTATATCGATCTTTGGAATATGGTGGGTCTTCCATCCAACATTCGAGTTTATAAAATCATGATTAACATTTTTTTTTCTCTCGTCATGAGTTTCATCTACTATCTTTTTGCCATTAGGAATCATTTCTTGTATCAACTTTGTCAAACCTTCCTTCAAACCTTCCATGTCTTCTTTCAAACCTTCCATTTTTTCTTCCATATCATTCTTAAAACCATCCATATTAGATTCCATGCCCTTCTTCAAACCATCCATCTTAGCTTCCATGCCTTTCTTCAAAACATCCATTTCATTTTTTGCTGCTCTTTGTGAGAGCGAAATTTGGTGCACTTTCTCTTGTAATTTTGATATATCATGTTGCACTTCTTCATATTCATGAGTCATAGTAGAGTATTATGAGGGATTAATGGGTGTTGAATTATTTTTAGGGGGAATTTTAGTACCCAATACTGATATCTATGCTTCAATATTCCCTTGGAATCACTTCAAACTGATTTTTCAAACAAGAATTATGCAATTTGAAAAAAAATACACACCTTTTTATTGCTTTTGAGGAGCTTGATATTAAAAATGAATTATCTTTGTGATTGCATATCTTAAATATTTTAAATTTGGTCCTATAGTAGCCCTATGAATCTTCTTTCCAATTCCATAGTTCTGGCCTACTTTGGATTCTTCCAGACAAAGTTATGCTCAATCTCCCATAATGACCTAATTATGGACTGGTTCAATAGAGCGAAATTGTATGGCGTGCCACGTATCACTGTTTCATCCTTCGGCTCTGAAATTGATAAACATGAAACTAAAGTCTGTGTACTTTCAGTCTCTTTTAACATAATCTCAATCTGATGCTTAGAGAGAGAGTTATGACGATTTTACAACAGTCACCTCTTTGAGATGAAATTCGAGAACCTAAAAAACCCTAAATTCCACAGATCATATCTCTGAAACTATTCCAAACCAAGATCTGAAATTTTTACCCGACGTTCCTCAAGATTTTGGCTTCGTGTGATAAAATTTTTAGCTTCTGAACCTTCATAGAAAAAAAATTTATATTGAAAATTCCACAATGACCTGTTGGAGCAGTGACACCCTAGAATCCAAAGCTCTGATATCAAATGTTATGAAAAAAACTCCAAAAATAGAAGAGAAGAGAGATCAATGCCTTATAAATAATACACTTTGAGGGGGAAACCTTATTTACATTACATAATTGAACAATTCTTGGATGATACAAATGACAAAACCTCCTTCTATATATAGGAGTCCATGTGGTCACAATATAATCCTAGCCGACCTAGCAATAATAATGTAAGGGCACAATAATAACAATATGGGGGTTACATGGGTACAAAAATAACAATAAGGGGGCTACAATAAAAAAAATAAGGGACTACACTAGTAATATAGGGACCTAACAGTCCAAGACTTTTTGGAGATCTGGAGAAATAATGGATTTTGATGTTTAAACTTATAGTGAGAATAATTGTTCATTTACTCCCCGTTGTTATTTATTTAGAATATTTTTCATGCCATTAGAGATGATTATCTTTCCTGGTTTTCCAGCGATACCCCTTAATTCAACTTCCTTTCCTTCCCAAAAAAGTTTCAAGAAAATTTCTTGAAAATTAAAAGCTATTGTCCCCAAATATTGTACAACCATTGGAATCCTAGTACAACATCAACACCACCCATTGGAATAGAAAGTATTGGAATATTCAATACATATTCCCCCATGGATAGCTTGATATTATGGCACCTTCTAGGGAAATTTATAGTTTCTCCATTTGCAACCCTCACCTGACACTCTTGTGCTGGATATAGGAAGCAATTCAATTCCTTGGCTATCTTACAATGAGTAAAATTATGGGTACTACTCAAATCAATCGAAACTGTTACCTTTTTCTTCTTGATATGTCCTTCTATCTTGAGAGTTTGAGGAGTGGTAATTTCTGCTAATATATTACAAGATATGGTTGGATTCATTTCTTCTTTCTCTGGGTTGCTTCCTGGTGTATATCGTCTTATTTTGAAGTTTTTTTCTCATTTTATTTCTCCTCTTCACAATCTATGTAAAATAATTTATTCTCAGTACACTTATGAACTTTAGTGTATTTTCTATCACAATTGTAACAAATCCATTTTTCTCTTTTTTCCTCCAATTGTTGTGGTGTCAACCTTGTAGGTTGTGGAAGTCTAGGAGTATTAACACTTAGATATTTATAGATGTGAATGGTAGGCTTGCTTGTCACCATAATTTTACATTCAATTTTTTCTTGCCAACCTGAATGCCTTCTCCAATGAATCAGGTTCCCAAACGTGAACCTCATGTTGGATGTTATCCTTTAAAGTTCCTATGAAGACATCAATCTTGTGTTCCTCTGGAATATTAGTTACGATTATATTCAATTTTTGGAAGTCCTCAATGTGCTCCACCACTGAACCCTTTTGTTTTAGATTTATCAATTGGCTAAAGAAGGTGTTGCTCTTTGTATTCCCATAATGTGCTATCATTTCCTCTGTAAAAATTGACCAAGTGACACTTTTTTTATAAGAGAAAATCCATTGATACCATACAAATGTATTTTGTTATAAATATAAAGATGCAATGTGTACCTTTTGTGTGCTTTGCAAATTATTGAGATCAAAATATTGCTCCATCTGTAGTATCCATGTTACAGGATCCTTGCCATCAAAATTCCTCATATCGATTTTTGGAATATGGTGGGTCTTCCATCCAACATTCGAGTTTCTAAAATCACGATTAATATTTATTTTTCTCTCGTCATGATTTTCCTCTACTATCGTTTCGCCATTAGGAATCATTTCTTGTATCAACTTTGTCAAACCTTCCATGTCTTCCTTCAAACCTTACATTTTTTCTTCCATGCCATTCTTCAAACCATCCATCATAGCTTCCACACCTTTCTTCAAACCATCCATATTAGCTTCCATGCCCTTCTTCAAACCATCCATCTTAGCTTCCATGCCTTTTTTCAAAACATCAATTTCATTTTTTTCTACTCTTTGCGAGAGCGAAATTTGGTGCACTTTCTCTTGTAATTTTGATATATCATATTGAACTTATTCATCTTCATGAGTCATAGTAGAGTATTCTGAGGGCTTAATAGGTGTTGAATTATTTTTAGGGGGAATTTTAGAACCCAATACTAATATCTATGCTTCAATATGCCCTAGGAATCACTTCAAACTAATTTTTCAAACAAGACTTATGCAATTTGAAAAAAAATACACACCTTTTTCTTGATTTTGAGGAGATCAATATTGAAACTGAATTATCTTTGTGATTGCGTATCTTCAATATCTTAAATTCGGCCCTATAGTATCCCTATGAATCATATTTCCAATGCCACAAGTCTAACCTGCTTTGGATGCTTCAAGACGAAGTTATGCCCAATCTCCCACAATGACCTAATTATGGACTAGTTCATTAGAGCGAACTTGTACGATGTACCACGTGTCAATGTTTCATCCTTCAGCTCTGAAATTTATATAAAGGAAACTACATTCCATGTAATTTCAAATTCTTCTTACAGAATCTCAATCTGATGCTCAGAGAGAGAGTTATGACAATTTTCCCACGGTCACCTCTTTGAGATGAAATTCGGGAACCTGAAAAAACCCTAACTTCCATAGATCATATCTCTAAAAATATTGCGAACCAAGATCTGAAATGTTTACATAATGTTCCTTAATATTTCATCTTTGTGTGATAAAAATTTCAGCTTCTGAATCTTCGTAGAAAAAAAAGTTATAACGAAAATGCCATGATGACCTGTTTGGAGCAGCGACACCCTAGAATCCAAAGCTCTGATACCAAAATGTTATGAAACCAGCTCCAAAAATAGAAGAAAAGAGAGATCAATGCCTTATAAATAAGTCGCTTCGAGGGGGAAACCTCCTTTACATTACATAAATGAAAAATTCTTGGATGATACAAATGACAAAACCTCCTTCTATATATAGGACTCCATGTGGTCACAATATAATCCTAGCCGACCTAACAATAATAATGTAATGGCATAATAATAACAATATGGGGGTTATAGGGGTATAAAAATAACAATAAGGGGGCTACAATAAAAAAAATAAGGGACTACACTAGTAATATAGGGATCTAACAGTCCAAGATTTTTTGGAGATCTGGAGAAATAGAGGATTTCGATGTTTAAAATTCTAGTGAGAATAATTGTGCATTTAATCCCCGTTGTTATTTCTTTAGAAGCTTTGTCATGCCATTAGAGATTATTATATTTCCTCATTTTCTTGTGATACCCCTTAATTCAACTTCCTTTCCTTCCCAAAAAAGTTTCAAGAAAATTTATTGGAAATTAAAAGCTATTGTCCCCAAAGATTGTAACCATTCGAATCCTAGTACAACATCAACACCACCCATTGGAATAGAAAGTATTGGAATATTCAATACAAAATCCCCAATTGATAACTTGATATTATGGAACCTTCCAGAGAAATTTATAGTTTCTCCATTTGCAACCATCACTCGACACTCTGGTACTAGATATAGGAAGCAATTCAATTCCTTAGCTATCTTATAATGAATAAACTTATGGGTACTACTTAAATCAATCAACACTATTACCTTTTTCTTCTTGATATTTCCTTCTATCTTGAGAGTTTAAGGAGTGGTAATTTCTTCTAATACATTAAAATATATGATTGGATTCATTTTTTCTTTCTCTAGGGTTGGTTCCTGGTGTATATCCTCTTTTCAACGTTTCTTTCTCATTTTCTTCCTCCTCTTCACAATCTATGTAAAATAATTTATTCTTAGTACACTTATGAACTTTAGTGTATTTTCTATCACAGTTGTAACAAATCCATTTTTCTCTTTTTTCCTTCAATTGCTGTGGTCTCAACCTTGTAGGTTGTGGAAGGCTAGGAGAAGCAACACTTCCATCTTTATAGTTGTGAGTGGTAAACTTCCTTATTGCCATAAGTTTTCTTTCAAATTTTCTTCCCACCCTGAATTCCTTCTCTAGTGAATCAGGTTCACAAATACAAACCTCATGTTGGATGTTATCCTTTAAGGTCCCTATGAAGACATCAATCCTATTCTCCCATGGAATATAATTTACCCTGATATTCAATTTTTGGAAGTCCTCAATGTGCTCCACCATTGAACCATTTTGTTTGAGATTTATCAATTGACTAAAGAAGGTGTTTCTCCTTGTATCATCATAATGTGCTATCATTTCCTTCGTAAAAATTGACCAAGTGACAAGTGGTTTATGAGAACAAGCCATCTATACCATACAAATTGATTATATTCTAGATATAAAGTTTCAATGTGTACCTTTTGTGTTTTTTGCACATTATGGAAATAAAAATATTGCTCCATCTGTACTATTCATGTTACCAGATCCTTGCCATAAAAATTCCTCATATCTATATTTGGAATATGGTGGGTCTTCAATCCAAAGTTAGAGTCTATGGAATCATGATTAACATTCCTTTTTCTCTCATCATGAGTTTCATCCAATACCTTTTCACCATTAGGAAGCATTTATTATAGCAACTTTGTCAAACATTCCATGTTTAATTTTAAACCATTTTTCAAATATTCCATGTTGTCTTTAATTTTTTCTTCTATACCATCCATTCATTTTTGGTTAATATTTGAAAGAAAGGAATTTGTTGCACTTGGTCTTGTAATTTTGATATACCATGTTGCATTTCTTCCTCTTCATGCATCATAGTAGAGTTTTCTAAGGGCTTAATGGGTGTAAAATGATTTTTTTTGGGACAAATTTTAGAACCAAATACTGATATTTATGCTTCAATATGCCCTTTAAACTTCTTCAAACTAATTTTTAAACAAAATTTATGCAAAATTAAAAATACACACATTTTTCTTGCATTTTAGGAGCTCAATATTGAAACTGTTGTATCTATGTGATTTCGAATCTCCAAGCTCTGAAATTTAGTCATGTGGTAGCCCTATGAGTCTTATTTTCAATTCCATCAGTTAGACCAAATTTGGATTCTTCAAGATAAAGTTATGCCCAATATTCCACAATGACCTGATTATTGACTTGTTCAATAGAGAGAACATGTACGGAGTGCCACGTGTCACTGTTTCAACCTTCGACCCTGAAACCAGTACAAATGATACTACAGTATGTGTAATTTTGGCCACTTTTTACGAAATTCAAATCTAATGCTCGTAGAGGACGTTATGACTATTTTCCCAAGGTAAACTCTTTGAGATGAAATTATTAAGCATGAAAAAATGCTAACTTCTTTAGACCATATATCCAAAAATATAGTGACACAAGATCTAAAAGTTTTACAGGATGTTCACCAGGATTTAAGCTCCTCGTGGTAAAAATTTCCACTTTTGAATATTTGTAGAAAAAAATTATAGAGAAAATTCCAAGATGACCCGTTTGTGGAAACGAAACCCTAGAATCCAAAGCTCTAATACCAAATGTTATGCAACCAACTCACAAAATAGAAGAAAATATAGATCAACGACTTAAAAATTATCCTCTTCAAGGGGGAAACCTCATTTACATTACATAAATGAACAATTCTTGGATGATAAAAATGAAAACACCTCATTTATATATATAAGAGTCTAAGGGGTCACAATATAATAAGAGGCAACATAAAAATAATGATGTAGGGCAAAACAATAAAAATAGTAGGCTTCTATGGGGAAAAACAATAAAAATATGAAGGCTACAAGGGAACAACAATAAAGATAAGGGGGATATAATAACAATAATAATAAGGGGACTACACTAGTATTATAGGGACTGAACAATTACAAAGAATATTTCTTCAATGAATTTAAAAATAAAGGAGCTAAAAACCATCTTCCACAAAAAAAAAAGCAAGGTAGGCAAAGATCCTATACTAGACCTTCTAAATCTTGCACCTACTTCTTCTTGAGAACATGAGTAGATTATTAAAAATTACTTGCACAAGATGATGCAAAAATAAATAATTTCTAATATTTGAGAGAAATAGCCCCATCGCTATACCCATGTGAAGACAGAGATTTATTGCCACTATATTTTTAGGTTTTCTTGCTTCGACCTTTCCTGCTTCTTGTTAAAGGAGGGGAAGAACAGATATTACTTTTTAGCACATCTGAATAGGAAGGATATTAAGAGGGGGGATTTATCTCACCCTCATCCCCCATTTCGACTTCTTATTCTTTCTTTTCTATAAGAAGGATTTTGTCAGTATCTTTAGACAAATATTTTTTCTCCATGGATGAATTTTTATTCTTTGGAGACACTTGATCTAGGATTGATTGATCAACCTAGGCCTCATCACCTATATATTTTCCCTTTGGGTACTTCAAAAATTCATATCTATTACTGGATGGAGAATGCATATGAGATTAAGGTTTTTGAGGATGCGACCTCTTAGTCAAATTATTATTTTGTTTCCTTTTAACTAGTTTTAATACTCCTTTCTCATCATTACTATGAGAAAATGGTGGAGGATAATAAGAAAGCTACGAAGCTGGAGCTTTGGGACAAATTTTTACAAAGTTCCCATACTCATGACAAAAAATACATTTAAAGGGAACCTGTTCATAATTGATGCCTGAAAATGGGATCAATCATTTAAGTTAATCTCAGTTACCTTAGGAAGGCCTTTTAAAACTCAATTTCAATGTAAATTCTAGTACAAGAGAAATTTTTCTCCTTGTCCACCCAATAGAAATAAATCACCCCAAATTATCTCTTATAACCTTGAAAATACAATCAGTACAGCAACAAAAAAGGGGAATAAATGGTTTTTTGATCCACACTAGTGCAAAATAAATTTCCATCATGGGATTGAAATCCAAATACTAGTGTGTGAGAAACATTCCTCTAGTGCCCATAAAATAAGGTCCAGATCTATAGATCTCATCCTATCCTCCTTTTAAAAAAAATAAAAGCATAATAACAGTTTCCACAATAGAAAATACCAAAATGTTCATGATTTACCCAATTAACAAATGTCCATTCTATAATAAAATTATAACTAGGCCAAAAACTAGTGAACTTACCAATCAATTGACTTTCCTTCAATGTAATCACATTCTTCTTCACAAAGGAGGAAAACCTAAAATCAAGAGATGGAATTGAATTTTCCTTATTAAAAAATCTACTTGGGATACCCATTGAACAAGAAATGATCTCAACCACTCAAGAACTAGATAAACACCACTAGATCATAGTCTGGTGGTAGGAAAAACCCCAATGAATTGTGAATGCATGGAATAGTAAAAAAATATACAAGTTGATAGCAAACTGAGCCAATTGAGAACAAATAAAAACCCTAATTCAACAAAAAAAAATTCTATATCGATCATAAAGACTGGAATCACACTCAAAAGACTGAAAAAATCACACTCAACCAAAAATGAAACTCCAAATCTATAAAAAAACGATCAACATGAGAGACAGGAACAACCACAACTGGAAAATAACTAGAAAATATTAGCCACCACTCACTTCTATAACATCTTCAACTCCATTCTCTTCTCAATTTTTGGCTAAATATTTTACAAAACATTAATTCAAGTTATAATCCTAAACATAAACTCAAAATCTCTTAAATCTAATTAATTATACAATAAATAAAATAAAATAAAATAAAATATCTATTTAAATATCTACTTTAAAATAAATTATAACCTAATTCATATCTAACAAATTTATTACATCAATCTAAATAAAAAATTACTATTCTACTTTTAAAACTAGAATATTCATTTTTTTTCAACAAAAACCATAACATATATTTATATCATAAATATGATGAATAATATGACAAAGGTATAAATACTCAAACAAATAATATCACATACTTGAAATTTTAATATTTATATAATAAACATGATTGCTTACAAATATATATTAAATTATTGTTGGGTTCTCATATATCTTTAATATTGTTGGGATCACATTTTTTTAATTAATAAAAATAGTTGTAGAAAAAAAACTTAAAATAATAATATTTTAAAATTGTTTGGAAAATTCAGTAATAGAAACAATATAAAAATATTAGTATTTTTAATTTCAAAAACACGAATAAATAAAAATATAATATACATTTTGTTTAAAATTGATTTGGACTCACATTTAACAATTTGATCATATTAATAAATTGAAAATATAAATTGAAAAGAGGAAGAGTTGTTTACTAGACCTCAAGAAGGAAAAAAAATCTAATTGTGATTCTTCA
This sequence comes from Pinus albicaulis, assembly GCA_034641835.2. Taxonomy (NCBI): domain Eukaryota; kingdom Viridiplantae; phylum Streptophyta; class Pinopsida; order Pinales; family Pinaceae; genus Pinus; species Pinus albicaulis. Next base: position 29,795 of record JAXQQM020072057.1, read on the forward strand.
TAATTTTGTTTCTATGATAAAAAAGAGAAAGAAGCACTCCAAAATCGCTATTGAATTAATAATTCAGGAAGATTGGATGTGTTGAAGATGTTAGAGAGTCGGGAGTGGATGTGAGTAAGAGTTGGGCATTCTAAAAGGAAGTGTTTTTCATCTTCCACCCTCTTAGTATCATAAATATGACTGATTCTATAGTACTAGGGAACCTTGGGAGTGGACCGCCACCCAATTTCACTTTGAATCTCATGCTAATTAGTTCTTATCCTAGTGATGTTCATTTTTTCCTTACTACTGGTCAACACAGAGAGATAATTCTGGTTATCAAGGGTGAGGTTGATCACCTCCTTATAGTATCTTAGCTTCCTTTTACCTTCTATCTCTTTATCATCACACAAATTGTCCTTAAAATTGGAGGTAATAGTATGTTTGACACTATCCTTGCTTCCCATGATGATCTCCTCCTTAATCTCCCACTTACTGAGCCAAGATTTGACATCCTTATGCCACTCGTGCTTGAGGTGAAGGTGGGAGTTTTGACGGATACATCTCACATATTATCCAAATTAAAAAAAATCATAAAAATTAACTAAATTATATTTTTATTTGAAATTATTATTTATTATTAATTAAAAAAAAACATATCTCTATATTTATATTTAAAAAATATGCAATAAGATTTGAAACCTGTAAATAGGCTTGATTATAATATCATGAGTCAATATAATAACTTATCAATACCACATCTCCAAAAAACTATAATTCATTTCATATAACAATTTATATGACTTTTTTTATTAATAAAAAAGAAAAAAAGCATAACTATTTTTAAATAAATTTTTCTTTTAATTTTTAATTATTATTAAGAATATTTTAAAATACATAGTTTTATATTTTATTCTCAAATTTTTATTATTATATTAAAGTATATATTTAAAAAAATAAATATAATTTCCCTCTATGCATTGTAATTAAATGCACAATTATAATATGTAAACTGATTTATTTTTAAATCTAAAACCGTTAAAGAAAAAACATATTATCTTTATAATGAAAACATAACTTTTTATATTATTTTTTTTAACATATTATCTTTATAATCAAAACATAACTTTTTATATTATTTTTTATCTTAAAAACATAAGAGAATCATCACGTGGATAGCCCACATGGTAGAATGTAGAGTTTGGTTCTCATTATAGCTTATTATGCCTAAGCACTTGTAAATATTATATACATATGAAAAAAATATTATTTTATAAATTATTTTAATAAATTAAATAATAAAGATATTTATAGTTTATATATATATATATATATATATATATATATATATATATATATATTTTGAATTGATCAAGAATAAAGAAGGATCAAATCTCTCAAGAGGTAAGTTTATTTTTAGTGTAAAAGAGATTTGATTTTTTTGGAGATTTGACAGATTGAGAATTAAGATGGATTTAGACTTGATAAAGAGTCTTTCAACATTTAAATAGGCTATATTGCACATCAATATCATGGGTTCCCATAAATTGAAGCTAAAAAATTATGATTAACTTGTTCAAGTCAGATTTACAATAACAATAATAATAATGAAAATAAAAATTATTTTGGTTTGAAATTATTTTTTATTTTAAGATAAAGTTATATTTAATTTATTTTTTATTATTTTATTATTTTTGGACAAAACATAACATTACAAAATCTTTCCCATACTCAACTAAAAAGGACCTCACGGGCACACACATATATATACATAACTAACATTTTCTTATATATGTTTTGGTACAGAATCAATAAAAAAAATCATTAACATTAATGACAATATTAGATCTAAATTTTTTTTTATCTATAATTTAAATAAATGTTTTTAGTGTTAATCATATCATTAAGATTTGGTCATAATGTGATTAATAAGAAAGACATTTATCTAAATTAATCATAATTAATAAAATTAATTTATTAGATTTTAAATATTTAGAAATACCTCATCCCTCCCTAGTAATAAACCAGAAGTAAAATTAATAATATATAATTATCTTAAAAAAATAAAAATAAAAATTATTAATAATTTAGAAATTAATTCGTACCTATTTCACAATGTTCTCATCCCACTCTTAAGTAGTAAACCAGAAGTAAGATTGATGGTAAATTTATTATAAAAAAATTTAAATAAATTTATTAATATTTTTGAAGTTGATTCTCAAAAATGATATTTTAAAATGTTAAAAAGAGAGTAATCTTAGTCACAATTACATGGTGACACATCAATTGACCCAAATAAATACATAAATAGGTTTTGAACTTAGATAAAGAAGATAATATTTTTTTCCCTTAATCATCCAAATTTAAACAATTTTAACATAGTGATAAATTATAATACATGACTGACTTAATCGGCTGGTTCAACAACTCTGAAATATTGAAAAAAACCAAATCACTTCCAATATATTTTTAAGATGACCGACCAAATATTTTTTATATTTCTCAAAGACAAAGTCCATTAATCATCCCAACTCCTTGCTACCTTTTAGCTAACTATTAAGAAGAAAAATCATGGGACAAAAGTTTATGTATAGCTCATAAATTAAGAATGACATCAAATCACAAAGTTCATGGCCCAGGCCATACATATTCTACAATGTTAGTGACAATGGAAAGCAAACTCAAATTATTATGTACCACTTGAAAACATAAAATTGGAACTTTTAATAATTTAATAGAAAATATTTGTAATTTAAAATAATTATTCAAATAATTTTTAAAAATTGATATTTAAAAATTTTAAGAGAAATTAAGCGCAATTAAGTTAGGATAATTAGATTTGAGTATTTCAATATATACTTATATAGATTTTAAGAAAGAGAAATTTTATTACTGATATTTTTAGCAATGTAGTCATTTTATATTTACCAAGCACATATATATATATATATATATATATATATGGTTGTAAATATGTAAAGACTATTAAAATCTTTCCAACTATATACGTGAGATGGAGCAAAATATACTTATAATTATTACGCCGTAACATATTATTTTGGGAAGAACTCCCTTACGTGACCTTTGTGACATTGTGTACTTTCATGCTTGTTGATCACAATGTGTTAGGTCATTAGAGCGATTTGAACTTATTAGTGGGAGGAAAATGTTGCACTAGAAGGTAGTTCAAGGTGTAGGTGTTGCGTATTTCAACTTGTCGATTTTCAGGCACCAACCTCGATCCGCGGAAATGCTAAAATGCGAGGGTTCATATGTGTCTTCCTTTGGTATCGAGCATATCGAGAGATTGAGTTGACACTATTTTGTCGTGCTCCTACCAAGCTCATTGTCTTCCTCCTCTCCCATAGCCTTAGGTGGGCCTCTACAAATCCAACATATAGATGATAACTTATAGTATCTTAGTTGTAGTTCATTAGGGTTAATCTATTTAACAAATTATGTTATATCTAATTCTTTTCCCTTGGCAACTTGTATAGGTATTTTCATATCTTTTGGAGTGAATTTTTACGATTTCACAAGCATCAATATTACAATGCTTTTCTTTGTATATCTATTAACCCTAAGGGTGAATTGGGAAAATCAAACAACAAAAAAAGAACCGGGTTAGACACCACAACGAATACAATTTTTCGGTGCCAGCCCCAAAACCTTAAAAAAATACATTACATTGGATACTCGAGGGGTAGGGTAGAACCCAAGATAAGTTACACCTCACACCCTATATCCTCAAAGAAAAAAAAGTACTATACAACCCACATAAATTCTGTATAGGACAATAATATCACTTAAAACTACTTGATCTAATTTAGGTGAATGAACCCTATATTCACATATAGGGATTGAAGTTAAGAGAAAATGAAATAACCTAATGTATTGAAAACAAAACTCTCATTATAATATATGAACTAAACTACGATGAAGAAATATTTTTTGTGCAATCCACCAAAAACACATATTATATAGTATCTCATTTTTTTATAATATGCTCTAGTAAGCTATCAATTAATATTTTGGTTTCAGAAGAACAACAATTTTCGAAAACATAGTAAGATAAAAACTTCCACAAAAGGAATTTATCTAAATATAGATTCAAAAACCAATACTGATGAAAAATTATATGCAAATGAAATTCATGGTATTTTATAAACAATTGGGATGTAAAAAATAAAAGAAAAGTAGAGGGTTACATTTTTATAAACACCAAAGTATATGGTATAGATGAAAACACAGTAGCAATCCCCAAGAGTTCTTAACCAAGATACCTTTTCCGATATAATACATGGTCATAAGGTTAAACCCAGAAATAAATAAAGATTTTATTTTTATTGAGATGCCTTTATTTATACAGAAATGAAAAGAGAGTTAGTCTTGTGGCCATGCTTTTCTAAACAATGAAATGTTAGCCTCTCATGACTAACGATGTGGCCTAAATAAATTGAATCCATCATACTTGTTTAGGTAGGAACGAAACCTTAAGGGCGAGGAGAAAAACTTGGAAGCGAATTTCACCATCCGTAAGAAAACTCTTTTCAGATAAAAAATCAATTCAGTCACAACTCTTTTCAGATAAAAAATCAATTCAGTCACTCCCCCATGTCTAGTTTGTAGTCGTGAATTGATACCAACCATACACACCTAAATCAGATAAAAAAGGTACTTGAATTAGGTTTTTAAGGTTAATAATAAGAGGTGAAGGAAGGAAAAATAAAAAAAATCAAATGGCCAAATGTTTTTTTACCTGTAAAGTACCATTGTATGAATCCCTAATTCCTCACTGAAATTATGAAAAAGGAAACATAGGGTTTCCTCAGTTGTCGTTAACAAATCACATGGTGTCATGTGAAATAAATAAACACAAAATTATTTCCGAAACATGCATACCCTTAGCAAGGACGGCACACAAAAGAAAAATAAGGTTCTTTCCTTCGAAGGTTTGGAAGGAAAAGAAGATTTTCACCAAAGACAGAACCTGAAAATTACCTTTATCGATAAAGAGCCAAAGACAAAACCTAAAATTTAACTTTATCGATAAAGAGAGTGAAATTCAAAAGAAATCCGATTCATGTTTAAATGAAAATGTTAGAAATACAAGAAAAATTGACCAACTGCAAACATAAAAGTAAATGTGTGAATTCACCAGTAATTTTATTTCAAGACAAAGACATAAATTACAATAAGGCAAGCCTTGCTTGTCGATTGTAGTCCTCACATAGAAAAGGATGAGTAGAACGAGTTGTCCAAGGTTGAATTTGGGTGGTGGTAAGAGTCAAAATCAAGGATTGAAAACCCGTGAGACATAGAGAGCCAAACCATTAATGACGAGAGGTAGAATGAGGATCAACTACAATGGAGGAGACAAGGTAGTTACCCAAAAATACCTGAGATGCTCCTAACCATTGATCTCTAGCCCTAATGCCTAAGAGTCTCTCATCACCAACCATGTTTTAAGTTCCGAGTACGGAGATTGAAGGGACAGAGAGGTCAAAGTACCAAGTTACATGTCCTCCACTCATTTGCAAATATCTAGAGAATTCTATCATAAAAGTGATATCAACCCCATAAACCTAAGTGTACTCCATACAAACACAAGAGCGAACGAGTATAAGCCCTTATTACAATGTTTAAACAATGACAACAAAATTTGATGTTCCATTAATATGTTGAGGGACATAATAATATGACTTACCATAAGCATAGCTATTATACATGATATCACTATATACATATATAATATAAAATTACACAAAACATTGGAACCCTAGATATAATTTGGGTGTTTAACTATTTATAACAAAAAATATGATGAGTACGAGTCACCACGACAATAAAGATAGGTAGTGCTAGGACAATGGCATAATTGTGGACTCGTTCAAGAATAGAAAAGTAGATACAATTACCAAAATCATGTGAACTATATTAAATAGTGGGTTATGTGAACTATATTTTATAGTGGGTTAATCATTAAGATGAAGTTTTGTCTGTTTGTTTTTTATTTTATTTTATAAATTTGTGCAAAAACTATCAATCTTTTTACACAAGGATTGAACAAGCATTATGAATTGTGTTTGCATACAAAGTAAGGTTTTGTTATTACAATGAGTCTCTTTATATTTAAAACATTTCTTTTCTTAATGTTGCAAACCAGAGAGGGATAGAAATATGAAAGATTGGCACTATAAAAAACCTCATAATTCAGGTAGGAAACTATTTTATAGGCTGAGATTCACTGTGACTCTATTCCAACATATCCATTGCTTAAGATCTATTGATATGTATTTAATTACAGTAGTGTTCCTTAATTCATTCTAGTGACTTATGCCTTCACTGACCCCTCTGGTACTGTTTAAAAGAAATAAGTTTATATTGAATAAAATGACCACATGGAGCTCTTGTAGCATTTAATGATAATGTATGCAACACTAGCATAATGTATAATCCATGTGTGGGTGTTATAAACAAACAAAGTGTTGTTTCACCAATACACTTAGGTATTGGCACATACTATTTCGTTTTTATGTTGGAAACCCTTATATCACTAATAGGTAGAGGGAAAGGTCACAATGATGTACTGATTCAAAAGACTTGGTCACATGTGGCTGTTGATCTTACATATAAACATTTATTTTATGATAATTTGTGTTTCCTTTCCTGGTAGGATTCCTATTGATATCAAGCACTTTCTTTTGAATGAAATGGTATGAACATACATTATAATTATTGATTGTCTACTATAATTAACTAGACTACTTCATTCAATATGTTAGCTCACTAAATTCTATTGCTATACCGGGCCTTTATAAGAGAATTAATATTATAATATCACCAATGACCTATGACAGAAATGATAAATACTAAAACCCGCCCACACAAATTTGATGTCTGAAAATATATTTTGTTTCTTCAAACTTAGTGAAGATAGATTGCTAGTATAATTTTCATAGTGAAATTCTGCTTGTATTTGGAGTAGATACTGTCTCAAATAAAACAATCTACGGTTCATATGTTATGCCACTAGTGTTCATCCCAATGACTCGCACGATTGTTGTTCAAAAGGGAAATTTCTAGATGAATTAAAAGGTCATTAAGTATAGTTGTAAGAAATGTCCTATGTAATTGTGCAACTCTAGTCTAAAAAGAGTTTTTCCAATTTGTGTAGCAAATGGTGGTTATATTGGTTTTATTATTTTATGCATACTTCTTATAAGAAGTATGAAACTTACTTAAGGTAGTTACACTACTCGTACTTAATGTCTCCATCTGAAATTATGACTTAAATGTAAGAAAGTTTCATGGGAACCCTTATCACCATCACAATTATACAAGGCTCTGCCACATGCTAACATAAGTCATTTTAGCTTGATACTAAACACTTTTTAGGCTTCTATAGTGAGCCATGATTCCATGAGAAGAGGGACCCTCACACTGATAAAACTACCAATAGACTAAGAAGAGTGTTGGGAATGTCCCACTGTTGTTCAAAGGATATATTGCAACATTAATTTTTAATGTTGTTCATGCATTATGAGGCACAAAAAAAAAAAAAAACTAAGTTGCACAAATGATATTATTACATGTAAAAAAACATAGACCTTTCGTGATGTTAGTGAAATGATAAGAATGCATTTTAAATTTAGGAAACTAATCTTTACATGCCTTCCATGATGTTAGTGCTTTGATAAGAATGTGGTTTAAATTTTGGAAACTAAAACTAAGGATATATGAATGGGTTTTTCTTACTTGGGGTGGGGTTCATGTGGATGTGGTGTGTGGTTCAACTTCAATGAAAATGAAAGCATATTAATAAAAATGAAAAAAAAAATCCCGATTTGTTTTTTTCGATTTAATTTCATATATAATACAATTGTTATGTGAACGGGAATATTAATTCCTTATATATAATTAAATTTTTATGTGTATCCAAATATTGATTATTTATCCAATTGTTGAATAGACTAGGACAAGATTATTAGCCGTGACTTCTTTGAAAGGACAATGCAAATTGTGTTTCTTGTGTGGGCTTGCGCTTATGTATTTTGAAGATATATGTAGTTGAAATATTTAACAATGTGATTGAAAGGACAATGCAAATTGTTTTTCTTGTGTGGGCTTGTGCTTATGTATTTTAAAGATATGTAGTTGAAATATTTAACAATGTGATGGAGGGTTATTCTCATTCAAGGCTCTATATGCCCAAATATCTTCAACCATTTCCTTGTTCTATTTTTTCCTATACTATTGATTAAGAAGAAATTGTAATATACAATCCTTCATGTTGTTGGATATTTTACCCACATATGGCTTATCCAGGGTAAATGTTGCTTGAATGGTGTTGCATTCTGTGGCTTTTGTATTTCCATTCCATATTCATTTCATGGGATCTATGTCATGCTTTTTCATTCTACTAACACTCATTGAGTCGAGCATAACTTGATTGTAGTAGTAGTAATATTAAGATCTATTATTCTGAGCTAACCATTGCAATGTCCATGGTTGTCAATAGATAATCCAACTCAACAAATCCGTATTGTGACATGTTTAGGTATCATAACACTCACATTGTAGAAAACATTTGTTGCTTAACATCGGATTTGAATACTTTATTGAATAATATTAAGATTTTTCTCACTCAAATTGTAACATATCACATTTGTCTTCAACTATGCTCTTTCCCCATTTCCTATCAACTTACTCATTGCAACATGTGGTGCAATTGCTAGTTTTATTTCTTTGTTAACTACCTTAACTTCTTGATATGCCACTTCACCTCATAAGACTAAGCATTTACATCCACGTAGATAGAAATACTAGTGAAGATGGAACATTGGCTTACTTGGAGATACTCCTCCATGAAAGTGGAGGATTTCATTTGATAATAAGTTTTGGTAAAATATATTAGAAATAATAACACTGTGTTTCAATTCAGTGTAATCTCTTATTTTTAAAATGAAAGTTTAGCTAATAATACTTTTTTATAAAGTTCATAAATATTATTTTTATTTGGATAACTAATTCTATCAAATTTAAGTCAATAACTTCAATATATAAATAAATTAATACAATTATACTATCAAAAATAATTAATTTACATTATTAATAATAATTAATAAATTAATAATACCATTTTATAAAATGATTAATAAATTTTTCTATTTAACAATTAAATCTTATTAAATTTAAATAAATAGCTTTAAAATATCACTTAATTCACACAATGATATTATTAATTAAAAATATTGATACATATTATTGCATTATAAAAAATGATTAACCTACATTATTAATAATGATTGGTAAATGAATAATACCATTTCACAAGAGAATGGGCAATATTCTTTATTTAACAATTAAATCTTATTAAATTTGAATCAATATCACTCAAGTAACACAATTATATTATTAATTAATACAACCACATTATTAATTAAAAATAATGATATAAAAATAATTGTTTTATATAAAAACCAATAATATATTATTAAAACAAAGCACAACAGAATCACCAGAGAAACGTGAGACAAAGCTCACTCACAATGAATTCAATTGCTCGATTACATCACACTTATATAGGAAATTGCACTCACCTAATCTTCCTGAAGAAGAGGAAACAAACGTAAATATGTGCAACCAATTTCTAAATAAACACTCTCGTTCAACCACTCAAAACTAAATCTATTTCTGCATTATTCTCACATCCTCCCTTAATGGAGAAATGGATTTTCTACAATACCTAATTGACTTCTAAAAACTTCAAATTTGATTTTACCAAGAGGCTTAGTAAATATATCAGCCATATTATCCTTGGTATTACAAAATATTAATTCAATTTCATTCGACTCAATTTTCTCACGTACAAAGTGGTATTGTAACTCAACGTGTTTTGTTCTAGCATGGTAAATTGGATTATGTGCTAATTTGATAGCACTCTGATTATCACAATTGATACATGTTGAACCACTTTGCGCCTCTTCAAGATCTGCAAGAATTCTCCGCAACCAAATAGCTTCACAGGTGGCATTGGTCAAAGATTTGTACTCTGATTCTGTTGATGATAAAGAAACAGTTGGCTATTTCTTACTACTCCAAGATACGACCCCTGATCCTATATGAAATGCATAGCCAGAGGTAGATCGTCTGTCATCTGGATTTCCTGCCCAATCTGAATCAGAAAAACCTGTCAGTGCAACATCAGATTCATCAGTATACATAATACCTAAATTCATTGTTCCCTTTAAGTATCGGAGAACTTTCTTTGCAGCATTCTAGTGATTTCCTGAAGGCTTAGCCATGAATTGACTAAGGATACTGACTGAGTATGCAATGTCTGGTCTGGTAGTGGTGAGATAGTTCAAACTTCCCACTAACTGACGATATAATGTTCCATCTGCCTCTTTAGTTCCATCTTCTTTGTACAACTTTGCATTCTATTCTAAGGGAGTTGACATAGCTTTGCAATCACTCATATTGAACTTTTTAAGAATTTCCTTTGTATATTTGCTTTGAGTGATCAAATTTTTACCAGGCTCTCTCCATACCTCAATTCCTAAACAGTAATGCAATTCACCCAAATCTTTCATTTCAAATTCTTGTGACAACTGAACTTTAATTTCTTCAATTAACTTGTGAGCACTGCCTATGATAATGAGATCATCCACATACAAAGATATTAAAGCAACATTTCCTTTTTCATCTTTCTTAACATACAAGTTAGGATCATTTTTTCTTTTCACAAATCCATTCTGAAGAAAGAAGGTATCAATCTTTACATACCATGATCTCGGCGCCTGTTTCAAACCATATAATGCCTTTCTTAACCTGCAGACTAGATGCTCCTGTCCCTGTTTGACAAACCCTTCAGGTTGAACCAAATAAAATTCTTCCTTTAAATCACCATTTAGAAAAGCAGATTTGACATCCAATTGATGTATATTCCAATTATGTTTTGTGGCTAAGGCAATCAGTAATCTAATTGTATTCAATTTAGCTACTGGTGCAAAAGTATCTTCATAATCAATTCCCTCCTGTTGAGCATATCCTTTTGCAACTAATCTTGCCTTAAATTTATCAATACTACCATCTGCTTTAAATTTAGATTTATATAACCATTTGCTTCCAATTGGAACTTTATTTTCAGGAAGTTCCACTAATTCCCATGTTTGATTTTTCATAAGAGAAGCATATTCATCATTCATAGCATTTATCCATTGTTCATGTTGTTTAGCTTGCTCATAATCAATTGGTTCTACAACATTCATGATATTAGACATTAAGGCATAATCTCTATACCTTGCAGGAAGCTGGGTTTGTCAGGTTGACCTTCTTGGTGCTACAATACCTGTTGGAGTTCCATCCATGATTCTTCGGCTTTGAGGTGAATCTCCCTCTCGTGATGACTCACTGCTGCTGGATGTGCTCATACTGCTCTCATCCTGATCTTGAACCTGTACCTGTACCTGTTCCTGTTCCTGCTTAATCAAAGTATCAAGTTTGACATGAGCATCATTAGATATATGCCATGCATCATTCTTTGTATTACTTTTATCAGCCTGCTCATGAAACAACACATCACGACTTGCAAATAGTTTATGGGAACTTGGATCAAACAATTTATAGGCTTTCTGATCCGCACAATATCCAATAAAAACACACTTGATTGACTTGGCATCAAGCTTTCTTCTGTTAGCCTTAGGAATATGTGCAAAGGCAGTACATCCAAAGACTCTTAAATGACTCACATCAGGTTTATAACCATGAAGAACCTCAAAAGGAGTTTGAAAAAATAATTGCTTAGTGGGACATCGATTCTTCAAATAAACAGCAGTATTAATGGCTTCTGCCCAGAAACCATTAGAGATGTTCTTACCTTGAAGCATACTACGAGAAGATTCCACCAAGGTTCTATTCCATCGCTCAGCAACACCATTTTGTTGAGGGGTATGTGGTACTGTGAACTGTTGTTGAATCCCATTAGATTTACAATAGCTGTTAAATGCATTTGACTTATATTCACCCCCTTGATCAGATCTGAGTATTTTAATGTACTTACCTGTTTTTTTTTCAACCATAGTTCGAAACTCTTTAAAATACTCAAATATATCACTCTTCCTTCGAATGAAATAGACCCAGGTGTATCTAGATCTATCATCAATAAAAATAACAAAGTATGAAGCACCACCAAGAGACCTAGTTTGCATAGGTCCACATACATCAGTGTGAATTAATTCAAGTATATCATATTGTCGTTTCTCGGTATGAACAGGAAACTCTTCTCTATGCTGCTTACCAAGTGCACAAGCTTCACATGGTAAATGTTCACACTTCATAATAGGAAGACCTTCAACCATTGATTTCCTTTGCAACAACGATAAATCATTGTAATTTAGGTGCCCATACCTGTGATGCCATAATTCTGCTGTCGATGTCTCTTTGGATGTCAATGCAACATGGCGCTTCACTGTCACATCCAATCTATATAATCCTCCAACCCTGGTACCTGTAGAAACAACCCTGTAGTGGTCCTGAACATCTTTCACAATACACCCCAATTTACCAAATTCCACTTTTAAATGATTATCAGTGATAGTGGAAACATATATCAAATTCTTTTTGAGAGCAGGTACATACATCACATTATGAATCTGTCGCATTTGTCCATTAGGTAAGTACACATTTATTATGCCATAGCCTTGAACTTTAAGTGACTTGTCATCTCCTAGGTAAATGTGTGTACCATCAGATTTCTCATAATATTTATCATACCATTCTTTATTACAAGTCATGTGTGCTGATGCACCAGAATCTATGAACCAAGCATTCTCATCATCAGTTTCAGCAGACAATGCAGCATCAGAAAGAAACAACTTAAGATTTTTAAATCCATCAGTCACTGAGGTGTCTCTGTTTATAAAATTTCCATTATGTCTTCTATGTCTTTGATTTGATTCATTATTCTTTCTTCTATAGCAATCTTTAGCCAGATGTCCAGGTTTTCCACAATAATCACATTCAATGTTCCTCTTAACATAAGAATCAGGAGGTGACATACCTTTCTGCTTTGCTTGAAAATGACCTCTATTCCTGTCCCATGGTCTCCCTCGGAATGGTCTTTTACCTCTTGCAGTCAAAGCCGAATCAGAACCATTTGACTCCAGTTCAAAATTTTTCATTCTCTCTTCTTCTTGAAGAAGAATTCCAGCCAATTCTTCAAATGTAGGAGGTGTCGGTCTAGCTGAGAGTGCTGAAATAAAGACTTTATAGTTTGGGACTAACCCCTTCAACGCAACAGTTACCAAGTCGGTACTAGACACTTTTTCACCAATATCACCAAGCTTATCACTCAAGTCTTTAATTCGGGAAACAAAGTTGCTAATGCTTTCATTGGCTTCCATTTTGATAGATAGCAGCTTTGTTTTTAAAAATAAAATACGGTTTGCATTAGTAGTTTCATACAAACCTTTGAGAGTGTCCCATGTCGCCTTTGAAGTTTCACAGTGCCGAATGTGAGGAATAATATTGTCCTTCACTGACATGCGTAGCAGCACCTTTGCTTTCATTTCACGCTTATCCCAATCTTGAGTGGCAGCAGGAGGTGTAGGCTTGGGCTCGTCACCTTTGACAATCGTCCAGAGATTGTATGCCTCCAGAACTGTTATGAGCTTAAATTTCCAATTTACATAATTTTCACCATCAAGTTTAGTGGATTCATTTAAGTATGAATCGGCAAGAGGATTAGCCATTGTTGTGAGCAGAAATGACGAAATTCAAAGATCTAAATATTCAAAGATCTAAGTTGCAGTTTCTATTGAATGCAATGATGCACACTTGATTCCTCAAAGTGTCAATGACGTACTAAAAAAAAATATTGCGCCCTTTGTTTGGTTTGATTTTTTAATAAAAAAAACTTCAAACAAAACTTGCTCTTTTAAAAAAAAAATGACAAGAACAAATATAAATTTGTTCAACTCCCAAGCAAACCACATCAATACACCGCACCAAAAAAACCATTTCAAAAAACTGCACCAAATGGCAACCTCAACACATGTCACGTGCTTGGCACGAACAGCAATCTAACCAGCAACCCACGCACTGGCAGAGATGGCGAGGGGGCCAACGGATTTGGATCCAAGGCAGCGGACGTGATCCACGCTAGCCGCACCAAAAAACCGTTTAAAAAAAAAACGCACAACCTTTTGAATTTAAATCTGAACTTCACACAATCAAACTGATCAAACTGTCACACGATCAAACTAAATTTCACTCTGCGCACCTTATTCTGACTGCGGCTCAGCGGTCAAAGAGATCATATTGCCGCGCGATTATATGCCTCTACCACATCGCGTTGCCAAAATTGTGATGACTCTTCGGATGGAGGAGACGCTGCAAGAGTCAGCGGTGGTACTTCAGGGATCGGAAGCAAGCCGCAGCACAAATCCCCGAGAGCCTTCAAGGCAAAGGCAGTCGAATCTCATGAAACGGAAGGACCCGACGGCTGGAGATCTTTCGTCTGCCATTGGTGTGGAAACCTGCAACTTCTGATGGGTTTAGAAAGCGGAACCTTACTCCAATACCCAACACTTGCAGACACCTGTTCGCTCCGATACCAAATTAAAACAAATGCACAGCAGAAACACCAGAAAACGTGAGACAAAGCTCACTCAAATCAATGAATTCAATTGCTCAATTACATCACACTTATATAGGAAATTGCACTCACCTAATCTTCCTGAAGAAGAGGAAACAAACCTAAATATGTGCAACCAATTTCTAAATACACACTCTCGTTCAACCACTCAAAACTAAATCTATTTCTGCATTATTCTCACAATATTTTATAAAAAAATTCATTAAAGTAATACAATCACATTATTAATTAAAAATAATGATATAAATAAAATAATGATATAAAAATAATTGTTTTATAGAAAAATCAATAATATATTTTATAGAAAAATATTCCATAAAGTCAAAAGCTCAAAACCAGAAGAGATGTAATTTGACAAACCCGGAACCAAAGCTAGCGGCCAATATCCAATCTACTACGCTGCAGGGGTGGTATAGAGACCATTAGTTTTGAAACCAAATACAACGCCCTCGATACCACCAGCGCCGCTGTTTACGAGGGTATATAATACAAGCCACCAAGGCCAGCGTAATGGGAAGAGAATAAGCACGTTTCCCTGTTATGTGAACTCGTAATGGCAGCTGTGAACCCAATCAAAAGTAGGCGTACAGAAGTCAAAACATGCTACACCTTTTAAAACGAGGAGTTGAGTCAGCCGGCAATACCTCTGTGTGTAGTGCGGGAACAATATCCAGCAAGTGGTAAGTGTCCCATGTGCCCTGGACTCCTCCTCGCCAGGAGTTGGGAATACATGTCCCGCCTCTGATTCGCGGTAGGGACGCGTGGGCGTGATATACCTACCAGGCGTGAGGAAGGCTACGTCTTCCTTCTATTTATATGGTGACAAGTTATTAAGAAGTTTAATGGTATCTTTGTTTCGAGCGATATGACGTGTGAAGCAACAATGCAGATCGTACGGCTTTGGGCCAGCCTGTGTTACTTAACGCTGTGCATGTGCTTGACATCACGGAAAAGGAAAGTTTCTAATAGAGTTGTTTATCGATGCAACAGAATAGTTTGAATGGTAGTTTTTGGCTAGAATCTCTTAAAAGAAAATTCAAAAAATCAGGTAAATGGAGTGTTTGAATTATATTTTTGATGGTGGAAATGGATTCAGCACTACCAAAAACCCTTAGGGCACCCAAAATACTGAAGTTTAACAACTATAAACAAGATTCTGATAAATCTTTGTTGGAATTTTTCAGAATCTTGTTGGAATTTTTCAAAATCTTACCGAAATTTCTGGGTATTTTGTGGGTTTTTTAATTATAAGTTCAAGGTTGGGTTGATGTTTGTTTTTAAAATTATTTTTGTTTGGTTAAGAGTTTGTTTTTTTTTTTTAATATGGTTACTTGTGCCACAGAGCCAATACCCACCTTTTACACATGACTTTATCTACTAAGGCTGCAAATTTGTCCCAAGTGGAATCTAGTCGTTTTTTTTCCTAAAAAAATCTGGAGTGTTTGAATCTTGTTTTTCTTGTTTTTGAGGCAAATTTGCAACCTCGTTAGACTAAGCATTTATAGACCACTAGTGGATATTTCAAAGTGGTGTGGTTTTCTTTGAATAACAGTGATAAGTTAGCTTGCATTTGCCAACCAATGTTCACTAACCCGACTGTTGGTTTAAAAGCTGAGTTATGGTAGGTTTTTTCCACTCTTTTAAAAAGAAGAAGCAAGTGGAGAGTACACCATGCTAGATTGCCATTGCACATGTATATTTGGTATAAATAATCAAAACCAACCTATTGTTTTTGAAGTTTTTGACAATAAACCTTTCCAAATTAGAGTAGACATTTCACTCATTCATACTTCAACTATGGTTTTGATAAAATAAAATTCCACAACACACACAATTGTAAATAAATCAGTTTAGATTTATCTTAACTCGAGATTTACCAAACAATCTCTTTTCACTGTAAAAAAGCTTCACATGTTTTTTTATTTTTTTAGATCTAAGACAACGACAATTAACTTATGCCTCAGCAAAGTCGAGACAACAATCTCTTTTCAACACAGCCAAAAAACTTCACATGTTTTTTATTTTTTTAGATCTAAGACAACGGCAATTAACTTATGCCTCAACGAAGTCGAGACGTCCT
This sequence comes from Pinus albicaulis, assembly GCA_034641835.2. Taxonomy (NCBI): domain Eukaryota; kingdom Viridiplantae; phylum Streptophyta; class Pinopsida; order Pinales; family Pinaceae; genus Pinus; species Pinus albicaulis. Next base: position 46,513 of record JAXQQM020072057.1, read on the forward strand.
CACTTGGGGTCACCTACTCTCTAGCCAAGACACAACGAGCGTATGTCTCCACGGGGGTTTGATCACAGGTGGATGCTTTGAAAGTCAAGTGCTTTCACCATTTGCCTCACATGTTAAGAGATTGGAGTTAAGATGGATCTAGGTTAGTTATGCCGTAAGACATTCTTATTTGAAAACAACTCACCTAGCTGCCACTATGTCCATGTCTGAGCCATTGGATTAAATGTTAGACGATTGAAATGTTTTAGGCCATTAGATTCACAAGTAAATAATTATATATATATATATATATATATATATATATATATATATATATATATATATTATAATGTTATTTTTATTTTTAATAAGTTAGATTGAATTCGGGTTTTGGTGACTTTTAAGTTAAAATGTTCTTATTAAAAATTTATTATATTTTTATATGTAAATGTAAATAGTTTTACATATATTTTAATAAATTAAATTGAATTTAGGTAATAAAATAAAATAATAATAAACTATAAAAACAACCCATGGTATTGACCCATGATATTCATGTGGAATATAGTTTATTTAAAGGGGAAAATTAAGATGGCCTAGATCAATCTTAACTTTGGATCTACCAAGAGCCAAGAGGGATCAAATGTCTTGATATGCAAATCTCTTTTAGATTAAAAAGAGGATTGGTCCCTCTGATAAATAATAAATATCTAAACTAATTGTTTAATAAAATTGTTTTTAATTGTTTATAACCATTATTCTTTTAAAATTCTACTTAATAAAATGTATCTAAAATTTCATACATCCAAATATACATAGTTTTTCTTGTTCTATATTATTTTTGTTACAACTATTTTATTATTCCAAAAATACATGGTTTTTTTTGTTATATATTATTTATGTTACAATTGTTTTATTATTCATGAGTAGTATTTCTTAATATATAAAAAAATTAAATTAATAATGAAAATTGATCAAATATGTGATATTTTTTTAAATTTTCAAATTATTTCATAGGACATGATGTATCTTGAGCAATAATGATGAATGTTCATAATTCTCATTTCTTAATTAACACTAAATTTACCTTTAATTACTTAATTGTAATAGTTTTAGCTATATCTTATCAGTTTAGTATGTTTTCAATCAAGAAGAGTCTTCATAGTTTAAGAACTATATCTTAGATCTCAGCACGTGATTCTAATAAAATTTATGAAACAAATTCATTTTTTACAACTTGTATGTTTAAATATGTGATTTTGGAAGTGATGATGGCTTCTTTAGACACTTGATTAGTATTGTGGAAGAACTTTGATTATATCATTAAAGATGGTGAGTAGTTCATGTAGCAGTTGCATTTCTTATAACATATTTTCATATCCTTTGTATAAGATATTGTATATACAGTTCTAACACATTTCTGGGAGACATTACCTATATGGTGAGTATTTCATGTAGCCATTGAGTTACTTATAACAAATTTGTATATCCTTTGTATAAGCTATTGTATCTACAATTCTAACACATTTCCCCCAGGTGTTACCTATATGTTGATTGGGTGATGATGGCTTCTTTAGACACTTGATTGGTATTGTGGAAGAACTTGGAGTATATCATTAAGGATGGTGAGTAATTCATGTAACGGTTGCATTGCTTATGAAATATTTTTATATCATTTGGATAAGTTGTTGTATATAAAGTTATATTATGGTATGGATACACATTCCCCCCATGTATTTCCATATTGTGAATGTTTTCCAATTGCTGATATTTAGAGAAATATAATTAAGTGATTGATGGTTTTGGAACATCAAAGCTACTATGATGACCTTTTATCTTAGGATGACTCCATAGTGTTGAGATTCGATTTGCATGAAGAAGATAAGTTGTTTTACTTAGTAAGGAGCATAATAATTTTGTAATCAAATAATAGGATAAAACATATTCACAATATAATTTATTTGAATGAATATATGTGTGTAAAATATTTTAATAAGAAACTCTATTTGTAATTATAAAATATAAAACTATAACTTAAATTTGTGAAACTACTTTGTATTTTTTTTTCTTATGTATAAAGACTAAACCAAGTGTGGAGTTTAGAAAATAAACCATAATATGAGTAACAATATCTCCTTCCAAAAATGTCTCCATATTAAAATGACATTCACTTTCTTGTATACCAAGACTATTATTCTTCATACACAATTTCTGACAACCATGCAATTGGCGCTCAGATATGTAGATGAACTTGGAGTAAACTCTATTTTTGTTAATAAAAATTATTTATTTACATCTATGCTAGATAGATTGTATTTTAATGTATTTAAAATATCTTATTTGAGTTACATGCTCATTTCATGCTTGTTTCGGAGGATTATTAATCACCAAAGGATTTTCACCCGAATTTCCTATTTCAATATCTATAACAAAACTTTTATATATGTGAACAGATTATGTTGGTTTACATATATGTTTTCACCCATAATCACCTATTTCATTATCTATAACAAAATTTCCTGGTTGATAACTCTTATAATCAATATCTTTGAAACCTCCACCAAATGCTTCCATGGAAGCAAACTTTTCCTTTCATTCCTTCACGATGGCTCCTTCTCTGCAACAAATTATTTCATTATGTTGGTTTACATATATGTTTTCACCCACAATTTCCTATTTCAATATCTATAATATAACTCTATAGTTGATAACTCTTATAATCAATGTCTTTGAAACCTCCACGGCCTTCTTCCATGTAAGCAAAATTTGTCTTTCATTCCTTCACGATGGCTCCTTCTTTGCAACAACTTATTTCTTCTAACCTACTCCTTCCTATGCTATTGCCTTACAACATTTCTTTTGCAACATATGGTGCAATTGTTAGTTTAATTTTTCCTTTTAAATAAACTATATTCCACATGAATACCATTGGCCACAACCATGAGTCTTAATACCATGACTCATTTTTATTATTTTTATTATTATTATTTTTATAAGCACTATTTTTATTTTTATTTTATTTTCATCAAGTTAAAGTGTTTACATTACATTAAATTATGGCATCTCTATTATACTGAGAACTTTGCCTAAAAATGATAAATGAAATGATATTTTAATGTCCACGAGACTAAAAATAGTCTATGGGACTATGAGTTCCTGCTTTTCTCCTTTTGCAATTCAATTCTTTTCTTATTCAAATTGATGATGAGCTGGCACAACCTTCCAACAATCCCCTTACTGAAAAGACAATGCCAAGAAACCTATACTAACATTCTTGTATAACTTTCTCTGATGCACATTCCAAAATGAAATGTTTTTGCTATTCCATTGCTCTAGACGTGCAAAATGTGCACACTCATTCTTCCCAAGATTCTTTAGGCCTTTTCCACTGTCTAGTTTCACATCAAAGTTGATGTGATTTGGTTCTTAATTGAGCAATAATATCCTTTTCCCCCCACAAAATGCTATCTCCAATGTCCCTTTTTTTTGTTGGAAATCACAAGCAGGGTTGAATTCCTCAATCTAGTAGTTATTCTTTCTACCCAACTCCTTTCCCCATACTCATTTAAAAAAATTCTCCATAGCTCCTTGTATTTGTGGGACATGCATTGAGGTAGATATTCCATTTTGCATCTATGCTTAGTTTTGTCTCATCCATGTTTTTCTTTCTTTCACTCATGCTTTCATGGAAGATAACATTAGGTCGTCTACCTACTCCCATTTGCTCAATTCTTTTTAGATATCTTATGAGAAATCTCATAAGGTACTGAAATTTTTATTTTGAACTTGCTCATGATCAAGTGTTTTTGGATTTTCTCAATTTGTTTCAATTTTGAGAGGGGCTGCTCCTAGCCCACAATTCACACCCATATAGCATCATTGGACAAGTGAGGAGTCCAAAATTCACTTTAGTTTTCCAATCCTATAACTCTGCTGCTCTATTTTTGAAGAGCATATAATAATACCAGTATAGAACCATTTTAACCATGTATCTACCAACAACCCAGAGGGATCGAATTTCATAATTGAAAAAAGATTTACACTTCAAGAGACCCTTGTAAATATGTGATTAAGATATATCTATTGTGTTAATTTTTCGTTGTTTATATTATATTTTTGAATATTTTATATTAAAAATTGAATGAGTTACACATTTTCCTCTTATTAACAAGTAACTAGATTATTTGATATTTAATTGTTTTTTCCTTTTTAGCATTGAAATATTTTACTAAAATATTATTCAAAAAAATTGTTTAAGTTCTATATTGAGATATTTATAAAATAAATAGATTTTATTTTAATTACTTTATCTCGATAAAGTTATATAAAATTACATTATTTTAGATAGACATGAATACACTATATTTATTACTTGAAGAGTGAAAGTGAAATATCAAAGAACCAAGTAGAGTGAAAGTGAAACATGAATTGTAAAATGAGTTTCTAGTCCATTTTTAATTGTTTATTTTTATGGTTATTTAATTTTTGTTTTTTGTTTTGGTTGACATTACCCAAAATTATTTTTATTATTTTTTGAGGATCTAACATACTTATACATATTTCTTACATTGAGTTGTATAATGAATTTCTCAGTAATTTTTAATTATTTATTTATATGATTATTTTTTTGTTTTGATTAACATTAACTAATTTTATCTTTATTGAATTGTATAATAATTTTCTCAGTAATTTTTAATTATTTATTTATATGGTTTTTTTTTTTATTACTTTAACTAATTTTATTTTTATTATTTTTTGAAAACATTACATAATACCTGAATTGTAAAATAAAACTCTAAGCTCAACTACATAATTAAGTCTTTTCTATTTAAGAAAACACTAAACTTAATTTGAATACAAAGTCTGACAAACAAGAACCTCTGGTTCCTCAGATTCCAAATTATTCCTCGAAGCGTGTTGAGCATAACACAAATAGCTAATAACAGAAATATTGACAACTGTGGATTTCAATAAAATAATGCAATTATGCATAGAATCTTGTGTTATTCAATAGCACCCATTTTGTCTCGGAAGGGGCAGCATCAGAGATTAGGCTATGACGGCACATGATCCACTGGTTTCTACTTGATTTAAATACACCATGTTCTTGCTTTTCAGCAGCCAGAATCTTTTCTGTGTTCTGTATGCCGAATTGATTGATGCAGCCAATACATCCAATAGTTCCACAGGAAAACATTATAATGCAGATCCAGTTGGACAGAAGGAAAGAATTATATGCTTGAGAACAAAGAGTGATGAGGACTTTCTTGACGATGGGTACAAATGGAAGAAATATGGTCAGAAACACATAAAAAATAGAATTTATCCCAGGTATTCAGTCACGGGAGTAACATTATATAGATAGCTTATTGGGTATATATATTATGTTTAGTGCTGCATTAAAACTTTTAACCTGATTAATGGAATGGTGGATCAATTAACAGATATTATTTCAGATGTCAAGCCGATGGATGCACTACTACACCAAGGGCAGTTTAAGACATTTGTTTAAGACAAAAGAAATCTTTTGTCTCAAAAAGTCACTTTTTATTTTAGTTATTTTATATTAAAATTTAATATCAATTGAATTGTCTTAAATATAAAATTTAAGACAAAAATAGTGTGAGACAAAAATAATTTGAGACAAAATTTTATATTTAAGACAAAAATAATTTGAGACAAAAATATTTAAGACAAAAACAATTTGAGACAAAAAAATTTGAGACAAAAGTATTTTAAGACACAATTTTATATTTAAGACAAAACGAATTTGAGACAAAAATATTTTAAGACAAAACTTTATATTTAAGACAAAAGCAGTTTGAGACAAATATATTTTAAGACAAAAGCAAGTTGAGACAAAAATATTTTAAGACAAAATTTTAGATTTAAGACAAAAGCACTTTGAGACAAAAATATTTAAGACAGAACTTTATATTTAAGACAATGTCGACTTAAGACAATGACAATTAAGACGAAACCCATTTAAGATAGTTAGCAATTAAGACAAAATCATTAGCATTGGGAAGTTTGCATTGAAATATCCATGAGTGGATAGTGGATAAAATTATATTTTTTTATTTTTGAAAATCGATATTCAAACCACATGAAATTTAATCATGTCATATTTATTTCTTTTATATTATATTTTTCTTTTTTCATTAGACCACATTCTAAAAATTTAATAAATAAATAGATAAAAAAATATTATTTTTGGTTGGCAACTCAAGGGGATTTGAACTTTGAATCTCGTGTTTTAACCATAGCTGCTCCAACACTAATATTCTTGGGCATATTATGTTTTTTCCTACTAACCGCTCCAAATACAACCTCTAAGAACTAGTAGGGTCGAAGGAAAAGAGCTACAAGTTCCCCAAATCCGATCTACATTTCACGGACAATCACATTTCCCCCAAATGTCCTCCACATATTTGCCTTGGTGTATTGGAGTTTGAAAAATACATAGGATGCCACAAGTAATCCTAATCATAAGACTCAACTTTCCTAATGAATAGGAGGCCTTAAAAATAAAAATAAAAAACATCTTAACTTATGCCTAAAATTACTAAAATTTCCTATCCCAAATATGAAATTAGAAATTCTACAAAATTATAGGGCAACAAGGAAACCAACTTCCTCTTCCAAAAATCTCTAAGACCTTATGGAGGACAAATACAAATTTTGAAATAAATTGTTGAAACTATGCTCTTGCATCAATAGCTACCAATGTATCCTTGTAGGCCACCCCCTTTAACAATAGTAATACCAATGTCCTTTACCAGCTAGAAGGAACTCCTTACATAATTCTCTCTCAGATCCCCTTAACCCATTGTAATGATTGTCTTTGATGCCTACCTAATTGCAAGCACATTAAGAAGCAATGTAGCATATATTTGTTGGTTGAGGATTACAATAAGTATGTGATTTTGTTGACATCTTGTGACTATCACGTATGTGAATATATAAAATCTTGGATGCATGTTGCCCTGACACTATAACATGACTTAGTATTGCCTATCATACCGTGTCACTCCCTCCTCGAGACACCTAGAACTAGCTAACACTCCTTTTCACACAATCTTATTCATTCATTTATGAATTTTGACCTAGTGCGCCTCTGTTATGTTTTCTTAGCACTCCCTAACACTCCTTAGCACACATTGGCACACCTAGGCACTTGGAACAACTTTGTATGCTTCCCTAGCACTCTAACGTGCCTTGGAACTTCCTAGACTACCGTGTCACTCCCTTCTTAACACACCTGGTACTGGCTTATACTTCATTTCCATGCATTTTAAACTAGTGCCCCCTTGTGTTTCCCTGACACTTGGCCCTCACACTCCCTAGCATGTGTTCATGCCACACCCTGGCACCTTATCCAACCCTTTATGTAACCATAGGCTTACCTCCTACAAGTCTTATTTTGACCTTCTCCTAACACAGTTTATCCTTGAGACACTTGGAATTCGTTGACACTACTTGGCACACACTCTTATTCGTTCATTTCCGTGCATTTTGACCTAGTTCTCCCTTGCAATGTCCTGGCACTCCCTAACACTCCTCAACATCCATTGACACTTTCTAGCATGTGTTAGCATGCCTTTTCATTCCTTGGCACACACTGACACTCCTTAGTTCTCATGCCCTCACAATTACCCTTACTTCTTTGGAACTTGGGAACCCAACCAAGTCTTGCCTTGACTATAACAAATTGACCAAGTTATGGTTACTACAACTAGATTATGCCTTGTTCACCTAATAAATGATTATAACCCCTCACCCATTTAACCCCCTAAACGCTAAACCCCTAACCCATTTAACCCCCTAAACCCTTAACCCCTAACCCCTTAAACCATAATTCCCGACCCCTAACCCATTTAACCCCCTAAACCCCTAACCCATTTAACCCCCAAACCCTAACCCCTAAAATACTTAACTACTAAATCCCCTAACCCCCTAAACCTCTAAACCCCTGACCCATTTAACCCCCTAAACATCTAACCCCTTAGCCTCTAACCCCTTAACCCCTTAACCCCTAACCCTAACCCCTAAAATCTTTAACTGCTAAATCCCCTAACCCCCTAAACCTCTAAACCCCTAAACCCATTTAACCCCGTAAACCCTAAACGTCTAACCCTTAATCCCTAACCCCTTAAGCCCTAATTCCCAACCCTAACCCATTTAACCCCCTAAACCCCTAAAACCCTAACCCATTTAACCCCTAAACCCTAAACCTCTAAACCCTTAAATCCCTAAACCACTAGCACCTAAACCCCTAATCTCTTAACCCCTAAACCCCTAAATCGTTAACGCTTAACCATTAACCCATTAACCCCTCAACCCTAACCCCTAAATCCTTAACTGCTAAATCCACTAAGCCCTAAGCCCTTAATCCCTAATCCCTTAAACACTAGCTCATTATTCACTTAACCCCTAACTGCACCTAAATCCCCTAACACCTAAGCCCCCAATCCCTATTCCCTTAACCAATAACTCATTATTCCTCTAACCCATAAATGCGCCTAAATCCCCTAACCCCTAACCCCCCAATCCATAACCCCTTAACCACTAACTCATTATTCCCCTAACCCCAATCCCTAATCCCTTAAATACTAATTCATTATGCCCCTAACACTTAAGCCCCCAATCCCTAACCCCTTAACTAGTAATGAGAATATACCACAGTGGGCATGCACAAGAAGAAGAACCAAAGAAATCAAATTCAATAAAGGAAGCACAACCACCACTCCAAACTCGCTTCTCTAAAGCACATACAACTGCAATAAATCCCACTGAAGCTTACAAATTTATCAAGCCCTAATTAACTTACTAACAAATTCAACAAGCCAACATGCTACAATTTGTTGAGTCACCCCCAAATCAATTAGTAATTATTTCATGAATGTACATTTGTTTGTAGTTTTATTTAAAAGGTTGAAATTCTCTCAAGAGCATATAGAATATATCCAAAAGTTTAAAAAATGGAAATTTTGCTTACCTCCACAAGGTATCATCACACCCGGATAGGTGAAAACATACAAGTCTAAATCTTCTACCTCTAAGTCTCAATGGCACTTCAACATGTCAATAACATTCTTGCAACAATGCTTAATGAGTTTTGTCTATTGGCTAAAGAGATGTACATTCATCCATCCAAAAATAAACATCTCAATCAATCCAACACCATAAATTGTGCTAAATAGTTCATCATGTTATTTCAAATATTACAATATTTTCTTATATTAGCTCACATATTCCTTGAATATTTGAAAGCCAAACTACCTTAGCACAATATACCAGAAATATTTGTACTCTAAAAGACAAAAAAAGACAACAAACTAAAATAGGAACTTTAACTCTAATCCAGACACTTCATTCTTAGCAACATGATATCTAATGAAGATGATATGTGGAAAAAAAAGCTTCATATATTGTCTATCACATGTCAAACCGAGTGAACAAATACATGCATAGAAAACATCAGAAATAGGGTTCATAGATCGACTTGTATTATATGGTTTCAAACCCTTCTTGTCTCCTTCAAGGGGGGTTTCTGGAGGTCTTAAAAAAGACTTCCTTTTGATAACCAAATGGATTTTTTCTTTCACACATGTATGGAAACGTACTTTCCAAATCATATTGTAATAGATTCATAAGGTGATATTATTGGTATTAACTACACCTTATTTGGAGACATCGTTTTTATTGTAGGGGTTGGTACCTTTCTATTGGATGTGGTTGGTGATGTGAAGACTACTCAACCTCTAGTAAAGATTCATACTAACTCTAACAAGCTTATGGATGCTTTTTTACAAAGGGAGACCCCTCTAAGCTTAACTCATTGGATTCTTTGTTTGTTCATGCTAATTATTGTTCTCAACTTTCCTTCTACAAGGGGTTGAGACTATTTGCTTCATTTATTTTACATGGCCCGGTGAAAGAAGAAGAATGGAGATTGTCTCCACATCTTTTCCATTTCGCTAAGTTACAAAAAAGAGTCAAATTCTATATCCAATAGACTAATAGTCTCTTGATACACCTTTAGTGAGCTATGCATAGCTCTCACCTATCACTGTAGCTCAATGAAATGACATATAATAGCTCCAATACACCATTATAAATGGAGTAGTTGTGAATTTGTTGTTAAATGATCGCCTCCAAATGTTCAATTCTCATGAATTTTGGGGGAGGGGGTCTTTTGGTGTATTGAGCGGGGTAAGGGGACATAAGGGTAGCATGGATGGGTATAAGTGAGAGGTTTAAGCATGGTTTACTGAGATCTATAATCCTAACATTAGAGAATGAGAAGGAGCCTTAGGGCCTTATGGCATAGGGGCTAGGGGACCTATAGGTAAGGCAATGAGAGAAATTGATAGGGGAACCCCCAATAGTTGTGACAAGGGGATTAGGGGTCACATTATCACAACCCATACGCACTTAACCCATAACCACTAAAGTCCCTATCCCTTTAACCCCAAAGCCACAATCCCTTAATCCCTACACCCATAACTCATAACAAATTAACCCCTTGATCCCTTAAACCCAAAGCCATTAACTCTTTAACCCCTAACCACTAACTTAGAATCCTTGAACCCCATAAACCCTAATCCCATATTCTCTTAAACCTTGACCCTTAACCCATAACCCCTAACCCCTAAACTCATTAACCCCTAACCCCTTAACCTTTTGACACCTAAATAACATAACCCTTAGGCACTTAACCCCTAAATCCCCTGACATGTAAGCCCTCGATGGTTAATATTAACCCCTAAATCCCTTAACCACTAAGCCATTAACCTCTAACCCTTAAACCCCCTATACCTCAACCCCCTAACCTCTAAATCCCATAAGCCCTAACCCTTTACCCTTTACCCTTAACCCCTTGCTCCTAAACCCTTAAACCCATTAACTCCTAGAACCCCTTATCCTTTATCCCAAACCAGAGGTGCTCCAATGCTAATATTCTTGGGCCATATTATGCTTTTTCACTGCTAATAGTTGTGACAAGGGGATGCAAGAAGAATTCACACTCCCTTCACTCTTAGATACTTTTACTCTAAAAGGGATGAATCAAGAAGAGAAAAAAGTCATGGGTAAAAGAGAAAATGATTGATGGTTTAAAAATAACATCTTCATAAGTATAAAATTGTAATATATTAAAATTAAATTAAGCATCTCATCTATAGTTCTCTATAATTACCTATAACAACATTTCTAATTTTTTTTAATAAAACAAATAAAAAAACAATATCATAAATAAATTTATATATATATATATATATATACACTAATTTAAAAAGCTTTTAAATTATAGTTTTCCTTGATTTTATATTAACGAGTTTTAAAATGAAAATAAAAATGAATCCATACGTAAATCGAAGAAAAAAGGTTGTAGAGTGAATTTTCACACGAAAATTCATACCCAAACTTAGGGCCCATTAAATAAATATAGAAAAAAATAACAAAATATGTAAAGGGCTCGAAAAGAAAAAAGTCGACGTGAATGACCTTTATTTCATTTCTGTTTGAGCATTTGGGGTTTCTTAGCGAGAAAGTCGGTTAAGCATTTGGGTTTTCTTGGGGAAAGAGCAACGCGCATTGCAACCATTCTCGATACGGCTTGGGCAACAACCATTATGGATACGAGTGTTTGAGCTCTCTTGAGTTAGAGTTGTAAAGATGTTGGAAGCAGATCTCGAAGGATGAAAATTATGAGCGAGTGCTTTGAGAAAACATGTGGGTCATCCCCAAACAGGAGGCAGATTGTGCATTTACACTTCTCAACTGCTCATAACTCTCAAACCTAGTAAGTCTCCATACACATCCCTAATGCTCTTCCCGCTGAGTCTTTACGACATTAAGTGAAGTAAAACTCAACATGATGATGTCCGAAAAATTTCCTTTGTTTTCGTACTTTTTTACCCTAAAATTTTCAAGATGTGGATAGTTCCTGTCGTTTGGGATACAGAAATTTGTGTCACACGGCCACTTTGTCACCGTCCCTACCATTCCCCATACATCACACATTGGGAGGAGCTCATTCCCGTGACCTCATGAGCATAAACAAACCTTGAAAAACACTTTCATTATATCCCTCACGAAGATGAGCTTTCATTTCCCTGAAGACATCTCCACACGCAAAAACCCTAAAAAATAGCTCTTTTTCCATTAGCGCGGTTTCACGATTCGGCACTCACGCCAAGGGGGAAAATCCTCCAAAAGAAGGGCGCGCCGATTGGCGCTCTCGCTCCACGGAGCCACATACCCGCGCCAACCATATTAAGGGGTGTTTTTTAAAAATAAATAAAGAGCGGAAGTTTCGTCCTAACAAATTCATGGACTGAAAGTATCTATCTTGAGTTGGGAGGTTTGGCTACGGATTTCCATAGAGAGGAAGTGGTTTTCTACCTCTCATGGAAGCTTCCTTGATGATAGGAGCCCAATCCCATAATTATAGGGATCTGAAATCCCCTTCCTCCATACTATAAAAGCTTCGTCTCATCTCCTTTGCAAGCTAGTTTTGGAAGTAATCTCCAAATCTCCAAGTTCCCAAGAAAGCTTCCACATCCTTATGTGCTGCAAGAGCCTTCTCTGATTCCCTTAAGGGCCAAATCCAAGCAAGGAGACTATTGTCAAATAGCTGTAAGAGAGAGGCTTGTCCCATCCTTGACATGCTTTATCGAGACATGTTCTGCCGACGACCGGTAAGAAAGGAGAATCTTTGCGCCGAAGCTATGGTTGTATTCTTCTTTTGATCTCATTAATAGAAAGCGACTATTTGTTATGGTTCCACTCTTGTTCTTCGTATAATGTTCATGAGTTATGTCCTTTTCGACTAACATATAGCTTGTATATACTGGATTTTTATGCTTGGGTTTGTTTCGTTTCTTGCGTGTGCGGTGTCCGGGTCACTGGAGATCGTGAGGATTGTGATGCGCGAGCTTCGAGAACGCTTCTACAAACGAGCGGCGGGTTTGGATTCGAGGTAAGCCGTCTCATCGTAAGCTTTCGGTTTCTTGAAAATTAAGAACATGTCGTAGCGTGATTGATTGTTGCTAGACCCGGTGCGGGCTAGTGGGGATCGCCTCCGTCCGCAGAGGGGATTAACCTCTTCAACAAGGGCTCTTTTTTTGTTTTGATGGATGTGTTTGTTAGTTATTCGTATTTGATTTTTTTCCTCTAATGTTGTATAAGAATAGCTCTGTATTTTCACCCGAAGTCCTACGACTACAAAGTCACATATTACTGGCGTTTTGCATAGATTCATAGAAGTTTCTCATAGTTTTTATTGTGCCCTCGTGACAGTAACCACTGTGCACCATTGACATTCTATGTAATGCGAATCTTATTTATACTGTGATGGCTCTACTCGTCATAGCTCTTCATTTACAAAATTTTGAAATTCCAAAAATACTCAGCAAATCTTTACAAACGATGTACAATTGGCCATTTTAACGAGAGACTCATAGTCTCTCATCTGAAAAGCCCGATTTACCAAATGGCCACACCATAACCATTTTCTCTTTACAAAACAAAGAATTGGCCATTTTAACTAGAGAGCGATAGTCTCTCTCGAGACCGAGATCGGCCATTTTTAACCGAGAGGCTCATAGTCTCTACTAGAATTTTCATTCATATATTGAGTAATTCACTATAATCGCTATTGCTCCACAATTGATCACGCTCCACAGCTTCACCTTTTGCAGTTAAAGCGGTTAGAATATTGGGCGCAATCTAAACATCGTCATCACAACAAACGAGCACTCAATTCATTCGAAGGAACAATTTCCAATCGCTCCCAGAAGACTCTGCAACAACCCACTACGCTCTCTTCTATATCCTTCGAGACACTCTTAATGACTTGATCTCGACGCACATCTAAAGAATAATCTTCAAAGCAACAAGAAAATGACATATTTCACGATTGGTTGATGTGCGATTGAATGCGAGGTACAAAGAAGACGAGTTCATCATTGGGTAAGATCTATGCATTTGATTTGAATGGTATGTCTACATCAACACATTTGAATGTATTGTCATTGGGTTCATATAACATGCTTTTAGGGTATGAATTTGGTTGTATCTCCATAGGACCAAAGTGGTCTCGCTATGACAAAGCTATTGAGTGCTTGGATGACAATGGAGAATAGATATTCTTGCAAGGTAAGAAGAAGGAAACATCAATTAGAATGGTGACAACTATGCAAACAAAGTGTAGTTGCAAGAACAAATGTGTGTTATTTGCGGTACTATATTTCTAGTGATCAAAGATAAGGAAGTTGAGGATGCAGATATCTTGAGCAAGTACCCGGCTTTTACAATAGTTTCAAGATGCATTTCACGTAGATATTTACAGAGTTTTCTCCCCTCACGCGAAGTGTGTGTCTATTGATTTGGTACCGGGGTAGCACCAACATCAAAAAAACCATACAAGATGAGCACTCCAAGCAGTTGGTAGAGCTAAAGTTGCGGTTCAAGGAAATGTTGGACAACGGATACATTAGGGAAAGTGAATCACCATGGGGCACACCAAAGTATTATTTGTGAATAAGAAGGATGGGTACTCTTAGATTTTGCATTCATTACATGCAATTGAACAAGGCGACCATTAAGAATAAGTATCTCGTTGTCGAGGATTGATGATTTGTTCAATCAATCTGAAGGGAAAAAAAATGTTATCGAAGATTGATGCTGAGATTAGATATCATACTAAGATTAGAATATTGACTATTAACTATTTCTCTTAAGAGTTGCGAAACTAGGGTTCATAGATAAACTTGTATTCTATGGTTTTAGACCCTTCTTGTCTCCTCCAAGGGGGTTTCTTAAGCCCTTAAAAAAGACTTTCTTTTGCTATCCAGGATGGATTTTTTCTTTCACAAATGTACTTGGAAACTTAATTTGCAAATATTATTGTAATAGATTCATAAGATGATATTATTGGTATTGACTACACCTTATTTGGAGACATAATTTTTATTGTAGGGGTTGGTACCTTTCTATTAGATGTGGTTGGTGATGTGAAGACTACTCACCCTTCTAGTAAAGATTCATACTAACTCTAACAAGCCTATGGATGCTTGTTTATAAAGGGAGACCCATCTCAGCTCGTACTCATTGGATTCTTTGTTTGTTCATGCTAATTGTTTTTTTCTCAAATTTCCTTCTCCAAAGGGGTTGAGACTATTTACTTCATTTATTGAGACTAAGAAAAGGTGCTTTAAAGTCAAAAGTACTAATGAAAAGAGTTGGGATTACCTCTAGGATTTTAAAATTCATAGGGTGGTTGGTTTGGATTGGATCCCACTTCTCTTAGGCTATATCATGTACTACCACTTTACCTTCCTCTAGCTCAAACAATTGGAACACATTAGTAAGTGTTTCTTCCTCTTGCTTTTCTTTGTGATGATATCTCTCTCCATATGTGAATCAATGCCTTGCAAACTCGAGGCTTCTTAGTGATGGAGATAGTGTTATTTGATTTGACCATTTATTCCTATTGGCAAGTTTGTAGGAGGTTCTTGATCCCACCATTTATTCCTATTTAAGTCTTTTAATGCAGAGTTGAAGGAGCCAAGGGGGTTGAGTTGCGGAAGCGAAGCCAAGGAGGATGCATGGACTACAAGTTGCTCGAGGGTTCCCGATCCCTCGCTGTTCTTCCTATTGAAATTGAAGCATTTTTATCCCGGTTGAAGGAGATGAGGGGGGAGCCTCTGAAATGATTCGAATATCACAAGAATAGTCGAGGAGGATGCGGGGGACGCAACTTACTCGAGTTTCTTCATTTTGTCGATTCTTCCTTTTGAAATTGAATCCTTTTCATCCCGGTTGAAGGAGTGGAAAGGGGGTTGAGTTGTATGTGCAATCAAGGAGGATGCATGGACTTAGGTTAAGGGGACATGATAATGTATCGGTTAGCGGGTTTTCCTTTTGTTTCGGTTCATAAAAGGTTTAGGTTTATAATACTTTGAGTCTATGGCATATTTGCATGCCATCAATGGGTATGCGGTTGGGGAAATTTCCCATTCCAAAGTTTCCTCGAGTGCCATCGTGCCATTGTATGAACATGGTATACGGAGATGAATATAGAGCCCCAAGGCGAGGAGTGTCGAGTTCATCGATCGTATAAAAAACCCTCATTTTTAAAAAAGTCCTCATTTGTGAATTCAATCACTTGCTAGGAAACATAATGAGAGTGTGTTGGCTTATAAATTCCCCTTTCAAAAGGCCCTTGCAATATTCTCTATTTTTCAAAGTGCACTCATGTGGTATTATTGTCGAGAGAAATGAGAAATGAAGCTTTCACTCAAAGGGTTTTTGACACAGGACAGTCCTCCCTATGTCTGCTCTCTTATTATTTTAGCGAGTAAGAGTTTGGAGTCAAACATATATTACTCAATCTCGATAGGTAGGACCTTGTTCAAAGTAAAGATAGTGATATACCTCTACGGGATTTGTATGAGATCATTACTCATTTCTAGTTCTCCCGAATATGAATGGGGACATCATGCGCGAAAGCACCGAAACATACCATGAGTAGCATTAGGGTGCACCCTTTATAAAGTCGAGAGGTTTTATCATTTAGAGGGTTTTTTGAGAAAAATATTGATGGGTCCTTGTAATGCTCTAAATGTATCCGTTTGTAAAGACCAAGCTTTTTAAACAATGATGACATGTCTCGTGACGTCGGAGAGTGGACATTTCTACTCACACCTCCATAATATATTTGCGGATAACTTGCTTGCCCCAATACCAATGGCTACGAAGACTCTGTTCATTAGTTGGGAACTTTCCTTACAAATATAAGTAAAGGAAAACAACTATCGATATCATGGTCATTCACCATCATTTACCATCACCCATGGGCGAAAACGAGCAAGACTTAGGAGGTATGGTGGGAAGTGATTTTTGGAGTTTTATGTATTGCAATTAATTGGATGTCTACCTTTGTTCTTACATTCATTTCTCATTTCCATATTTGCTTTGGGTTTCCCTCTTGCTACGTAGTGCGGTACAGGTGTACATGAGGGATAAAATGCTTGCACCTTCCCTTTGGTTCGGGATTTCAAGGGCCCAATTTTTATCGGTGAGTAAATTTCTCACCTTTACAATTGATTGAAGTAATAAATACAAGCCATTGTAAAAATTTTATATGCTTGCGAGAGATTGCTAGGGTTGGAGTAGTTTCCTTTTAAAATTTATTTCCTCTGTAGGTTATGATCCCGACAGAAATTGGTGGTAGTTTCCTCTTATTTGTATGAAGGACTTACCATTCAATATGTAGGTGGTTTTGTGTTGTAGATGCACAACATGTATGTCCTTTTCTCCTCCAATAAATTTAAGCTCAAACGTCATATTTGCAATGTTCATTACAAACCTCTAATTTATTACAAAGCACATTTAAATTGTCTATATATCATTGAGCTTCTCGTCTATTAAAATTTCAAATATGGAATAAATGCTTCAACATTTTTTTTACAAATACCCCATGGGAGAAAATATTGTTATATTGTTGTTTTGAATGGAAACAGCGGCTTGATCCGTCCATTTCTTCCTATTGTAGTTTGCGTGGGAGGTTCTTGATCCCACCATTTCTTCCTATTTAAGTCTTTTAATCCAAGTTGAAGGAGCTAAAGGGGTTGAGTGCGGTGAAGCTCAAGGAGGATGCAGTGGACTACAACTTGCCTCGAGGTTCCCCGATCCTCGCTCGTTCTTCCTATTGAAATTGAAGCCTTTTTATACCGGCTTGAAGGAGATGAGGGAGGAGCTGAGCGAGTTGAGTCACGTGAATAGTCAAGGAGGATGCTTAAGGTTGCGAAAGCTTACTCGAGTTTCTTCATCCCGTCAATTCTTCCTATTGAAATTGAATCCTTTTCATCCCGATTGAAGGAGTGGAGAGGGGTTCGATTTGTATGTGCAATCAGGGAGGATGCAAGGAGTGAGGTTAAGGAGGGATGATAATGAGCGGGTTAGCGGGTAATGATGCAATTCAACCTAGCCATATATACAAGGGTTGTTTTTCTTCATGAAGTCGAATTATATCTACTTTCATCCACACACATGTTAATTATTACAAAAGAGAAAGGCAAATATTGAGAGGTGATGTAGTCAAAAGGGATTATTATAGCGTATTTCGTGTTTCAACCATTCAAGTCTTGGATAGGTGTGCTCAAGAGAGGAGGATAATTCTAGGAAATGTTTGTATTTCATCCATACAAAGGACAATCAATAGATATATATGGTTACTAAATGAAAACAACAAGTTATTACAAAGGGGGCATCATATTGAACTATTTCTAGTAGGTTGGAACTTCATAATAAGAAAAAATAAATATCGTGGAGAAGCAAAGATGCCACGATGTTGATGTTGACTTGTTGCTCATACATTTAATGCATTATCATGAGTATTATGTGCTAAAACAACACATATTTTAGAAGACATGCACCTCACTAGAGATAATTTCCACATATTTGTCAATTAAAGGAAAAACATTAGCTACGAAGTGTTTTGAGAAGGCTAGTGTACTTTCAACAAATCTAGTTTTGAAAAGAGAGAAAATTCACTAGAGAGGAATTGTGACATCCAAAATGATCTAGCACACAAGCTCTTTAACCCACAATTTGATCCTCTTCTCTTTCCTCGACTACACTATCTCTCCTCATCATCTGTTCTATAAAGGAGAGGTGCAAGTCCTCATTCTAGAGGGTGGATTTACTTACAAAGGTGTCCAAAGAGCTTCTCATCACCTACCCTCATCCGGTTTAGACTTGAGAGCACTTCCCACTACTACATGTAAGAGCTTGATAGGGTAGCCCATGGTACAATGTCTTTCATGATTTACTTTCTAACACTTTATTCACATATCAAATGGATTCTAAGGGATTGTCTTTCGTATATGTTATCATGCTACAAGGATTGTGTTGTCATTAAAGAGCACTTATTTAAATTTTACTTTCATATAAGGTGCATATTCTTTTCTTTCTTTTCCATCTAATCCCTACAAGTATTTTTAATTAAGAAACTCATCACCTCCCTCTATAATCGAATTTGTGCTTCAATCTCTATCCTCTTTAAAGCACTCAAAAACAACATTTTATGTTGGATTAATCTAAACTTACACCTAAATTATGCACAAACATCTTAAAATAATCCTCATGAATAAAAAAAATAGTAATCCTCTATTTATAAAAACAATAAATGATTAAACAACCATAACGATTATATCACTACTCTACATAACAATTATATCACTCTAAAAAACAACTTTTTTTTAAAAGGGCGTACTAATATTTTGTTTTAAAATCCTAAATTATTATTTTAACTAAAAATTAAACTAAAAATTATCACAATTCAATTTATTTTATTTAATATACAAGATAAAATATTCATTTTTAATTTTATAATAATCAAAATAAATAAATTAACAATTGCATCGAAAAACATGAATAAATTACCAATTACATCAAAATTATAATAAGGAAAATATATTGAAAAACTAGAAAATATGATTTTGATGTTTAATTCAGAATACGAGAAGGGAGCAACCTATAGAAATTAAAAATTTACAATAAAACTCCTCTTCACACGCATATAGAGTTATAATTATTTTAATTTAAAAACATGCGTATATAGAGTTATAATTATTTTAGTTTTAAAAATTTACAATAAAAACTCCTCTTCACACGCATATAGAGTTATAATTATTTTAGTTTTAAAAACATATGCGCATATATAGAGTTATAATTATTTTAGTTTAATTAATTCTGAATGTAAAAAAGCAACTCTATAGAAATTAGAAATTTACAATAAAACTTCTCCACATTCGAAGAACCTCTGCGCATATAGAGTTATAATTATTTTAGTTTAAAAAATAAAACTATTTTAATTGTGGTAATTTAGAAATTAAAACAATCTATTGAAAGAGCGGCAAAATGATGAAAAAGAAGAGGGAAAATATACACGATGAAAGTTGGAGACGAGTGGAGTGTTCCCTAGTGAAGCTCGAGAGGAGCGAGAAAGGGCGGTAGAAACTCTTCCGACGAAGCATTGTTACATTGTTTTCTCTCTCGGAACAAGGCCAACCTCGCCTCGATGCGCAGGGGGTCAACCTCGCCTCCATTTGATAGGGCTAGCCTTCCTCCATTTTGCCGAGAGTTTTTAGGGTCTTATTCATGCTTCGGACATTACCCAATGTGTCTAACAAATTGTGGAGTGGAAGCTTCTAAGGGGCAATGCATAAGAACATTTCGGAGTTTAGCCCCTTTGATTGGATATGGCCCCTTTGATTGGATAGGAAATGCACATCGACTCTTGGGTTTTTGTCTCTGGTGGGTAGGTTATAGAACCAAAAGGGGACAATGGATTCGCAACTGCGGTTCAGTTTTCCGAAGTATTGGTTGTGGTGGATATAGCTCCTAGATGCGGCTTTTCAAGTCGTTGATTTTGGAGATCTTAAAGGTTACGTGTGCAGTTGAGTGTATGGTGAGAGCAGTCATTGCACTTGCAATGTTTGTCGGTGATTAATGCCGAGATTTTAATTGTTGATCTGTTAGGGCAGAAGTTGCGATGCATGAAGGCACTATTGGTTCTCGTTGATCTTGCAAAGTGGTGCTTTCGAGAGGGAGTATGATCGAGCGAAACGAAAAAGGTGACAACGCACTTTGCATCACTTTCTCAATCTTACTTGTTCATAAGTGATCCCTGTGAAACCAACATTCCCAATTTATATGCGATTCAGGTCTCTTTTTGGCCTTTTCATTTTGCACATAACTTTCTTAATTTACTTTTCCATGGACGATTCAGTCGTGAAATTAATCATCGCTATTAGCTACACTTGTTAGTTGTGTGCTTTGAGTGAGAGTCGGTTGTTTTGAGCGCTTCTCCAATTACATATTGAAAGGCTCAATTTGGAGTACACTCAAAACTGACGATCTTGCCCTTGGAAAAAAATTGAGCCACAATATCACTTGTGAGATACAAGTTACGAAAGAATGTACACGAGTTGCTTTTAGTATCACAGAGCATCAGTGAGAATTAGAGAGTATTATTGTTGGTCTAACTTTAGGAGTGATTAAGTGGTTGGCTCTCCCTGCGCTACATAGGTTTCCATACTCTTCCAATGGTCAAAACAAGTTTGATTCACAATCTTGCAAATCCTTGGAAGATAGAAACCATTGAAACATATGGTACTAGTTCTAAGAAAGAGTTTGGACGATGACACACAAAGTTGGAAGAAAACGCGGGGTCACTTCTGCTTATAAATCCCCATGACATTTCTACTCTAGTACATTTTACTAATTATGTTTAGCTATTTCATATGTATCACTTAATAAGATTGTATCGACGTCCATCCAAGCGGAGGGCTTTACAGATCTTCGATTTTGTTTTCCATGTGGAAGGCATTCGATCTTGTGATTTTGTTCTGCGAGTCCATCCTTTGAGATTCTCAAACGCGAGAATGAGGGTGGCACAGGTGCTCGCGTCCGATGAAACCATTGTGAGGAGCTATGGCATCAATGGATGTAGCTCCCATACGGAAATATGGCTACTCTCCTCAGAGTTGCAATATTTTCAAAAGCTCGTGATTAATGTTCTTTTGTAGAAACAGGTCATACGCATACGAGTTCTTCCAGCTGCTTGGATATGCATGAAATGAGTTTATCCCCCGATACCAAATTATATAATGCTTTTATCCAAGGACTTTGCTATGCGAGTCGACGCGAAAGTAGCTACAAAAGTATATGAAAAGATGATTAGAAATAAGCGGGCACCAAATTCAATTTCCCACCGACATTCACACATTCTTCACCGTCTGGATCGGGGAACGAGAAGATGCATCCAACGGCTGCGACATTTTCAACCATTATCATTAGTCGGGGATGACTATAATTTATTTCTATTTGTCTCGGACAATTTTCCACAATGTGTAAAACCTGGATGACCGGGATGACGTGTTCTTGTTCGAGCGAGGGAATTGATCGGTGGCAAAATCACTGGTAGGGGGTTACGGAGCAGGAGGAGAGGAGAGGAGAGAGGAGATCGCAGAGTTCTAGGCTCTGGGTGAAAGTCCTAAAGAATAGGAGAAGAGGAGGTCGCGAGGTTCAAAGCCTCGAGATATCCCAAAGGAAGTAACTCGAAGTCGCTAGATTGCGATAACCGGGTAAATTTTCCATTTTCTTTATCCTTTTCCACTTAACATTGCTGCATCGGTATCCAAAACGCCACGTATTTAGTCATTTTTCGAACAATTTTTGTCTTTTGGTGGCTTAGCCCTCTTTGGAAGTGTTTTCCCCTGCCTCTTGCTTCTGCATTCACCTGGCTTTTCCGCAGCTAACATGCCTGCAGTTGCTTCAAAAGGTAAGTCTTTTGAGGCCCTTGTTGTGTCGCCATGAGAAAAAAAGGACTTCTACGAGTTTTTGGCTATCTTTTTGCTAATCGACTCTCGTCATCATCTCTGTTCGGGTTTTCAGTATCTTTTTCACTGGGCAAGTAGTGTTTTTTCATGTCTTTTTTTACCCAAATTTCGATGTTTGCGTGGCACTTGTATTTTCTAGTTAGGTACAATTTGAATACTTTTGAGTAGGTTTTGGGAATTTAAAGTTTATCATTTTCTAGATTTCTACTTTTAGACTTGGTGAGGAGTATACTCCGGTGTCACGTATGCTTTTTGAATTGTGTTTCATATGCGATGCGACTTGTGTTTTCGTAGAATATTAAGCAAATTGTTTGTTTGATTATGTCCAGATTAAAAACTTTTACCCCTGAGTGGGATATGATTTTATGATGTATATAGTTGAATATTTGTCCCTCAAAATATAACTTTACAAAATACCATATTCGGGTAATTGATTTTATTACTGGCGGATGAAAATATGGATTTTAGAAGTAACGAGATATTACTGAGAACTCGAGAGATACTTGCATAATATTATGGGGATCCTTTAAGAACAGCTTTTGATACTTTCGTATGGGCTTGTAATTGTGCATATATGTTTCTTGCAGTGTTATTGAACAACCCTTCGAGTAGAACACGATCATTATACCTTTCTAAACGATGGTAGGGATCCAAGCGTTACTAGCTTATACGAGCCATTTTTGTTATGTTGTATTATGTATGGTCTCTCGGTCATCTTATTTTCACATCTCTTTGTTTAAAATACTTCGATTTCAAAAGGAATCTCCTATCGTATCCGTATGTGCTTTTATGTTTTGATCATGTTGTCTTTAATCATTTCCCCGGGTAATTTGAATTACCCTATTTGCAGTGTTATAATTTGTTGCATCTCTATTTTCGATAGTTGCTCATTAATTACGTGTTTTCTTACTGCTTTGTTGAGTATCTCCTTTTAAAAAGTGTCATGAATTAAATTGGCATAAATTATTATACCTGTCCCATATTTCCTTTGCGTCGATCCTCTGTGGAAATGCCCAAAAATATGCGCATGATGTTATTGATGTTTAGAATTTCCATATTTCTTTCAAGAAATTGCTTGTTTTTAGTGAAAGTGCTGCTGAACCATGTGCTCAGAGATAGTTTGTTCCCTTTTTGTGGCATTGAACTTCGAGAAATCATAGATCATTGTTGTTGATGTTTAGAAATTCCACACATTTTTCAAGAAATTGCTTGTGTCTTGATGAGAATGCTACTTGGACCGTGTGCTCAAGGTTAGTTTGTTCCCTTTTGCGTGGCATTGAACCATAAATCGTAGATCTTTTTTTTAACCGAGTTTTATTTACTGATTTGCTTCCATGTCAATAAAACCTTACTTATAGCGACAAATCATAATACGTAGTCAAGAGGTACTTAGTTACTTGAGCAAAATTGTTTTTGTTGCTCTAACTCGATCCCTTTTCATAAGATTCGTGCTTGAGCATATTTAGAAATATATATGAACACATTTTGGCCCTTTTCTAACACAATCTTTTGTCTCAGATTGCTGCTGCAGAAATCAGCTTTATTCACAAAATTATTGTTGTGATGATCATCTTAAAACAGATAAAGTCATCAAAGCTGACAACTGCTTTTTGTAAAATCATTTGAGTCGCAGATTATCTTTGTGATGATACATCTCAAAAACCATAAGTCATCATCATCAGAATGCCATATCATTTTTGCATTTGATGTTATTCATGTTGATTTATTTAATATTTTGTTAGGTTCATTATTATAGCGAAATGGATTTCACTACCTAGGAAATAGGTTTCCATAAAAAGGGCTTGAGTTTTTGCGTGTTTAGTGGATCCCTCAAAATTTTGTGCTTTTCATAATTGTCATCTCATCCAGATTTGAATTGTTGAGATTATTAGTGTAAATGTACATGTGTCCACAACTCACTATTTTCTATAACTTGTAATAATGCACTAAGGTCATATTCTTATTGTTTTATTGTATTACTAGGTATGGTTAAGGTCAACGTAGTCAAACTTGATATGTAAACACGAATAACTCCTACGGGTGATGTGTGCCCTTGTTTTGTGGGCCCATAAACCCCTCTTGAGGGATACTCTCACTTGAGTTGACTGTATAAATACACAAAGGGTTGAAGCCTTTATCTGTGTCATCTCATACTTGTGATCTTAATTTCTATGGCGAGGAGACAAAAGGTGCGTTTCTATGGCGAGAGACAAAAAGGTGCTTATGAATTTTGACTCTCGGAAGGAGGTAAGTGATGCACCAATAGTACTTGGGGACCTCTTCATTGGATTTGCACGATGTCGGCACCGAGCTTGCGCCTCTAGACGAATCTAGATCAAATTATCATATTTTAAGTCATCTCGGATACGGTACTAGAAAAACGTGCTTGGATAGAAGAGGAAAAAACTGTGATTTATAGCACTCCTAGAATTTCATGACTTGCTGTGGAGGCATTGGATGATAGACGGTTGTGATACGAGTTCAAAGGTGGCCTTGCCGCAGCACGGCGATCTTTCGAAAATGATGATGTGCAAACGTTACTAACTGAGGCGATTTTGGCTCTTGCGACTGAAACAGGGGACTACGTATGTGGTTGCAAATGTTCCGATTGCTTTTGGCGATGTGTTTTAGAGAAAGGCTATCTTTCGATCACTATGGTATGGGTAACCATGTTTGCGGCGAGAAGTGAACATATTTTTCTCTCGAATTACGCCAAGACCAGGGAAATGAAGGGGGAGGAATGTAAGAATTTGGCCGAAAGCCATGAAGGGAATCATGATGTAAGACTATATGGTTCTTGTTTATATTCATTCTGTTTTCTTTTCTTAATTTTTTCTCTTTTCTTTCTTAATTTTTTTAAAGAGATCCTTGAATAACCATTCCATTATTCCTGTTCTCATATGGACTTCCTAAAGCTTTTAGAGTTCTTGGTTTCAAAGAGCACAAATGGTACCTCATAACTCTTCACATAATTCTTTAAAGGGTGCTAGCTCAATGGAAGAGCACCCGCTATGCGGGAGGTTGATGGTTCGATTCCACTGCATCCCTAACATAGAATTATCCGATGATATTGTAGATTTTTTTAATTAAATATTTTTATATTGATTTATTTTAATTCCAACTATTGTCTTTGGAGAGACAAATGAAATTGTCTCATAAGAGACAAAACGAAATTGTCTCCGGGAGAGACAAAATGAAATTGTCTCGCGGAGAGACAAAAATGCTTAGTGTTATATATTGTCTTTATAGAGACAATATTTTAAGACGTCAATTTAATTTGAGACTTCACCAGCTAAAGACAATATTTAAGACAATACACAAGTTTTCTTTTGTCTCAAGTAAAGACAATTTACCCAAAAATTGTCTTAAATATTGTCTTAAAAACCCCATATGTTGTAGTGATATGCCGTTGAAGAAAGCAGTGGAACCATCTGCCCGATGATCGCGAATACGTTTCGACAACCTTATAATGGAATTCATAACCATTCTGTCGCTGATGAACAATTATCTGCTATTTTTTCTTCTTCACCAATTCAGAGGAATGCATTCGACCTGCGCTATCAAGTGTTCGGCCTGCAGGGATGATTCTACACAAGAAATTGAAGCAGCTTCAGATTCTATTTCAATGTAGCTTTACATGAGGCTAATCTAGTACAGTAAGCAACGAGGAGGGAATGATGCAAATCAAACATATTTTTCCAAGCAATTTAGGGTTTTGTTATGTTTGCTCAAATTTGTATTATCCGAAACGATGTGATCCAGATTGACTTCACATTCATACATAGGGAATTTAATGTGATTGGTTATTTGCTTTGAGTCTTACATATGTATTTTAAATAAAAAAATATTGGGTTCACATGTTGACTCTGAATGAGTACATCTGGTATTTCGCTATTTTAGAATATATGCAGTTGAGAATTGGAAAAGTTAGAATCTATAGTAAGAATTAAAACGATGGCGAGGTGGTGAAAATACAATCAACAGAATTGGAAAAATTAGAATCGATAGTAAGAATGAGAACGATGGCGAGGTGGCGAAAACACAACGAGGAAAATTTTAAGGTATATAAACTAATAATAATAACAATATAATATAATTTATTTATTTATTTATTTTAAATAATTAAACATAAGGAAATTTAATTTATAGAATAAAGTAAAAAATAAATTAATTAGTTTTCATGTTGTATATTTTATTATACAAAAGATTTATAGTTTTTATATTAAGATTGATTTTAAGTATGAATTTATGAGTATAAAATTCGAAAATGTTTTCACCTATAAAAATTCTGATTGAGATAAATGTTTAGTAGACCTAGATTTAACATAGACCTATACTAATTCTTAATAATATTATTTATATTTATGCTAATCCTTAATAATATTAATGATCTATGCTAGTTCTTATATCTTGTTAAAAAGAAATTGTACTCTAGTAAATTAATAAACTACTTCATGAATAATAACTAACCATATCAATTTCCTTTGTTACCGTAATGAAAGCCTATTTGTAGTAGAATCCATGTAGTGTAGAGTGCATGACTAGTTGTACAACAAATCATAGCATGTGTATTCAACTAGATCGAGGTCGTGCCCAAGAACTTAAAAAAAAGTGAGCCAATCATGAAATTTATACAATCTAAGAAAAAAATGAAATGATTGTATATAATGTAAGACACATTCTATATATTATGAGACACATGTATAATAGAAATATATTTGCAAAAAAAAAAAAAAAATTATTAATATAAATTATTTGTTTCTATAATTTTTGTTTTGCTACAACTTGAGTCTCGTATCTTTTTATGTACAACTCCACATATCTACTCACACATTTTTCTCTTTCATTTACTTTTAATTTTTGTTTTCTTCTTACTTTTCTATGCATAAATCTTACTATGTATTTTTTTTTTGTAAATTCGGTAGGACCTACTATTTTCTATTTATATTTAGAGGACAAAAGGCAAAACATAATATTCGTCTTTGGCCTCAACCCGCCCGAAGGAAACCAGGTCTGTTGGCCATCTAAAAGCATAAACAGCATCCCAAAATTGAAATTGTTTTCGGCGTCTAAAAGCCTCTTGTGCTAGCTGCCTTACTACTGCATTTTGTACATTCATAACATATAAAGAAAGTTCATATGTAACTATTTCATGCATCCATAATCATAAAATAAAATAAGAAACACCTAGCCATCTGAAGAAGAGACTGGTGCAGGGTCTTTGATATTAGTCCCAGGCATTTCAACTTGTTGAAGCTACTGGAGGATCTTCAAAAGGGTCTTCTCCATGCGGCCCACTTTATCATCTAGTCTACTGACTCGGTCTGCCGCCTGGTATTGAGTTATCTTGATATGTTGTTGTTGGTCTTGAATGTCTAAAAGAAGAGATTGAGTGTTGGGGTCTGACTTAGCTGGGGCTGTCTTGGCTGGAACATACTGAATGCTCTGAATTGCTTTAGCTATTAAACATTTTACTATCCAGTAGGTATGGACAGTCTGGTTAAACAGAGTGAGACGACCTCTGGTATTGCCCGGATCTGTGATAAAGTCCAAGATCTCTGCCTCTGCCTCATTGTCTTCTGGGTCTATCTGGATTTCTTTCTCCCACCCCCGAATTTCTTGACGAACTTCAGATGAATTTCCTAAAACATAACTTGCTGCCAGAGTCTCCAAATGTTCTTGATTGGTTTTGCGACCCCGTCTCTTGTGGACAATCTCTAACTCAATTTGTTGTTTGCCTCTGGCACTGTCTGCCCGTTGACGTCTTTTCCCCATTGCAGAAAGGAGTTTATGAAGAAACTCTGACAAATAGAAGTGCACAGAAAATATGTAAGAGGTTCGGATTATAGATTTCATGTGCCTCTTATGGATAGGGATATTATGACTCTCATTCGAACACAGGTACCCAGCTCTCCTGGTTCTACTGTACATTCTAAACAGAGAATCGTATCCATGAATGCCTCGACTTTTTACTGTATGCATAGAGTAAAAACTGAAATGATCATACATAACAACCTTATGAATGGTATCCCTCCGACAATCTTGGGCTTCCTTGCTGTCAGGCTTTGCATGGGAAATATACATGATTGGGAGAGTATTTTTAAGAGTCGGATTAAGATGGCTAATATGCAGGGCCATTTGGTTGGCTGAGAAACAAAGACTCCATAACGACTTCCTTACTCTACCCTGCAGACCTTCTGGTTTGGGCGAAATGATCTGAATTACATGCGGCGTGAGGATGACGACTTTTTTCTTAAGTCTAAACCAGATAACAGGAAAATTGTCATGAGTGTGAATATGAAAGGTGATTAACTGAGTCGACACTATGTTGGGATTACGGTGCCGAGACTGGGCATGACAACAGTACCACCTTCGAGACTTAATCAGATGAATTAAGAGCCTAGCCCCTAAGAACCTGTGGATACAGTGATCTGGTAGCGGGATAGAGTGATAGATGTAAACAGTCAAGCTAGTCAAGCTACCTAGATTAGTGACTTGGACAATCTGCATGCAGGGTCACGAAAACAGGGGGAGATGGGTTGCTGTTCAGGGTTAACTCTGCAACACCTCTCTATCAAGCCCAGGAAAGATTGAATATACTAAAAACTGAAAAGAACGACAGTCTTACACATTAGAAGAGTTGAGAAAATGCCAAATACATACCCCGACAGGATCAAGGACTTGCAGGAATGAAAATCGTCGAGCCTCCTCCTCTGCCGCCTCCAGACAACTGCATGCAGGAACCCGTGCATGAATGAATGGAGGGGGAGCGGAGCATCACATACCTTAATCAAACCTTGCCACTTTCGGCCTGACTTACCATTCTGCGCCATTATTTCCGCCTGCAGGTTCCCACACTTCGCCTTACTGGAATGACGGTCCGACATAAATGATGGTAAGTGCATGTAGGTGGAGCGCGTGCCAAGTCTCCGGCTCCGTCCTTTTATTCTGACATCTGTACACCCCGATCAGGGGGGTCTTACTATGTCACTTTAAATTAAATCACTTTTCATTAGATAAATTGGGTATGGGGAGAGTGATTCTCATGGGGTGTTGAGGTTTCACTATTATGTGGCTAGCTATTTTAATATGGAATAAATGATGCTTGAAATGAAGATAATATCAGTATAGATCCATCTTAACCATGGATCTAGAAAGAATCTAGAGAGATCAAATCTCTTTTAGAGTGCAAAACTTGAATAAAATGTTTGCACCTTGATAAATTGAAGCTTTATATATAAACCACTTGTAACTTTTCATTTTTTAAGTTGTATTTTTAAATGTATAAAATAGATTAAAAAATTTCTAATTTTAATGGGCATAAAATAGGGAGGCTACCTAAAATGTTTTAACCATATTTTTTTTTTCAATTGCTTCATATAATGTATATATAGTTGTTATATTTTTATTTTAATTAATTTATTTCTCTAAAAAGTTGAGACAAAGTTATGTTATATCACATGGATATCAAAAATTTTTATTATGGTTGAGAGTGAGAGTGAAATGTTTTTTCCACCTGTGTATGACCACTTAAAGAGAGATTATTGATTTTTAATAATACTTTTCATTTAACAAAAAAAACACATATATACTTTTTATTTATGTATTTAAATAATATATATATTTTTATAGCGACACCACACACTTATAAATCTCCATCGTACTGGGCCATGGAACAAGTTGATCATGGAAACACTTACACATATCCATCATACTTGGTTGTAGAATGATCCTCTCAGCTCAATCATTTAGGTATTCCACTTTAGCCTTTTTAGAGTCTTGTACATGTTGATGTGTTTTTTTATTGATTTAATTACTATCAAGTCATATAACCTTTTATTCTTTGATGATTTCTTCTTGGTTGCAATGGAAATGCAAGTAATGAATAACATATGTGTAAATATTTCTACAAGATCTGACCTCATTGATGCATATATTTTGTTATGTAATGAATTATTGATGTTATCTAACGAAAATGCAAGTAATGAATAACAAGTGTGTAAAGCGATTGTACAAGGTCTGACCTCATTGATGCATATATGTTGTTATATAATGAATTATTTATGTTATCTAACGAGCATGGCCAGATTAATGCTTAGGTTGTGTTGTAGCTCCTAGAGAGAGCCTTGAGTTGCAAAAGACCAGTGCCTAGGACATCTTCAAATCAAAGGTTAAGTGTGGACAATTGCATAAATTCCTCTGACAGAATATGGGTCAAGAGAATAATGATTTTGGTGGTTCAAGAAAGGAGAAGACCATTTGAGCCTGATTGATGTGAATTCCCCAAACTATGAGAGGGCTTGGGAGGCTGTGAGGCTAGATGGATTTTAAATGGCCAAGTATAAAACAATGAGCAGAGATCTTAAATATATGTAGAAGTGTTGAGAGAGAATGGAGAAGGAACCCACGAGAGACAGGATTAAGAGATTTAAGAATCTGTCTATTATGAACTCAGAGGAAACAAATATGAATGAGACTTGGACAAAAACAGAGGTTTGTGGAGCGTGAATTAAGGAAGTGCATCAAGCTTAATACATGAGCATTAACACCTGAGCGTTATCTAGACACGAATTCATGCATAAAATTGCAGACCATCGGCAACTACATTACACGAACCATCAAAGAATAATAACATGAAAGATGATTACACATAAAGAGGTGATTACTGATAACAGAAGGAAACATATAAATACTATTCATTGCTCCATATGGAATCCAAATATCATCTCTGTATTCATATTAAGTTTAAACAACTCTCCCAAATATGTGTCTCGGCGCATAAGGAGTACAACCGTACAAAACTACAACAAAATTCTTCAAAATTCCTGAACCCTTCTTTCATCTTAGAACTCACTACATATAGAGTTCTCCTTGAGGGTTTACGATCGAATATTATTTCATGATCGACCCACCCAGGTGAAAACAAAATATCCTAACAAAATATTGGAGCGTGCATCAAGCAATCACTCTTGCAATAGAAAAATCATAACAAAATTAGGTAAAATAAATATTTTACCAACAAAACATCATTATCTTAACAGTAAAAAGAAACAAAACAGTTAGCAAGGGAGGCCAAATTCCAGAATCTTCAGACGAGTGGCGAGAAGTGGCTAAGAAATGGTGAGTGATCTGGACTTACTCATGTAATTCCATCTGTTGTTCGGCATCCTCCACTCCCTAAATCTCATGATTTCAACTTCCCGTTGCAGAACAATCGGTTGTGATGTGAATGTTGAATTATTTAGTGGGAATGTCTTGGAGGGACTAAATAAACTGTAACTGTGTGCTCTACCAAAAACTCTTGCTGTATTTGAAAATTGGAAACCGAATTTTAGAGGGGGTATTAAGTGGTAAGTGGTATCAGAGAAGGGGGGTGTGAAATGATGAGAGGAAGAAAGGTGGAGGAGTGAGTGGTAATGGATACCGCCTATTTCATACCCACCCCCCCCCATGGTTAAAGTTTGAAGGCCAGGGGCGGGGGGGGGGGGGGGTCTCAAATGTGTTAAGGACCGTTAGATGCATTGGGGTGAAGCAGAGATGACAGAGAGATGCAGAGGGCCTAGCGGTGATGGGATGTGTGAAGACTGGATGGAAATGGCATAAGACATGGTGGGGCCAAACTGAATCACAAGTCACAAGATTTAAGTTTTTATTATAAGCACGAAGGAGGTAAACACCAAAAAATGTGAAGTGCGAAGCACAAGGGGGAGGTAAGTGACGTGAAGGGAAGGTGGGACCCACTCGTATCATAAATCACAAACTTTAACATGCAGTAGTAGAGATAAAATCTAAATAGTGCGAAGTGCGAAGCACGTGAAGGAGGGAAGTGATGTGGAGGGGAAGGGGGACCCGACCGCAGGCCGTAGATCGCAAAATTTAAGTTTTAGTTTATAAGCACGGAGGTAAACTCTTAAATCTATGAAGTGTGAAGCGCAGGGAGAAAGGAGGTGACGTGGAGGGTGGAGCCCACTGCATGGGCGGAGTTATAATGTGACTAATGGTTATGCGATAACTGTATGAGGTTTCATATTATACGAGACATATTGCAAGCAGCCAGAAGTGGGGGGTGGAGTTGTATGGTGGGGCCAACCACATCACAAATTACACAAAATACTTTGTGGGCACTTAAGCAGGAAGTTATAAATTATGCGAAATGGGATATGCGACGTGCTAAACACTACAAAGTGAGAAGAGGCAAAAGGTAAGGAAAATTCAGAATACAAGGGTTTGCATGTGGATTTGGGTGATGTATAAAGGTTGGATGGGTCCCACTTCGTCTCATTGGAGAACAAAAAGGTTTGGCGTAAGTCTTAAGAGGTAAGGTTAAAAACCTGCAAGCTGCGAAGTGTGGGAAACAAGAAAGGCTTATATGCGTGCCACGTATGAACGGGTCCCACCTCATCGCAAATTGAATTTCGCTCATTTTAACATTTACCCTTGTTCCCATCCTGAAAAACTTGCGATATGCGATTGCGATTTGAATCTCCACCGTTGATCGTTACTTAGATCCAACGGTCCTCACCGCTCCCCTACTATGGTTTGACGACATTAATGTCTCTTTGGGTGTGCCTAATCATTTCTTATTTGTTCTTGAAATACTTTCCCCACGTTCACGGCTTGACTTGCTTTAGCATTCACGACTCAACCTGAACACGGGCACGAATTGACCCAATCTCGTTCAGGACTCTGCCCTTGTTATTTTTCTGTCTTAATTGTTTATCAGTTGCCTTTGTCTTCACTAATAGTAACTTCTTCTCTACCTCTACCCTGTTTTATCCTAATACGGACCACTTCTCCATGTTATGTGAGGTCACATGCCAACAATTGGCTCCATCTAAAGACAACGTGCTGTTATAAGTGCATTGAGAACCTGTAGAACTGAATGCTTATGATTTATTGGGCTCATGGAGTCGCAAATGCATACTGTAAGCTTGAATCGAAACTACAACTGAGTTATGCACTTCCACCTATCAAAACAGAAATCAATGCCACACCCTAAACATATTCAATGTTGAAATCTAAACTATACTGAAACTAGAAAGATGCTCATAGTACTGAGCTAATTGGAACTCCTACCTACACCTAGTATGATAAAAAATTATCCCATCAAATAATAATCGGACTTCCAATGTAACCAGTCAAGAAAATAAGTGCTTAACTAAAATTGGCATCCCATTCCTGTAGGTAGAGAAATGGGTTTAAAACGTGGCAACTTATCTCTTCCACTGAATTTCATAGCTCCATTGATGAACCTGGAAAATTCTTCCTTCCCTTATGGCTGTAATATACTACCCAAATAATCATAGTAAACATGCAAGATGAGTTTTTCCGAAGGATTTGTAACAAGAAAACAAACCTCATTCCAAACCGCTACTTTTCTTATGCATTGCCACTAGTTGTCTTCAGGCAACAAGGATGACTCTTGTTTCCTCTCCTTTTCCATTATAATCAACTTCTTTGTGTGCTCTTCATCATTTCCTTTGTCATATGGAGGCTTGCAGGGGAGCTAAAAACTCTCGATCATCTCGGGTAAAGGATCTCGATTAATAAAAACATATTGTGTCTCCTCAAGAGCCCATGAAATACCTAATGATGAAGAACTTTTATGAAGGTCTGCACATTCAGAAAGAATATTTGAGTGATATTCAATCATAAAACTTGATTGGTACTCTTTTGGCAAGCTTTCTTGGCTTTCAGTGGGCACACTTGATTGGTGTTCAATCTATGAATACAACACTACTGGCTGAAGGTGCTCTTGTGGATCTAGACAATTAAGATCTACTGCCTCTATTTCCGGATCACTAGGCAACTGTCAATTTTTAGTGTTGTCCTCTGAGAAATACTTCAGCTCTTCCCCTTCTTCAGGGTGGGTAAGCTCACCTCCCTCTTCTTCAGCACAGGCTAGAAACTGGTTTTCTATATTTGGTCCAAAAATCACCATGGGTTTTTCTTCTGGAGATTGAAGGGCGTGGGCCCTTTTTCTGTAATGGATTCTTCGAATTTCTCTTTAGGAGGGTCGAGAGGTTTCAAGGGTATAGATTTGGGCTTCTTATCCTTGGGAGGATCATCTCCTTGCTTTGTGGAAGTGGATGCAGTGGCCTCATGAGGGGCTGACTCTTTTAACAACTTCTCCCCTTTAGTAGCGGGACTAGGAGGGGTTTGTTCTCTTGATATCAACTCTTCATTTTTTTCTTGCCCTCTAGTTGTCTTTCTAGAGGATCTGAGGTCATACTTCTTGTGGAGTTGAGCCTGCATGAAATCCATTAACTATCTGCAGTAAGTGTCAATCTCTTGATCCTCTAGAGGGACTTCTTCTACTTCTTGTTCCCCTTTCAGGATGGGTTCATCCTCCTCATCATCAGAGTAGGTGAGGAATTGATCTTCTAGGTTTTATGTGACTTCCTCGACCTCCTGTAACAGCTGCAGAGGGGGCCTCCAATATTGAGGATTAAACCCCTGGTTAGGAATCATTTGGTTGGAACGAAGAGGGGGATTCTGGGCCCCTGATTCAAGCTTAACCAAGTTATTTGAGAGGTTCTTGATCAACTATTTATTTCTTCAAGTCTATACTCCTGCGATTCCCTCTCCTAATTTGAGGTAGAAGCCTTCTCCCCCATCTTTCTTCTACCTTAATGTTCTGTCTTCCCTTTGAATTTACTAGTAGAAGCAAAGTTTTCTTCTACCTCCAATGCATTGGTCTAGATCTGATCCAAAGATGTGGATCTTCTTTCTCTTAAGGTGAACCCAAAATCAGGCTCGAAAGCTCCTGCGAAAACCACCTTAGAAACTACTTGGGGAGGCTTTATTTCAGTGGGGAGGTTATTATAAAGCTTATTGAACCTCTTTATAAATTCTATTACATCGTCATTATGCCTCTTCTTGAGAGCTTTGAACTCTGTGAGGACATATCCATGGTCCCTATTTTCTCCCCATTTCAATGTGAAGAAATTTTCCATTTCTTCCCAATTGTGGACTCTGTTGTTGGCTAGATACTTGAACCATTTCTGGGCTTCTCCCTCCAAGGATTGGATGAAAATCCTTAATACAACATCTAAGTTCTCTACATTTACATTCTCAACAAAAGTGCATGAGTTTTCAATATGTTTCTGCATAGAATTACTATCTTCCCCAGTGAATCGAGGAAAACGCTCTAAATAGTCTTGCGACAGATCATTTAGAGGATGAGGGAGGGCCAAGGGGGCATACTTTTTCAAAAGGAAACTCAACACAACCATCTGATTTAGAGGTGGAGGTAGATGGTGGATCTGAATCTAGTGTGAGGCCTAATGAAAGCCAAGATTACTTCTGATTAGGACTATTTTACAGTGGAGCCGCCAAGGTGAGGAACGTGAAACTCTCAAAACTTCGTGCTCACCTAATTGAAGGGTGAAGATAATGTCGTATCTGAGAGAAAATATTTCTTCATTCGTTTCCCCGGTGCTGCCACCAAAATTTTTTTATAGCTCCTAGAGACAACCTTGAGTTACAAAGACCAGTGCCTAGGACATCTTAAAGTCAGAGGTTAAGTGTGGAGAATTGCATAAATGACTCTGACATAATATGGGTCAAGAGAATAATGATTTTGGTGGTTCAAGAAAGGAGAAGACCATTTGAGCCGATTCATGTGAATTCCCCAAACTGTGAGAGTGCTCAGGAGGCTATGAGGCTATATGGCTTTTAAATGGGCCAAGTATAAAACAATGAGAAGAGATCTTAAAAATATGCAGAGGCATTGAGAGAGAACTGAGAAGGAACCCATGAGAGACATACTTAACATATTTAAGAATCTATCTACTATGAACTCGGAGGAAACGAATATGAATGAGATATGGACAAAAATAGAGGTTTGTGGAGCACAAATTAAGGGAGTGAAGCAAGATTAATACATGAGCGTTAACACCTGAGCGTTATTCAGACACAAATTCATGAATAAAATTGCAGACCACTGGCAGCTACATTATACGAACCATCAAAGTAGAATAACATGAAAGATGATCACATAAATAGGAGATTATTGATAACAGAAGGAAACATATACATATGACTCATTGCTCCATCTGGAATCCAAATATTAGCTCTATATGCATATTAAGTTTAAAAAACTCTCCCAAATATGTGTCTTGGGGCATAGGGAGCACAATCATACAAAACTACAACAAAATTCTTCAAAATTCCTGAATCCTTCTTTCATCTTATAACTCACTACATATAGAATTCTCCTTCATGGTTTACGATCAAATATTCTATCATGGTCGACCCACGCAGGTGAAACAAAAATATCCTAACAAAATATTGAAGCTTGCATCAAAAAATCACTCCTGTAACAGAAAAATCATAACAAAATTAGGTAAAATCAGGATTTTACCAGCAAAATATCAGTATCTTAACAGTAAAAAGAAACAAAACAATTAGCTAGGGAGGCCAAATTCCAGAATCTTCAGAGGAATGGCGAGAAGTGGCTAAGAACCGGTGAGCAATCCGGACTTCATCATGTAATTCCATCTACTGTTCGATATCCTCCACTCCCTAACTCTCGTGATTTTAACTTCCCATTGCCAAACGGTTGGTTGTACTATGCATGCTGAATTCCTTAGTGGGGAGCTCTTGGAGAGACTGAATAAACAGTAACCAATTGCTCTACCAAACACTCTTACTGTATTTGAAAACCAGAAACCAGATTTCGTAGGGGGTCTTAATTGGTAAGCAGTATCGGAGAAGGGGGGTGCGAAATGATTAAGAGGAAAACACATGGAGGAGTGAGTGGTAATGGATACCACTTATTATAGACCCCCCCCCCCCCGCTCATGGTTAAAGTTTGATTTTGAAGGATGGGAGGGGGGTCCGAAATGTGTTAAGGACTGTTGGATGCATTGGGGTGAAGTGGAGGTGACGGAGAGATGCGGAGGGTTTAGCGGTGATGGGATGTGCGAAGACCGGATGGAAATGGTGGAAGGCATGGTGGGACCAAACTGCATCGTAAGTCGCAAGCTTTAAGCTTTTGTTATAAGCGCAGAGGAGGTAAACACCAAAAAATGCAAAGTGCGAAGCGTGTGGGGGAGGTAAGTGACGTGGAGGGAAGGTGGGACCTGGAGTTGCGCGGCGCACGGGGAGAAATGAGGTGACGTGGAGGGTGGAGCCCACTTCATGGGCAGAGTTATAATGCGGAAAATGGTTATGCGGTAAGTGTATGAGGTTTATATTCTACGAAACGTATTGCAAGCGGCCATAAGTAGGGGTGGAGCTGCTATGGTGAGGCCAACCACATCGCAACTTACACAAAATACCTTGCAGGCACTTAAGCGTTAAGTTATAAATTGTGTGAAATGCGATATGCAACGTGCTAAATGCTACAAAGTGCGAAGAGGAAAAAGGTAAGTAAATGCAAAATACAAGGGTTTGCATGTGGATTTTGGTGATGTATAAAGGTTGGATGAGTCCCGCTTCATCGCATCGACGAAAAACAAGTTTTAGCGTAAGTCTTAAGAGGTAAGGTTAAAAACTTGTGGGCTGCAAAGTGTGGGGAACATGCAAGCTTATATACATGCCACGGGTGAATGGGTCCCACCTCATCGCAAATCGAATTTCGATAATTTTAACATTTACCCTTGCACCCATCCTGAAAAACTTGCGATCTACGATTGCGATTTGAATCTTCGCTGTTGATCATTGCTTAGATCCAACGGTCCTCAAAACTCCCACATTTTGGTTTGTCGACTTTGTCTCTTTGGATGCACCCGGCCATTTCTTATTTTTTCATGGAATACTTTCCCCACATTCACGACTTGACCTGATTTAGCATTCACAACTCGACCTAAACGCATGCACGAATTGACCCAATCTCGTTCATGACTCAGACCTTGTTGTTTTTCCGTATTAACTGTTTCTCTGCTGCCTTTGTCTTCGCTAATAGTAACTGATTCTCTGCCTCTGCCCTGTGTTTTCCTTATAGGGACCACTTCTCCATGTTATGTGAGGTCACAGGCCACCAAGTTCAAAGTACGCTACCAAGATTGAACAAATTACTCGTAAAACCATTTTTCTGTCTAGTAGAAAAATATACAATTGTGTTACAATTTTAGAGAAGGTTTAAACATGTAAAGAGAAAATTCCATCCCTTAATACCCATGAATGGTTGAAAGGGATGATAATATAATATTATGTCCCTTGAGTACAACATTTATTGGCATGTTTGGAATCTGAAACCTTTGCAAATATAAAGTAGCTTCCCACACATTATATATTGGTACAATAGTAGGAATTTGTCTATCAAACTTGTATGTGTTGAGTATGAATATGACTTGTAGTCGTTTTTTGCAAACACATAATGTAGAGCATCTCTCTTCATCTCTTTATTTTGACCAACCGTGCTGATATCTATGGAATGTATTTTCTTGTGTATTTGTTGTATCATATTAAAAATGAGTACCACCACTCTAAAAATGTAGAAGGATTATTCCTTGTAACATTATCTCCAAGGCTTTAAATAGTCTTAGAGATAAAAAAGAAGAAGAAGAAGCTAAGTATAATGGTGTCCAATGGGAATTTCTCTTATGTATTAGGTGTGCATTTCTCTTAATCCTAGTGGGGATTTCTCTCAAGTATTGGGAATCCATTTTTCTTAATCCCAGTGGGAATTTTTCTTAGTACTGAGTATGCATTTGCCTTAATCCTAGTGGGAATTTTCTTAAGGGTTCGGCATGCATTTTGTGCCTATGCACATGCATTGATGGAAGCATTTTGACATGAATTTAGTATGGTAAGCATTCATATTGTGGGAATGATAAAATTAGTGGAAATTTTATTAAGGGATGGACATACATTTTTTACCTTGGGTTTACATTTTTGTGCATATGGGCATGCATTTAATATGATAGGTGTGCATATGAAGGGCATGATAAACCTAAGGGGAATTTTTTTTAAGGGTTGTATGTGCACTTATGCCTTAGATGTGCATTTCCATCATGCATTTGGTGTGAATTTTGTGCCTTTGGCAAACATTTTTGTGCCTATGTGCATGCACTGGTGAAAGTTTTGTGACATGCATTTAATGGGTATGATTGCAAAATGTTGAGAGATTTTTAGAAGGTGAAAATTTTATGCCTAGAAATCAAAAGTGAACAAAGTTGATATATGTAGGTTTTAAACCTGACACAAATCTTATAACAGAAAATAAACAATAGCGAGAGCATAAAACATAAAACAGATAAACACAGATATTTTCCCCTAGATCCAAAATTGGGACGACCAGCTTGATTTTTCATTATATTCCTTTTAGTGTTACAACACATATATATACATGCCGAAGCATACATAAACCCCAATCCATTAACCCTGGATTAGAACATAACCGTAGTTCCCTTGACCGAATCTACAAAAAATACCAGGGGCCGAAAACCATTGTACCCGAAAACCATGTGCAAAACCATGCACAAAACCATGGGCACGGACTACCCATCGGAAATTAAGGACCAAAAATTTTCAGGAGCGCCGGACAGTGAGGGGAACTATCCCCCCCTCTTACCCCCCCACGCGTGCTTAGTCGTGGAAAGAATACAACACATACCCAACATTCTCCCACTTGTTGTTTTCTTTGCACGGGGGGCCACAGGAGAGCTTAGTCATTTGGCCAATTCTTCAACACCCATTGTTTCTCTACACCAAGAGAACTTCTGAGTGCTCACAGACTTCGTCAATGCATCTGCAACATTCTTCAAAGTGTCCACCTTTACCAGCAACACCCTTTTAGCCTCAACCATATCTATAACAAAGTGATATTGAACATCAATGTGCTTTGTCTTTGAATGATAAGTAGGGTTCTTAGCCAAGAAAATTGCACTTTGGCTATCACAGTCTATCCTTATAGCTTTCTGTACCAACCCCATACTTGAACACAATCTATGCAACCAAACTGCTTCCTTGCTTGCATGAGTGGCTGCTATGTATTCTGCCTCTGTAGTTGAAAGAGCCACTACAGACTGTCTTTTACTCATCCAACTGACTGCGCCTCCAAATAGGCTAAACACATACCAACTTGTAGATCTTCTTTGGTCCAGATCTCCAGCCCAGTCTGCATCAACAAAACCATGAATGTCCAACATTCTTTCCAATCCTGGTCTTCCCTGGTAGCACAAGCTATAATCACTAGTGCCACGTAAATATCTGAAAACCCGCTTCACTGCTGTCCAATGCTCCTTCCCTGGGTTTGACATAAACCTGCTCAATACTCCCACTGCATGTGCAATGTCTGGTCTAGTACAGACCATTGCATACATCAGGCTACCCACTGCACTTTCATATGGAACATGGGACATATCCTCCTCTTCTTCTTGTGTCTTGGGACACTGTTCAGCAGACACCTTTGCACCTACAGGAATAGGAACACTCACCGGTTTACTATCCTGCATATTGAACCTCTGCAATATAGTCTCGACATACTTCCTCTGGTTTAACCAGAGCTTCCTCTTTGCCTAATCTCTCTTAATTTCCATGCCCAAAATATAGTTTGCAGCACCAAGATCCTTCATGTCGAATTTGGAGAACAGTTGGGTCTTAAAATCTTGGATAATTTCTTTGTCATTTCCAATCAACAACATATCATCCACATACAAGACCAAATAAATAACACGGTCACCAATTAATTTAAAATAAACACGGTGATCCTCCTTGCTTCTGGTGAAGCCAAGTCCCCGTATATAGGTATCAAATTTCTGATACCACATCCTTGGTGACTGTTTTAACCCATACAGGGACTTCTTCAACCTGCATACCAGTTCTTTCTTACCCTTCACCATAAATCCTTCGGGTTGCTTCATGTAGATCTCCTCTTCTAGATCCCCATGAAGAAATGTTGTCTTCACATCCATCTGTTCTATCTCAAAATCAAATGCAGTAGCAACAGATAAAAGTAATCTAATAGAAGTGAATTTAGCCTTGGGAGAAAAAATATCACCCAAATGAGTTCGGCACACAGGAATAACCTTTTGCTACCAACTGAGCTTTGTATTTCACCGACCTTGCCTTCTACATTCATCTTCTTTAGCTTACCATTTGCTCTCCCTGTTGGCCCTCGGT
>JAXQQM020061964.1:0-51680 GCA_034641835.2 Pinus albicaulis
ACAATATCTCTCCCATGTCATAATTTTGAGTTGTTGTTATAGTGTTTTGTGGAGGAATACTCAGTTGATCTGAGGCTCATTGGGGTTTCGTCTTCTCTGGACCTTTTTAATCTAGATCTGGATTTCTTGAAAATATATCTAGACGCAAAGAAGTATTCCAAAATCTTTGTGAAAACCCCAAGTGGGAAATTTGTCATTTTTAGGGTTTGGGCCTTGAATCTTGTAAAATATTTGAAGCAAAAAAATTATAATATTCTAGGAGTTCTGATGAATCTACAAAACTTGATTTGTGAGGGTAAATCGTTATGAGATTATAAGTGGCTGAAATATTACTCCATCAATTATAACTCCCCCATTCTCATACCCTTGATCATGCAGGGTGGTTCTTTAGGAACCAACAATCCCAATGGTTTTGTTTCTTATCGGAATGCAATGAAAAGTAAGGGAGAAGCATAGTACATTTGTGCAAAGTCACAATTTTTGGGTCCCTATATTGTTGATTAAATAGAACATGTTCTAGTTATGGCAGTTAATCTATCAAAGGTAAAGGATCTGTTTGATGTACTCCAATCATGATCTATTGTTTGTGGGTTCAAGAGATTTTGGCCAAATCTAAAGATTTACATCACTGGGTTTTCACTAATTAGAATCCCAAGTTAGACATTCACTTATGTTCAAAGGGATTTTTTATTGTACAATTTGGCATACAAAAGGACTTGGATCATGCTCTAAATGAGGGGCCATGGTTTTGGGGGAGAGTTGGTCTTTTTATAATTCCATGGTTTCAATGTTTCCATTTCAACTAGTTAGTGGTTTCTATAATGCTAGTCTAGGTGAAATAGCATAATCTTCCTCTCCCTTTTTTACACTACCATGTATTAGAGGGAAATTGAAACACTTCTAGAAAATACATAAAGACAAATCTTTTACCTTTGCTAGAATATGTGTAGAGGTAGACCTTAGCAATTAAGACTTACTTGATCGGATCCACTTGATTCATAATAGCTTTCATTGGACCTAACAACTAAATTTTGAGAACACAAAGTTTAGGTGCCACATTTGCGTTCAAACTAAAACATTTACAAAACAACTATCCATACTAAAAGAAACCTCCAAATAGGAAAAAAAATCAACCCAAAAAGTCAAAGGAGTGGCAGGTTCCATATCTGCACCTCTAGGAAGAGGAAGAAGAAGAAATTGTGGAAAATCGGTTCACACTTATCGGTTCACAAACAAACAAAAAAGCCAGAAACAATGATCCAAAGCCAAAAAAATTCTGAAAAAGTAAAGATTACATTGCAATAGGTGGTGGAAGAACCTCTCAATTAGAGATGGGCAACTTGAAACAATCACATGTCTATAAGAGTTTCCATTCAGGAAGAAAAAAAAAAAAAAAACAAACCTCTTTAAAGAAGGATGAAATTCATTTAACAATTGTAATTGTCCCTCACTCACAAGGAGTCTAGCAAAAAGTTGATAACAAGAAAGGTAAGAAGGGATACGCTAAGTGTTTTTTATTACACTTAGACCTGATTTTTATAGTTTGATTTTTCGTTTTTAGATTCCAACATTTGATTGGCATGGTCGAAATGCACTTTAACATTGGAATAATGTAATTTTATTCCTTGAATA
The DNA here is from genome assembly GCA_034641835.2 of Pinus albicaulis. Lineage (NCBI taxonomy): Eukaryota > Viridiplantae > Streptophyta > Pinopsida > Pinales > Pinaceae > Pinus > Pinus albicaulis. Next base: position 1,633 of record JAXQQM020061964.1, read on the forward strand.
AAATTATGATTGTTTTTTTAAATTTTGTTTCTTGAATAAAATTATGATTTAAAAAAAAAAAAAAAACTATAATAACAAAGCATCAATAAAATTCTGGCCTCCCACATCCATATCTGTATTTCTACTGCCAAAACTAATATCGTCTCACATCCATATCTGTATTTCTGCCCCCACAAATAATATCATCAGTCCTGCTGTGATAGCTATACCCACCACCACTGTGCAGCAAAACTCATAGTCAACGTCTCTTCTGAATCCATTTTTTCCCCCTCGACTTCCGGCGAAAAACAGCACGCAGATTGGAGAAGCAGATCTGGAAGCCTGTCCTCACCTGGGCTTTGCAGGACGGCCACCCTTTTGTCACATTCTAGATTCTACAATTTTCCATGAATATGAACGCGTAAAATTTCTGGAATATTTCAGATTTTACAATGCTTCGTTTCATAATTACTACATTATAAACCTGCAATTTCACTTTCATATTACATAAAATCAAAATTTTCACTTTCACAATACCTTGGCCTCAAAATCTAAATTATGCACACTAGACTATTTCATGTTAAATGTTCTTAATAAGGCATGTGGGCCTTCGGGATGGGTATGTTAAACATTCATGATCCACAACAGATTCATAAAACTATATTGTCAACGATATAATTTTTACGTAATGATTTATGATTTTAACTCGGTGGCTGAGAGCTGTAGAATGTTAGGTGCATGCAGAGATTTTGGTTTCCCCGTCATATCTTGTTACAGTCTCTGACCAAAGTTTGGAATTACTTACCAGACTTTCCAATCACTTTCCCACGTGGGGGATTTAAACAAGATAGGTGATATAGACCTTTTAGTATAATTATATTAAAAATATTAGTATACTTACATTAAAAATATTAATATAATTGATATGTCTAAAAGCTTCATAAACATAATAAAAAGAAGAATGTATTACCAATACATACATCTATCTTACTAATTATGTATAAAAAAGTTATGGGTTAATTTTAATTTGAGAAAAAAAAATATTAATCTTATTGTAAAATGGACCATTTTGCTAAAGAATAATTGATCTTGTTGATGAGAGATTCTAGAATCCTGTGTATTCTTATCAAAGGGCTTGACTTTTGGGGTGAACACTTCACCCATCTTCAGGAGCAAAAGCTTCACCCATCTTTGAGAGCAAAAGCTTGATATAAGCTTGCTTTTGCTCCTGAAGATGGGTGAAGTGTTCACCCAAAAATCCTGGCCCCTGGATAAGAATACACATGATTCCAGAAGCTCTCATCAACATGTTCTTGACTGTGGAGACATACACACTTTAATAACTAATCTTGTTGTAAAATGGACCATTTAATAAATAAAATTTGCTTATAAATAAATGAAAGTTATATATAATAATGAAAAACTTATCATGGAGGAATAATCTCAAATCCTTTTTAATTTATTAAAAGTCAATGCAAATTAACAAACTTTGTAACACACTACAGTGGAGCATTTAGATGAAGCACATACTGAACATATTCCATTAAAAATCAATCTAGGTGATCAATTTAAAAAAAAAAATCAACAGATCCTCAAAACACATACTGAGCATACCCTTAAGAATCAATCTAGGTGGTCAATTTAAAAAAAAAAAAAATCAACAAATCCTCATCTACTTTAAATTGAAATAAAAAAATTTCAACTTATATATATATATGATGTATGATTAAGCAAATAGAGTATTTTACAAATTGAAAGACTAAGGATGATATTTTCAACTTTTATTTATATATATATATATATATATATATATATATATATATATGATGTATGATTAACCAAAGAGAGTATTTCATAAATCGAAAGACTAAGGATGATATTATTTGTTGTTGTATGATAAGGATTATGTTGTTTTTAAAGCTTAGTAGTAGAGTATATGCTACAAATTGAAATACTAAGGATTATATTAAGGATAGCTAAATTTACTATATTATTATTATTATTTTAATTTTAAAATTATATGAAACTAAAAAAAAATATTAAAAAAAATTAATAAATTTAATATATCGATGATGATTGAGACAAATATAATGTAAGCATAGTTTATGTTGGAAATACCGAGAGGGAGGGTGAATCAAAGATTTCTTTCCAATTGCATTAGTTAATCTTCACCACATTGTTTGTACAATGATAGCAGCAAACAAGAGGAACACAAATGCACACAATTTTTAAGGTGGAAACCCACTCCGGGACAAAAACCACCTAATGCTTTTCTAATAATTCTTTTCAACTCCAATTGAAAATAAAGCTCCAACTTCCTAGAATCTAGAAAAGCATTCTTCTCCAGCTCCCACTAGAAGGACGCTCCAACGCCCGAGATTCGTCAGTAGTCATTGAACAGATGCACCAACACCCAATGAGCTACAACTCACCCTAGCACCACCCTACCACCCTATAGAAGAATAAAAGAAGAATGGACTCCCGTACCAGGGAAAATGGTCCACTTTACAATGATATAGAATGATATAGAAGAAGAAGATATACTAGACCATAACCCCAACTTTGACACAACCACCTAATGATGATCCTAGACCTCCCAACACCGCCTCTTCAACCCTTGGCAGATAGACACTAGTACAATTTGTACAATAATGTATTTACAATGACTAAGTACAATGATACCTTTACAATGATTGTATGCAGTGCTGCCCACTTGAAGACTTCATATGATAAACTTCTTGCTGCTGTTATGCACCTTCGTTGTTGCTCTTGTCATGCTACTCTCTGCTGCACATTTCTTTGCCTTTATGCCGTAGAAAGTTTGGTCCTTTGCAATCCTTGACAACACATGATCTAGCTTTTTCTTGCCTTCTAGGAGCTCGATATTGAATCTGGTGTATCTCTGTTATTTCAGATCCTCAATATCTGATTTTCAGTCCTGTAGTAGTCCTCTGAGTCTTCTTTCCAATGCCACAGGTCTGACCCAATTTGGATTCTTCAAGAGAGAGTTATACCCAATTTCTCACACTACCCTAATTATGGACTGTTTCAGCAGAGCGCACTTGTACGGCGTGCCACGTGTCACTGTTTATTCATTTGCTTCTAAAATTGATAGAGCGAAAAGTACAGACTGTGCACTATCCGTCACTTTTTACGGCATTCCAATCCGATACTCAGAGAGAGAGTTATGACGAATTTACCAAGGTCACTTCTTTGAGATGAATTTCAGGAGCCTGCAAAAACCCTTACTTCCACAGATCATATCTCCACAAATATTGCGCAACTTGATCTAAAATTTTTACTGCAGCGTCCTCAGGATTTCAGCTTCACCTCATAAAAATTTCAGCTTCTGATCCTTCATAGAAAAAAAGTTAGAGCGATAATTCCACGATGACTTGTTTCAGATGGCAGAATCCCTTACCTAAGGAGGAAATGAAGATCACAATATATATGAATGCTTAAGTTGAGAGGGGCTTCAACAAGTGAACGTGGGAGGGATCTTAGGAGCTTAAAAAATATTAATTATGACTTTTCAATGACCCATGCCCCAACCCCATGGGGTTTTAGCCCACTAACTGGGGGTACAAACTTCAAACATGAATATCTCTCAAACCGTGAAGAATTACATGGCGTGCCATATATCAACAGAAAAATATCGACAAGTAGAAACCATCATACATTATTGACCCGTAATATATTAATTTTGTAGGACAAAGTTCCCATTCAATATTGCCACTGAAGCCGCTGGGTTGACATCAATGACAACCGCCGATCAACAGCCATCAGAGTATGCTACAAATTGAAATACTAAGGATTATATTAAGGATAGCTAAATTTACTATATTATTATTATCATTTTAATTTTAAAATTATATGCAAAACTAAAAATATATATATATATATATATTAAAAATTAATAAATTTATTATATTGATGATGATTGAGATAAATATAATGTAAGCATAGTTTATTGAGACAAATATAATTATATTACCAGCATAGATCAATTTTAATTCTGATCTAATGAATCACCATGCAAACTATTTTGAATGCAAAATTTTAGGAATGGTTTGCACCTAGATATATTTGATTCCTCATTCTTCTTGGCCCTTGACAAATCCGGATTTAAGATGGATCTATGCAACTTTTGAGAAACACACTAATAAAATGTTTAACTACAAGTATAGATCCATCTTAACCACAGATCGACTATGGTCCTATAGGGATCAAATCTCTTGATATGAAAGTATTTTTTAGAGTTCAAAACTTGGAAAAAAAAAATCATCTCAAAAGATTCAATCCCTCTCGTGGTTAAGACACACACACTCACATTATGTGTAAATTTTCATTGTGAAAAGTACATTTTTGAAGCCATAAATGATATTACACCTTGAAAGTCTCATTTGATTATGGTGTCAAGAGATTTTCCAAAGTCAAAAAAAAAAAAATTATAATAGATTTGTTTGATTATTATGACATTCCTTTGCAATAACCGTAAGAGTAACAAGGTGTTCTATAGTTGAGTGTTGTCTCCTAAACCCAACTTGTCCTTTATCTCTTTTACCATGACTTTCAAGCCACAAGCTAATCTTCTTTTCCAAAATGAGTACATACAAGTTGGCTAAATAATCTGAACTTGGACATGAATGCAACATAATAAAAATATAACCATAAATACAAAAATGCAGTAGAAATAACACTTCATTTCATTAATATCAAATAAGTTAATATGCTTATAGATACAATGGAAATAAACTAGTTCAAGTGATGGTAACTTGTATATGAGAAGAGATGTGGTAGCTACATGTCTCTAAACGATGTTACAATGAAGCTCAAAGGCCTATTTATTAGTGACAAACAATGGAAAACCCTAAAATCTAAAAACCTAACCCTAGGAGATGAATCGTAAAATTTGTGGGCCCCGTTGGCATAATGTTGGAAATTGGATAAACCAACGCTCCCCGTGTGTTTCGCGACATGGACTAACCGCCTCTCGTGGATCCTTATCTCTGGCGATGCGATCGTTAACTAACACCTGCGGGTTTTGGTCTAACGGAAATCGTGATTCCCAACAAGTGGTATCGGAGCGTAGGTCACAAGTTCGATACACACCCAGCTAGCGTTGGGGGGGATATTGTTGGACATTGGATAAACCAACACTCCCCGTGTGTTTCGCGACATGGACTAACTGCCTCTCATGGATCCTTATCTCTCGCGATGCAATCATTGACTAACACCTACGGGTTTTGGTCTAACGGAAATCGTGATTCCCAACATGTAAATTTATACATCAACTTCCTGGGGTCATAAATTTGGCATACAATCTTTGTTTGATGTGCACAGTCCTTATTAGAAATATATATCTAAGGACTACAAGTTTCGACTGAAAACATATGTTAAGCACTCATGTTTTCTCTTTTTCCAAAAAATGTCATTTAGGGCCTCAAACAGGCTCTAGAAGTTCAAGACCCGAAAAACTATCAAAAATAGTAAATTGTGCTACAATTAAGGAAACTAAAAAACTGAAAGAAACAATGGTGGGTGTCCAAGTGGAATAGACATGTGGCCACCAATATCCACCTAGATCATTCCTCACACCTTAGGAAGAAATGATCCCCATTGCATTGAGTGCATCCATGAGATGGGTAAACTTCTATTGAATTTGATTCCTAGTGAGCCACTTGCCTTGGTGCAGGAGTTGGTCAGCTTTGAAAACCTGATATAGTTAGATCTTTTGTTAGTGAGTGTTCTTGATCTACGTGTCCATGATTCGATTAGTGGTGGCTTGTTCCATGCAATCTGGGTTTAACTTCATTGGTGTGAGTTGTTCTGCAATGTCAGATGTGTCCAGTAATGGTGGAAAGTATGGCCGAATGCAGTCCACATTGAACATTAGGTACACGCCAAAGAACGGTGGAATCTTGAGCTCAAAATCATGTCCCCTACAGCCTTAGTGATGGTTTATGTCCCATATTGGAGCGACTGAAGCTTACGGTGGAACCCATCGAGGCACTCTTTCTACAAATGTAGCCAAACTTTGTCACCCACCTGGAACATGTGTGAAACCTAATGTTGATCATGCTATTGATTTTACTTAGCATTGGCTTTGTCCAATATGTCATGGACCTGCTGGCAAATGTGTTGGCTTCGCTCAATAAAGTTGTTAGCCCTGTCAGTTTCAAACTGAACATGGGCAGAAGCTTCTTGAGTAGCTGCAAATGGTATGGCCACATCAATGGGACATAGTGGATGGAATCCTAACCCCAACTGAAAGGGGTTGTGTCTGGTTGAGCTATGGAGATCTTTGTTGTAGCTCTGCTGGACATAGGGAAGGATTTTTTCCCATGTGTGAATGATCCTGATTTATGTAGGAATGCAATAGAATACACATATAACCATAAATACAAAGTTGCAGTGGAAATAACACTTCATTTCATTAATATCAAAGAACTGAAATTTTCTTACAGACATAATGGAAATAAACTAGCTAGGGTGCTGGTAGCTTATCTCTGAGAAGAGATGTGATGGCTACAGGCCCCTGAACTGTGTTAAAATGAGGCTCAAGGGCCTATTTATTATTTAGAAGCAATGGAAAACCCTAAACATCCAAAACCCTAACCCTAGGAGATGAAGCGCCAAAATTATGGGCCTCGTTTGGGTAAATTGGTGTTTCAACTTCCCAGGGTTGTAACTTTGGCATATGATCTTTGTTTGATGCGCACCATACCTCATTAGAAATATCTATCCGAGGACTACAACTTTTTATGTGAGAAATATTAGTCTATGGACCCGTGTTGCTCCTGTTTTTCCCAAAAAAACGTCGTTTAGGGCCTCAAAACGGCTCCAGAAGTCTAGGACCCAAAAAAATGCTAAAAATAGTAAGTTGTGCCGAAACTCAAAAACTGAAAGAGACAATGGTGGGGTCCCAAGTGGAATAGGCAAGTGGCCACCAAAATCCACCTAGGTAATTCCTCCCCCCTTAGGAAGCAATGGTCCCCATTGCGTTGAGTTCCTCCATGAGATGAGGAAACTTTTGTTGAACTTGGTCCCTGGTGAACCACTTGCCTTGGTGTAGGAGTTGACCAACTTTGACAACTCGATACAGTTGGATCTTCTGTTGGCGAGTGTTCTTGATTTGCATGTCCATGATACAATATGTGGTGGCCTGTTCCATGCATTCTGGGTTTAACTCTGTTGGTGTGAGTTTTTCTACAATGTCATAAGTGTCCAGTAGAGGTGGGAAGTAGGGACAAAGGCGGTCCACCTTGAATACTGGGTGCAGACCAAGGAAGGGTGGAATACTAAGCTCGAAGGGATTTTTACCTACATCCTTAGTGATGGTGTACAACCCATATCAGAGTGGGCGAAACTTACGGTGGGATCCAATGAGGCTCTCCTTCTGTAAATGTAGCCACACATTGTCGTCCACCTAGAAGTTGTGTGGCACCTGATGTTGATCATGTCTTTGCTTGTACTTAGCATTGGCTTTTTCCAATATGTCATGAACACGTTGAATGCACTTGATGAAGTTGTTCACTTTGTCAGCTTCAGACTGGACATGAGCCAAATCAGCCTGAGTAGCCGCACATGGCATGGCTACATTAATGGGACATAGTGGCTGGAATCCCAAGCCCACCTGAAAGGGGCTGTGGTCAATTTAGCTATGGAGAGCTCGATTATAAATGTGTTGTACATAAGGGAGGCTCTCATCCCATGTATGTGGATGCTTTGGGTTGTACATGTATAGAATGTGTACAATCATCCTGTTGACAACCTCTATCTGACCATCAGTTTGGGGATGGAAAGGTGTGGACTAGGTGAGCTTGGTGTCTAGCATTGACCAGAGGTGGTACCAAAGTGTGTTGAGGAACCTTTTGTCCCAATATGATATGATAGACCGTGGGATCCCAAAGTGCACCCACACTCGTTCAAAGAAGATTTTAGCAGTGGCTTCCACTATGATATTCTTCTTGCAGACCGCAATAATGGACATCTTCGAGAATCTGTCGACGACCACAAAACAGTCATTTCCATGCTTAGTAGAAGGAGGGCCCGACATGTAATCCATGGAGATGGATTCCCGAGGTCGACTAGGGGTAGGTAGCGGAGTATATAGCCCTTGCTTCTTGATGGTCGATTTGGAAATGGCGCAATCAGTGTAGGATTTGATGTACTTCCCAACATCCTATCGAATTTTTGGCCAATAGAAATACTTTTACAGTACTGCCACTATTTTCTCGACCCTGAAATTCCCAGTGACCCGACTGTATTGTGCTTCCCATGTCATCTTGGCACGCTCGCTTGAAGGAACACAAACGGTTCCCAGGCGACATAACAGTGCATCTTGGAGGTGAAAATTTGGAACTTGCGTACCCCCAAGAGTGCCTTGTATGTGTGGCTGAATTCTAGATTGCTCTTATAGAGAAGTAGCCAATCAGAACTCTCGTGCCCACAAGAGTTGAGAATGGTGGTTAGCACCACAATTGGTGGTTAGTTGAGGCAGTCTTCAACATTATTGGTGCTACCCTTCTTGTACTTGATTTTAAAATGAAAATGTTGCAGATATGTGGACCACTTTTGATGGTGATCGTTTTGCAACTTCCCTTGTGGATTATTGTTTCCTTCCCCAAAATGTAAGCTTCCATTTTCGACAATCCTGCATAATGGAATACATTTCTTTATCATAAGTGGGATACTTACAAACTATGTTGGACAATGTCTCACTGTGATATGCCACTAGATGCCCTTGTAGAGTAAGAACTACCCCAATAGAATATTTAGAGGCATCTGTCTCGATCTCAAATGGTTGTTGCAAGTCTGGTAATGTGAGCACTGAGACAGAAGAGAGGCGATGTTTCAATTCTACGAATGCCTTTTGTTGAGATTCCAACCAAAAGAATTTTTCTTTCACTCCTCCCTTGGTGACTTGACTGAAGGGCCAAGTGATATGAGAGAATCCCAACACGAACCTGTGGTAAAAATTAGCAAGACCCAGAAAGCTGTGAAGCTCTATTAGAGTGGTTGGGGCTGGCCAATCTCGAATGATTTGGATCCTGGTTGGATCCACATGCACCCCCTTTTCATCAATAATTTATCCTAGATATTGAACCTGGGTCATGCCAAAAGTGTAATTCTCCAAATTGGCACACTACTTGTGTTGCCACAGCGTTTGGAGGACTTGTCGGATGTGGTGGAGGTGCTCTTCCCAAGTCTGGTTGAAGATCAGAGTGTCATTCAAGTAAACCACTACAAATGAGTTGGTGAATGGCCGCAAGATGTCATCCATCTACCTCATGAAGGTTGCGGGAGAATTTTTCAACCCGAAAGGCATGAATAGCCATTCGAAAAGGCTCTCCTTGTAGTATTCCACACATCAGAGGGTTCAATTGGTACCTGGTGATACCCAGACTTCAAGTCAATCTTGCTAAAATATTTCGCCCCTTTGATTTGGTCCAAAAGATCATCAATCTGTGGGATCGGGTACCTATTCTGGACAGTGATCTTGTTCAGCGCCCGATAGTCAATACAGAGTCTCCAAGTCCCATCCTTCTTCTATATCAACACGATCGAGCTACCACAGGGTGATGAACTTGGTTGGATGTGACCTTTTTGCAGCAGCTCCTAAATCTGCCTCTTGATTTCATCGTTCTCCAAAACAGAGCGTCAATAGATCAGTCCGTTGGGTAGTGCCACATCTGGGATCAAATCAATGGGGTGCTTAACCTGACAGTGTAGAGGAACCCCTATGGGTGAGGTGAAGATGTCGCCGTACTCCTCCATAACCTTGTCCATTTGTTGTTGTCGTGTAGAGGAGCCCTATTTGGAGGTCGTGGCCACAGTCTTCTTCTCGCCCTGGGGTGGATCATCAGGAAAAAAAATTTCCTGGTTTGGGAAATGAGCTTACTGCATTGTTTTACAGTAACCAAAGAGATAGCGACAGGCGATGGTACCTCTGGTATCTTGTACAACTTATTTCCCAAAATAAAAATAACATCGCGAGGTCGGGACTCATACACAACATGTCGCTTCCACAAGTATGGTTGGCCTAATAATACATCAGAAACATCAAGAGGAGTAATGTCACATAATACCTCATCCATGAAGGGCTTGATGTTGTAGGGAAGGTGACACTGTTGGCTAACGCAAAGATCTCGTCCTTGGTGAAGGCACCTGATGGTGTATGGTTGTGGGTGTCTTATGGTTAGCAAGCCCAACTTCTTCATGGTGTCTACTGAAATGAGGTTCTTTTGGCTCCCATTTTCAACAATGAACTGTAGTGGGGAACCCTTTACCCACATCTGGGAGTGGAAGAGATGCTCCTCCTCCTCTGGATCTTCCGGTTCCTCCTTCTGGATCTTTGTAGTGGCAACAATGGCGTTGGGCTCTACATCAATAATCTATTTCCCTTTTTTATTCCCCTTGTCAGGTTTTGATTCAGAGTCAGAGCATGCATCTGATTCAGAAGCCCTCATCTCAGCCACTAGCGACTGCTTGGCCTGACACTCACTTGTGTTGTGAGTGGAGCTCTTATGGAACTCACACCACTTTCCTGTGTCCTTCTTTGGCTTCGCAGTGTTGTTCTTTTCTTGTGGCTTTGGTAGGTTTTCTTTGGTCACCATGCCTTGGCTTTGTCCTTTGTTCTACAGTTTTGGGGCACCTTTCCTTTACTTTTGATTCACGGATCCAAAGTCTCTTTTCTTCTGTTTGAATTTATGCCCAATCTTCACAGCATACCGGTATGTAGTACCAAGCGAGGAGATGTCGAGGAACTCCATTTCCTCCTGAATGTATCTATGTAGAGAAATATGATACTTTAGCACCAAATTTTTCTTTGAATCTTTGATACCCAACTTTGTGCGCAGGGTATGGAACAGATTCGTCAGCTCATGCACATCTTGATCCCTTTGTTGTCGCAACATGGTCCATTGTATGTACTTGTCCTCATAGCTCCCCACAGGATAGTATTGTTCCTTTATGGCATCTCGGAAAGAATTCCTAGTGGGTATGGCTGAGAACAGGGAGGGTTATGTCTCTTCCTTTTTCTCACAGTAGGTTTCCCACCAGTCCATGACATGGGGGGTAGCTTTGAGGAGTGCAAAAATAATCTTCTCCCGGTCAGAAAATTCATGAACCGAGAAATATCCTTCTAATAGATTCAACCATTTATCTATGGCATATGCATCTATTTGACCTTCAAATATGGGAAAGTCAAAGTTCACTTGTACCTTAAATGGAGTCACGCCTCCAAAGTGGCTGTTGGATGCAAATGTGTTGTCGGTGGGCAGTCATTGAAGGATCTGGGAAAATTTATCCATCATCGCGTTCCTTTGTTTTTCAAGGGCCTTCTCGAGAAATATTTTGATAGGATATCCTAGTCCCTCATCTTTATTTTCATCCCCCATGGGCAGTCATTGGGTTTTGCGAGGCTGATCTTATAAATTTTCAACCAGATCGAGCCCTAACTCCTTATACCCCGACCTCATTGGGGACATGCAAAGAAGGATCGAGGAAAAGCATACTGCTCTGATAACACTAATTTGGATTTGTGAAGGTATGCAACAGAATACACATATAACCATAAATACAAAGATGGAGCAGAAATAACACTTCATTTCATTAATATTAAAGAACTGAAATTTTCTTATAGACGGAATGGAAATAAACTAGCTAGGGTGTTGGTAGCTTATCTCTGACAAGAGATGTGGCAGCTACAAGCCTCTAAACTATGTTAAAATGAGACTTGAGGGCCTATTTATTATTTAGAAACAATGTAAAACCATAAATATCCAAAACCCTAACCCTAGGAGATAAAGTGCCAAAACTATAGGCCCCGTTTGGGTAAATTGGTGTTTCAACTTCCCGGGGACGTAACTTTTGCGTACAATCTTCGTTTTATGCGCACCATACCTTGTTAGAAATATCTATTCGAAGACTAAAACTTTTTATGTGATCAAAATCAATCCATGGACCCATTTTTCTCTCAATTTTCCCAAAAAACGTCGTTTAGGGCCTCAAAACAGCTCTGGAAGTCTAGGACTCGAAAAACTGCTAAAAATAGTAAGTTGTGCCGAAACTGAAAAACTAAAAGAGACAATGGTGGGGCCCCAAGTGGAATAAGAAGGTGGCCACCAATATCCACCTAGATCAGTGAGTATTCTTCAAGTTGTACATGTTCATAATGTGTACAATCATTCTGTTGACGACCTTTTTTTCCCATCAGTTTTGGGGTTGAAAGTTGTGGACTTAGTGAGCTTGGTATTCAACATCGACCAAAGACTTGACCAAAATGTACTTAGAAACTTTTTGTCTCAATCTAAGATAATGGATTTTGGGATCAAAAAGTGTACCCGCACTCGTTCAAAGAAGAGATTAGCAATGGATTCTGATGTGATACTCTTCTTGCAGGACGCCAGAATTTCCATCTTAGAGAATCTGTCGATGACCATGAAAATGTAGTTGTTTCCATGCTTAGTGGAAAGGTGACTATGAGAATGAAGAGGAGTATATAGGCCTTGCTTATTTATGGTCGATTTGGAAATGGCTTAATTAGTGCAAGATCTGATGTATTTCCCAACATCCCGTAGAAGGTTCGGCTAATAAAAATACTTTTGTAGCACTATCATTGTTTTCTCTACTCTAAAGTGTCCATCGACCTAACTGTAGTGCACCTCCCAAATAATCTTGGCACACTTGCTTGAAGGAACACAGAGGTGTCCTAGGTGACATAATAGTGTATCCTGGAGGTGAAAATTTGGAACTTTCTTTCCTTCCAAGATATGTTGATATGTGTTGCTAAATTGTAGACCGCTCTTGTACAAATGCAGTCACTCCGAATTCTCGTGCCCACAAGAGTCGAGCGCAGTTTTTAGTGCCATGACCAGAGGTCATCTGAGGCAACCTGCAACATTATTGGTGCTTCCCTTCTTATACTTAATGATCAAGTGGAACTGTTGCAGGTATGTGGACCATTTCTGATTGCGATCATTCTGCAACTTTCCTTGTGTCAGTATGAACTGCAAGGGTCATTAGTTTGTGTGGATGACCACTTCCTTCCCAAAAATGTAATGATTCCATTGTCATTAGACGCGCAATAAAATACATCTCTTTTACATAGGTGGGATATTTTTGGATTGTGTCTGAAAGTGTCTCACTGTGATATGCCATTGAATGCCCCTGTTGCGTAAGAACTGCACCAATAACATAGTCAAAAGCATTTGTCTCAATCTTAGATGGTTGTTGCAAGTACGGTAACGTGAACATTGATGCAGAGAAGATGCAATGCTTCGACACAGAAAATGTCATTTGTTGGGATTTAATGGACCAAAATAATTTTTCTTTCGCTCCACCCTTGGTGACTTGACTCAAAGGCCGAGTGATATGAGAGAACCCCAACATGAACCTGCGATAGAAATTGGCAAGACCCAGAAAGTTACATAGCTCTATTAGAGTGGTTGGGGATGGCCAATCCCGAATGACTTGTATCTTGGCTAGGTCCACATACACACCCTACTCATCAATGATGTGCCCCAGATATTGAACCTAAGTCATACCAAAAGTGTATTTTTCCAAATTGGCACACAACTTCCGTTGTTGCAAATTTTGGAGGACTTTTCAAATATGGCAAAGGTGCAATTCCCAACTCTGGTTAAATTTTAGGATGTCATCCAAATACACCACCATGAATGAGTTGGTGAAATATTATTATTTTCATCAGCCTCATAAAGTTTGTGAGGGATTTCTTCAACCCGAAAGGCATGACCAGCCATTTGAAAAGGCACTCCTTGGATTTGGAGGAAATATTCCACACATCGGAGGGTTTGATTGGTACCTGATGATACCCAGACTTCAATTTGATCTTGCTGAAATATTTTGCCTCCTTGAGATGTTCCAAAAGGTCATCAATATTTTGGATTGGATACCTATTATGGACAGTTACCTTGTTCAATTCCTAATAGTCAATACAGAGTCTCCGGGTCTCGTACTTCTTCTGTACCAACACGATCAAGCTCCCACAGGGCAATGAAATTGGCCTGATGTTCCCTTTCTGCAACAACTCATAAATCCTCCTCTTGATTTCATTGTTCTCCAAAATAGAGCATCGATATATCGGTCCATAAGGCAACAAAAAACATGGGGTCATATCAATGGGGTGTTTAACCTGAGATTGTAGAGGTAGCCCTGTGGGTGAGGTGAAGATGTCCCTGTACTCCTCTGCAACCTTATCCATTTGTTGTTGTTTTGCGAAGGAGCCATGTCTTGAGGTAGCAGCCACAATATTCTTCTTTCCTTGAGGGTGAATCATAAGGAAAAAAAATTTCCCGTTCTGGGAAATGAGCTTATTTCATTGCTTCACAATGATCAAAGAGTTGGCGGTAGGAGATGCTACCTATGGTATCATGTACAACGTATTTCCAAAAGTAATAAAACTAATGTGAGGCCTAAACTCATACACATCATGTCACTTCCACCGGTATGGTTAGCCTAATAATACATCACAAAATTTAAGAGAAACAACATCACACAGTACCTCATGTGTGAAGGGATTGATGTTGTAGCGAAGGAGACACTGTTGGCTGTCGCGGAGATCTCGTCCTTGGTGAAGTCACCTGATGGTGTACAGTTTTAGGTTTTTTGTGGTCAATATACCCATCTGCTTCACGACCTATGCTGAAATTAGTTATTTTTGCTTCCGTTGTCTACAATGAACTACATCAGAGAACCCTTCAACCACATCTAAGAGTGGAAGAGGTGATCCCCCTCCTCTCGATCTTCGAGCTCATCCTTCTGGATCTTGGTGGTGGAAATAGTGGCACTGGGCTCTGCATCAATAATATGCTTATCTTTGTCATTCCCCTTTTTTGGTTATGACTCAGATTCAGAGAATGCATCTGATTCGGAAGAATTTAACTCTACCACTAGTGACTGCTTGGCCCGACACTCACTTGTGTTGTGAGTTGGGCTCTTATGGAACTCACACCACTTTCCCATATTCTTCTTTTTCTTTGTGGTGTTGTTCTTTTCTTGCAACTTTGGAGGGTTTTCCTTGCTCACCCTGCCTTGGATTTTTTCTTTTTTTTTTCAGTTTGGAGGTGCCTTTCCCTTGCTTTAGATTTTCAAATCCAAACTCTCCCTTCTTCTGCTTAAATTTTTTCTCGATCTTGGCAATATATCGGTATGTTGCACCAAGTGAGGAGATGTTGAGGAACTCCATTTCCTCCTGAATGTATATGTTCAAACAACTGTGGTACTTAAGCACCAGATGTTTCTTCGAATATGTGATACCAAACTTTGTACGTTGTGTATGGAATAGATTCGTCATCTCATGCACATCCTGATCTGTTTGCTTCCACAACATATTCCATTGTGCATAATTTTCCAAATAGATCCCCATGGGACAATATTGTTCCTTTATGGCATATCGAAAAGAATTCCATGTGGATTCTTCTAAAAATAGTGAGGGTTATCTTTCATCCCTCTGTTTGCAATAGGTTTCCTACCAATCCTTGACATGGGGGCGGGTTTGAGGAGTGCAAAACTAATAGCTTCCCTATTGGAAAAATAATTAACTAAAAAATATCATTCCAATATATTTAACCATTTATTTATAGTGTTTGCATCTATCTGGCCTTCAAATATGGGAATATCAAAATTGACTTGTACCATAAAGGGAGTGGTGGCTCCAAAGTGACTGTCGGGCGAATATGTGTAGCCTATGGGCATATGCCAAAGGATCTGGGAAAATTTTTCCATTGTTGCATTCCTCTGTCACTCAAGGGCTTCTTTGAGCAATATTTTTAAAGGGTCTCTTAACCCCTCATTTTTATTTCCTTCCGCCGTGGGAAAGTCTTATTTGATTATGGTGTCAAAACATTTTTTAAAGTCAACAAAATAACACATGAGATTTGTTTGATTAGTGTGACATTCCTTTGCAATAATCCTAAGAGTAACAAGATGGTCTATAGGTGAGTGATGTCTCCTAAATCCAACTTTCCCTTTAGCTCTTTTACCATGAATTTCAAGCCATGGGCTAATCTTGTTTTCCAAAATGAGTCCATAGAACTTGGCTAAATAATCTGAACTTAGATAGGAACACAACATAATACAATTATAAACATAAATACACAGATGTACGATAAATAACACTTCATTTCATTAATATCAAAGAACTAAAATAAACTTATAGAAATAATGGAAATAAACTAGCTCGGGCGATGGTAGCTTACCTCTTAAAAGATATGTGGTGGCTACATGCCTCTGAATTATGTTTTTTTTTTTTTTTTTGGTAAATTAGGCTAATATATATTAATTAGAAAAGATAAATAGTACATATGCTATAGGTTGGGTTGGTAAGCTGCACTTAACCAATCCCAGCCTTAGCTGTGCGGTTTCGGGGCTACCTCCATGGAGGGAACCAGCTCGGAAAATACTTGAAACAAGCAATTACAAAATGCGTAGCAGCACTGGTGTATCTAGAAATTACAAAATATGCATAAACATAAGTATAACTTGAGATTATGTGGTAATATCATGCATGAAAAAAAACAAGGAAGAACTGAGCAGCTTCAGAGCCCTTAGTCTTCAGCTTCACCATTAATGTCTCACTCTTCCTCTACAATGGGGCAGGTGTACGCCTGCGCAACCACTTCCTCTGTGTCAGTGGGTGGACGCATAGGTTTGGGGACCAGTGCATAGAGGATAGGAGCCACTAGATATTCTGCTTCAGGGACACGCATCCAAGTTCCTTTAGAATCCATAATCCATACATCTATATCATCACCCTCATCCTCCTGAGCCATCAGAGGTTCGGTCTTACGAGGCGGGAAGTGTGCCTGATGCGCAATGGTAGACTTCTAAGGTCCACATCTACCTCTCTACGAGGCTTGCATGGGGGCCTCCTCCTCCTGATCTGAATCAGGGCTCTATCTAGCGTAATTGCCTGAGGAGGAGCCTTCAACAAACTCTAGACGATTTTCTGTCCCATGGTGGTAACGATCGGGGAGTTCTCCTCTCTTCCCTCCATGGATGGTTATTTGGCGCAACCTAGGAGCCATGACATGCTAAACCAAAGGAGTGGAAGAGATGGATGGATGCACAGTAGGGGGAGTGGAACGAAGCAGGGGAAAAGCAATTGGACAGGGGAAACGATGAGTGGGAAAGAAAAAACTAATGGGTGTGCATTGACTATTGAGACTGGGGGGATAGATGGAGCTGGGATAAGAAGCGCAGGCTGGATAAATCACAGCCCAAATATTTCTGTGCAACACAGCTCTAGGGAGAGGCCTTCACAACGGGCTGGTGGCGCAGGAGGGCAAGAACGGAATCAACAAGAAATATTGAAGTAACTGACTTCTCTTTGTGTTGATGGTTCTTCCTTTTAAAATGTCTGTGACACATGCGAAGGGGTAGGTCATGATTGAGCCTTGCATGCAACTTCGTGCCATAACCATTTTCATGAGCGGGCTCGAGTGAAGAGTTATGGCTGGTTGGTATATCAATCCAGGTAATCATTTAGGATGATTGCTGCAAGGAGGTGCCCTGGAGGGGGTGACACTATCAAAACATATATTCATCATGCCTCATCTCATTCATCTCGTGTGGATGGTTACCAATTTGAGGATCCACATCGGGTGAGTACCTACGTTGTAGATCTTCGTCCTCATGGGCATGGGAGAGATGATTTTCATTTGTACTACTACTGTCACCCGCATCTAGGGGCCACTGAATTATGTTACAATGAGGCTCAAATGCCTATTTATTATTGATAAATAATGGAAAACTCTAAACATCCAAAAACATAACCCTAGGAGATAAATCCCCAGATTTGTGGGCACTGTTGGGGTAAATTTGTACGTCAACTTCCCGAGGTCGTAACTTTGGCATACGATATTCGTTTGATGTGAAAAATACCTCTTTAGAAATATATATCAGAGGACTAAAACTTTCGACTACAAACATAATTTGAAGACACATGTTTTCCCATTTTCCAAAAAATGTCGTTTAGGGTCTCAAAATGGCTCCGGAAGTTCAGGACCCGAAAAATTTCCAAAAATAATATATTGTGCTACAATTAAGGAAACTAAAAAACTGAAAGAAAAAATGGTGGGGGTCCAAGTGGAATAGGAGGGTGGCCACCAATATCCACCTGGATCACTAAAATGTGGCTAATCATAAAGGTCTTGTAGTTAGAAGGAATTTTTTTATCCCCACTTTTAAAGATAAGCACTATAAGGCTTTGCATCCATGGCTTAGGGAAACCTTGTTTCACAACCAAGTTGAGGAGTCTGTGTATATGAGGGATGAGGACATACCTTCCCATTTTGACAAGTTTAGCTTGGTAGCCTTCAATATGCCTAGTTTTCCCATTAGAAAGTTGCTTAATCCTAAACTCAATTTCTTCCAAAGAAAATATGTCCTCTTCTATAGGAGTGTTCAAGATGGTACCCATGGTATCATGGAATCATAAATATTCTTAAAATATATATCTCAAATATTTAAGGGGGTCTAATTATTTTCTTTCATTTTACGATAAAGAATTTTTGTCTAAAACATTTTTGGCTAAATTTTAGAAAGGTGAAGAAGATTCCCTTACCTCCTATTTATATAGGATCCTTTTGTCTTTTTGATAAAATATTTGTAGATATTTATTTTTCAATATTTACAGTTTCGTTAGGAGGATCTCTAATTTCTTTCCTAGCAATTTACAATCATTATCATACCAAGGGTTGGAAGTTTTATTATTCTTTTTATAAGAAACCTTAATGGAGACATTGTTAATGGTAGTGGAAAGGGTTGTAGTAAAAATATGGTAGATGTGATCAATGTTATCATTATACATTAAGAAATTTAGATCCTACGAGAAGAGATCAATTTTATTTCTATCAAAACGAATGTGCCTTTTACTCTCACAATTCTTTTACATGTGACTATGTGCATGTCAAGGATTAGAGTTAAGGTTAGAAATCTATAATCAAAATCAGGCTTATGGTCGTTAAGGATGAAAAAATTTACAATACAATTGAGAACATGGATATCAAATATTGCATAATCCACAACACTAACAGCAAGCCCGTGAATATAATTCATCTTGTTGGAGGTTGGCCACATACTAATTCCATTGCAAATTATCAGTTCTTGGGAACTATATAGCTAGATTAAGTCAGCACCAAATAAGTTATCAATTATGTCTTATGAATTTAATTTGAATCTACTAGCTAAGTAAAAGTCCTCATATATACACAGGGGATTAGAGTTACAGTTATTACTTAGTACAGTAGCTTGGTTAGTAGAAATTCTAGCATTGAAGTCCCCTAAAAAGAGGATATTACCTTCCTTTCTTAAACTATGAATATCTTGTTATAAGGTAAACAAGGGGAATTT
Source organism: Pinus albicaulis (assembly GCA_034641835.2). NCBI lineage: Eukaryota > Viridiplantae > Streptophyta > Pinopsida > Pinales > Pinaceae > Pinus > Pinus albicaulis. Next base: position 20,989 of record JAXQQM020061964.1, read on the forward strand.
CTTACCAAGGTTATTTTTCTTATAGGGGGTTGAGTTGATATGATAAAAATGACAAACTACGAGATGAATCCTGTTGGAATTAGAGTCAAAAATTTTGATTCAGATGTACTAGTTGAGGGGGTCGATCTTATGAAGAAAAATGTGAGGAGAAATGTTATTTTTTATATAACAAGTTATTCCACCAAAACCTCTATAAGAGGATTTATTGTTCCATGTCGACCAGAGAATGAATCTATATATGTGGGGAACCTTATATTCATCATGCTCCCAAGTTTCCACTAAGAAAATAAGATCAATATCACTTGGGATCCAACTTAAAATAAGAATTTCATGCGATGGAAGACCGCGATAGTTCTAGAAGAGGATCTGAAGTGTTCCCAATTCCTATTTATCACTCTTATTTTGGTCTCTATATCTAATAATGGCTTTCCTATTTCTAATCATTTACCATTTTGTTTCATTTCTTGGCTCCCTTACTTTCTGAACCTTTTTTCTTAGTTTAGCGTGGTATTCTTGAATAAGATCCTCATTTATAAATATTCTTGACCCTTTTGGGATTGGACATTTACTATTATATATAATTTAAGTTCATTATAACTTACCTTAACATCGATTAGTCCATGTTTATGCTCGAGTGTCTTTCCCACCCTTTTTGCTTCCGTGAGATAAGTTGTTTAAATTTGTGACTTAGTTCTTAGTTGTACTTTTACTATTTCTAATGTGTCTTCATATTTTTGCTCTTTTAAACCAAAAATTATAAGGTGTAGGGCTCTTTTATGGCGCTCATGATCTCGTTCAATTAGTTTGTTCATTTCTTCTTTGATGGGTTTGATATCTAATTTATTTTATGTGCTACTTAGGGCCAAATTATTATTTAGTTTTTCTTTTAACTCTTTAATCTCGTCTCTCAAGCTGTAATTTTCTTCAACCATTTATTGTTTTTAGTTTTCTATTTCATGCACCCTATCTTTCATTCTTTAGAGTTTAGTCTCAAGCACTTCCATTTTATTTTCTAATGACTTGCATTTTTTGTCAAGCCTTGTGGATATTTCTAGGTCATGTTCCATAAGCTTTGTATATAATTCAAGTTTATGCGTTGTAAGAATTGTAGATAATTATAGTTTATGTTCCATTTCTCTTTATTCTCTTAACTATTATAAAGAGTTAATATGATCAGAAAAATTCTAGCGTGATTTTAATTGGCCTCCCTTTTCTAGATGGAAGCTTAGACATATGGGAATAAATACCCATAACTTTAGTAAATAGAACTAAAAAGAAAAAGAAAAATAAGTAGAAATAACTTATACACCTTGGATATTTGTGGAAGAAAAATCACACTAGGCTTGAGTATTCATCGATGAGCCATAGATTAAATTCACAAAGAATCCACAACGATATCATTGTTACGAAGATATAGAGCAGTAACGGAGCTATCGAAACATTCATTGGTTCAATATACACCGAGACGAATAATCTTCCTTGAATAGTATTCAACTAGCATTTGCACCAAAAGGATGCGAATACATGCCAATAGAAATGTAGATAAATGTAAAGCTACACAAAAGAAACAATGTAGGAAGGAAGGATGTGGACTTGGAAGGCATGAGGAATCAAGAGGCTAAAGTATTGGTAAAGTATAGATTTTCAAGTGGGTAAAAGTGTATTATAGAATCTGTAATATATCATTTTTTATTCACCAACTCATAAATAGACTAGAAGCAATCTTCGAGAAGACATTGTTGTGATATTCTATCATCTTCTTCGAACAACATCCTCGAGGTTATCATTACCAAAATGTCTTGATGAAGGTAAGGTTTGTTTAAAAAATAAAAAGACATAGTTGCAAAAACATTCGACCTTCTACTTTACTTCTCAAACAAAATTAAACAACATTATGTAATCTGAAGTGGTAGCAAGGAATTTTTTGGATTTTCCTGACATGACAAGCATAATTAATCCATGGAGTTGTTGTCACTTCATCATTGAAATAGCCTTGGATCAAAATATATATACCCAATTCTTTGGAAGTAAGATTCATCATCACTACTATATTCATAACCTCGCAATGTATTTGCAACTCTTAAGTTGTTGCAAATGCACAGACCATGGCCATTGTGAATAAGTAGACTCCTAAATCCCTCGAATTTAACTTGATTGTTCATCCATGCAGTCTCGTGGAGCAACACCAATTCAATAGTTGATTAAATCACTCGAAATGAAACTTGATTGTCCATCCATGCAGTGTGATGGAGCAACACCAGATCTAACCAGATTCAACTGTTGATTTTGTTACTCGACGGTCTAATGTTTCATATTAAAATACAGTTAAAAATGGTCATAAATTGGTCTTAAATCTAGTTATAGTATTTAACTGACCTTATATCTAGTTAAAACCAATTTCAGGGAAATAAATACAAGGATTCTACAAATGGAATGGAATATTAAATCCATTACATTTGCTCCTTCTCTCATAAATAGATATGGGGTGTTTGTCCTAGCTTGTTATGAAACTTGTTAATATAGTTAAACCCTTCTGCGGAAGTTCTTGAAAACATTGTATGTGGGTGTAAATTTTTGTATAGTTGGTTGTAGTGTTGTTTATGGTATTTTCAAATTGAGATTGTGTTATATTTAGAAACATCCAATAAACCCTTCACTCATAAAATGTTATTAGTGGATGATGAAATAAATATTCACTTAAGAAGTTACTTATTTCAAAATATGATATAATTTCAATTTAAAAATAGCATAAAGAATAATATTTATTAAATTTAAATAAATAAAAAGTTAATATCTCTATTTAAAATATTTAAACTAACAATAAAACTGCAACTGATATTTATCCAACATTAATGGTATCGACAATTAATTACTATTCTTTGGATGACACGGATAAAATCTCATAACACATCACAAACTTTTGACTTAAGCTGATGTGTAGTAATAGGGGATTCAAATTAATTAAATTTGAAAAAAGTTAAATTTATTAACAATATATTAATTAAATAATATTAAGGAGTAGTTTAATTATGATATTTTTCTAGTTTTGGTTTTTTTTAATTGAAAAATATTGTGAAAATGTAAAAAAAAAAAAAAACATTGAAAATAGACATATAAATAAGATTAAAATTAAAATGTATTTTAAAAAAAGTTAAACCATAATAATAATTTGATAAATTGTTATGAGCATAATAATAACTTGATAAAATTTGAGTGATTTGCGTGGTTGTTAATATAAATTTTAAATTTAAATTTAGTAATGAGGGTTTGAGAGTGGGAGCTCTTATTAAAGAAATAAAATATCTTATTCCATTATCACAATTTTAATGATAAGATCCCAATTTCATATTTTTAATTGTTTTAATTTATAAAATTATTTTTGACATAATTCATCAATAAGATAAAATTTGACTTGAAATTCCTACCCAAATCATCTGCACACAAATTTGAAGAAAATTAAAAATAGTATTTTGATGAGCAAGGATCATTGAACATAGACCATGAAATGGGATAATGAGAAGCCACTTATTAAAAGTCAAGTTCCAATAGTATTTAGGTACATGATGATGTGTCAATCTTATGGGTTGTGTATATGTCTCAAAGACTTAAACTTATGACCAAATCCCCTGGGGTGAGTATTTTGATATTTTAAGTCAAATTTCTACACGATGAATGATGTTACCAACTCCCTCCACTAAGTATTTTAATGCTTTTTAGGATAAATTTTTATAGGATATTCTTAAATGTATTTTTAACCCAAAAAAATATAATTATTTCCTTTCAACACATTGACAAGGCATTAATTAAATAGTTTTTAACAATTTACATGGGTTACATTTTGTTCACGTGGCCCAATTTTGTCCCTAATTAGTCACCCTCCAACAACTTTCCCTTATAACTGTGCCTATCGGTTACGAGCTTTTCATCTCATAAAGGCTAATCCATAGCCGAGAACCCTTTTTGAGCTTATCATCTCCTAAAGGCTAATCCATAGCCGAGAACCCTTTTTGAATTATATGCTCCGCTTCCCTCTCCTTCAACTTCATGTTTGCTTCACTTAGGGGCCCAGGAATACGTACTTATTTAACAAGGAATGGATTGGAAGGGAAGATACAATATATGGATTGAGAGGAAACTAGGCCAGTTATATATAGATAGTAATATTAGGGGATATGGGGTGCTCTCCAAAGAAAAGTATAACATGGGTTGCATTTTGTTCATGTGGCCTAATTCTTTTCACCAATATTGAAATTGATATTAGAAAATTTTAAATTGAAGGGAGCAGAAACCCACATAAGAAGTAGGCTTGCATTATTAGCATTTTGAGTCAACCCTGAAGTATGAATAATTTTCTGGTAAATATAAATTTATGACATATACAAATTAATTTTTGGGAGAGGATGTGTTCTAAATTTTAATTTTAGTGCATTCGGTTGTAGGAGACAAAGAAAGCCAAAAGTGGAGGCTAGATGGTATGCAGAAATTAGTGTTACGAACAATGATCAAATTTGAAGGGCTGGTATTAATTTCAATTAAAAGGGTATATATTAATGCAACCCTTCTATAATGAAAATCTTAAAAAAAAGAACTTTTCAATTGACAAAGGTATATAGTCTCAACATTTCATTTTCAATCAAAACTAGATGGCAGGTATTTCAATCCAAACTAAATGGCTGGTAGAAACTATCACATTATGATAACATAGTCAAATATGAAAATTCACATTCATATAATAACAAACTTTATAAATTGCATTAATTTTTTCAAAATGAAATAGTACATTCCATCCCAGAAACAAAGGAGTACTTACAGTTCTTTTTCCATCATGTTCCTTGTATCTCCAACTTTTGTCCTTAAACCATCTATCTCGAATCTATTTTAAGTAACAAACATGTCCCAAAAACTTAAATGACCACTTAATCAGTAAAGGTAATCTTCTCTCGAGGGAAGCACTTTTGACTTCTACCTTTTGTTTTTAATGTCCTTTTGAGACCTACTTGGTTTATAAGACCTTTTCTCACATAATCATAATTGAACATCCAATTTAATCAAAGATTTGGTTGGAAATTTTGACTTTTTTTTTCTTTCAAAGATGTGGATTTTATATCTCAAGGGATTGCTTATGAAACCTTCTGGCTTCATTTTTAATGGGAAATCAAATACCTGAAGAGAATTATCGACATTTATGTTTCTAATTTTATTTCTAATGGTTTATTGTTTGGAGAGTGTACCAGTAAATTCCTTTCTTCTTTTGTAGCTTGTATTGCACTTACCCATCTTATGGTATTCATTAAATCCTTTCCTACCCGAGGTGATTGGTACTTTTAAAATCAATTCTCTGCATTTTGAATGGATTCCGACTATTCAGATTAGACTTGATTCTTAATACTTATTCCCTCTTCTATATATTTCAAATGTGAATGTTAGATTTCCTTTAGAACTACCGGATGTTAATGTTACGCATGACTAACTTGAAATTGATACCAAAACTTGAACACTATTATTTTGATGTTGATTCCTTTCCATTTGAAAGGATATTAACATGGAGCTAAATCCTAAAGAGGAGATGTTGAAAGAACAAAATTATATATTTTATATAAAAAAAAATTGGGAAAAATATAATTTTTAAATTTCAAGCTTTATTCATAACTTCTTGTTATCGTATAAAGGCTAAATATAAATCCCCATATCCAAATGGTTTTTTCTACTTTCCAGGGACCACCTTTTTTCCTATCATTTTTCAGTTAAAATTCAACCCTGTAATTTGACCACAACAATATTGCAGTTTCATCCATTCTGAGGTATAACTAGAGATTTTTCTAGCCTCCAAGTTAATCTAGAATATCAAAATTGCACTCTCAATATAACCAATTTCTCAAATTATTTCTCAAATTGCATGTTTTTTTATTGGTCAAATTATGATAAGGATAAGGCGTTTTAGCTAACGTAGACATTTTAGCTAGCATGTTGACGACACCCTTTCATAAATGACACTAATGTTTCCAATATTTTGGATCCTTTCGGTACCTATTTCATGCCGTTTCCAATCATCGATTTCTAGTAAAAGGATAGATTGGGATGGATTGTGATGATCAAAACATTCATTTACATCCAATTATGGAAAGTTATCTTTAGTACTACACTTTTCTACAGTTCAAGGCTCATTAAAATTCGGACAATTCTGAATTTGAAGTCTGATATGCACAATATAAAATATATGGAAACCAGGCCACATTTCCAGATATTAATTCAAGGATCCCCATAGAATCAATATAATTGAATAAACAAGCATCCGTTACAACCTCCAAACAATTCCAACATGTGTGATAGAAAAATAGATAATAAGCATTTATCATAGGCCAAATGATTAGGATTTAAGCTCTTGATATTTACCTTGACGTGATTGGCATCAAATGCAATAACGAGGAAGGGCTCATCCAGCTCATCTGGAGTGACAATTAACCACGCCTCTCCTATTTCCAATTCAAACCAAGCATTACCTCATCCATCTATGAAAAATAAACATGATCTGCCGGGAAATATATATATTATATGGATATATCAATGTCAATTCCCACACTGTTACATGTCCGTTGCTCATTTAAATAATAATATCTCAATACAATTAATTCAATTCACTGTCAGGTTTGTAATTTCGAGGCTCGTTCTCAAGGCCTTTTCTCTATTTTAAAACTACTCATATCATCCTACTGGGTAGGAAGCATGCGCTGTCATGCCCCAAGTTACAACCTTCTTCAACTTGTGTCTTTAACCATTCATGTGTTATTTCCTTCATTGTAATAACTTCTGCTGCTTTTTACTAAACCTGACAGTTAAATGTTGGTTGCGTACTTTGTACTTCTCTAAAACAAAGGGGATAGGATTTCCAACAACCAGGATATACGACAAGTTATCCCAGCAGCCAACCCTTCCTAAGACATTTTTATATATTAGTTAATTTTTTCTTAATACCTGTACAAATAAAAATATCCATTTCTTTTAACACTCAATTTTAAATTTTCACTTCTGGGACGTGCTAGAGCCCTCTTGGCGGTCTTGACGGGCTCTGATGTGTTCAAATTTGAACCCTGGTCACGGATCACCCAAGTGGTGCATGTATGACCATGTGGTTGAAATCTAAATTCTGTGCCTCATACCTTACAGACGTTTGTCTCTACATGCACCATGTGGTTGAAATCTAAATTCCGTGCCTCATACCTTACATACGTTTGTCTCAAATCTTTTATAATTACATATTCCAATAATTTCATCTCTATGGGAAATCGTGAAGTCTGGATCTCTTCACAGTGTTTCTGGATTTAGCATTTGGACTTAGGGAGAATTGTTTGAAAGTGTCGTGGATATTGGTTTGTGATTCGGTGGTTGATTAAATTTGTAGTGGTGTTTGGATATCAATGGGAAATTCTACTTATCACCCAAATTCCCCAGGAATTTCGAGTTCTCGTGAAAGTTCTAGTTCTGGCAATCCGAAAAACCTGTATTTTGCACAAAAGTATATAAATGGGTGCTTCAGCAAGGGCCACAATGGCGTAGGTGTATTAGATGTGACTATGGATATTAAGGCTCGAAAGCTTGATCCCTCATCTTTAGGGCCCGCTGGCAGTGATGGTGACATTAGGTACCATAGCAACCGAAGACTTTGCATTTCGACAGGTTGAAGTGAAGTACAAGAACAGCGATTTGAAGTCTCGTTATCTCGATGCAAGTTGAAGTGAAATTACAAGAACAACGATTTGAAGTCTCGTTGTTTGAAGTCTCGTTATCTCGATGACAAAATGAATGACAAGCTGAAAGACCCAAACTATCTTCCCAAAATCTGTGGTTCCGGTGTTGGCATAGGTTAATGTTATTACTGTCTGTAGCTCTAAATGAATTTCTAGGTAACATAAAAGTTTTGAAAGTGTGCATTTTGTGGTGTTTTTGCAACTTGTCGTTGGATAGGTTAGATGAGTTGCAGTTTTTGGGTTGAATGTTGAATTTATGGGTAACATAAAAGTTCTAAAGTGTGCATTTTATGGTGTTTTGTGCAAATCGTTGGTGTTTTGTGCAAATCGTTGTTGGATAGGTTAGATGAGTTGTAGTTTTTGGGTTGAATGTTTTGGTTTTTTAGTATTTTAAAGTTGTAAAATACTCTCATTCTACAGGAGCGCAACAAATTTAATTTGTGAAAAATGAATGGAATGTTGTGGTCTGAATTGTTGTATTGATATGTTGGGTATGAGTTTTCACTATTAGCATCTAGATATGGCAAGCTCTTTCAATGCTTCTTCCGAAAACATTTACAGGGAATTTACAGGGAAGTTTTGTCAGTTTTCACAGTTTCTTTATGCAATTGAACGAGATTCAAGCTGGGTAAATGGTCGAATTTTATGCAATTGAACCAGATTCAAGCTGGGGAAATGGTCGAATTTTATGCGATTGAACGAGATTCAAGCTAGGGAAATGGTCGAATTTGCCAGCGGTGTGAAAGGAATAGCATTGAATCATGAGAATGAGAATGTGAAATGTAGTATCATGTGTTGAAAATATTAAAGTCACCGCCACTTTTGGGCAGTGGAAGAACAAAGTGATGAAATAGTTGATAGCCATGAAATAAGAGATTTTTTGAGGGCATGGCATCGTATTAAAGAAGAAACGAAGAACGACGATGATGTATTTAACCAAGTATGACAGAGAAAAGAATTAATTTTGAAGTATGGGCGAAGTCATTTTTGACAGAGGAGCGAAGATTTCCCATAGTTCAAGTCTACGGAAGAGAAGAATTCATTAAGACAGTCATTTTGGGCTTAAAAGCCCTCAACAACCAAAGAAATGAAATATTGAATGAAACAGGCGGAAGTCACTTATGAAGCGGAAGGACAAGTGGTCCCTACCACTTGAGCGCAAAAGCGCAAGATCGCAAGATCGCAATTTCAGAAGTTCAGAAGACCAAGTGTCTTGTTGATGTGGAAATCTGCGATGTGCGATGTGCGCCATCGCACAATCGCATATCGCATATTTCAATATTGTCATCGTTCTCCGCCATCGCAAGTTAGTTTGTTGCGATGTGCGATCGTCGCGCCATCGCACGATCGCACAATCGCATTTTCATTATATGTGTTCCGCCATGTGTCATCGCAAAAGTTGAATATTGCGATGTGCGATCATCGCATCATCGCACCGTCGCATTTTTGTTTGATCACAAGTTTTGTTATTCTGCCATATCGCATATCGCAATTTCCGCAATTGCGATGGCCGACTACGATGTGGTCCCCACTCGTACGTCACGCCAATGTTAAAGTTTTATGTGTCCAACAGCATTTTCCTTTGTATTTGGTTTATTTCTTTGTTTTAAGTTTTATATAGGTTTTATGGTTTTGTTCCGCCGCGCCATATAAAAGGAAGAAAAGGCCGAGAGCAAATGTAATGAATGTATTGTATTGCATTGTAAACGCTGTGTGAGCCCGCAGGCAAAGCAAACACAGTAAGAAGAACTGAGCACTGCTTGTGCGTTCTTGAGAGACAGAGAGAAGTTTTATTTTGTGGAGCACTGCGTCTGTAGCAGTCCCTATTCATATTTTGTGAATCCCTCACTGTTGAGGAAGAAATTTGTAACAAATTTTTTTTTTTTTTTTTTAAAGTTCTGTTAATGAAATAGAAAGAATATTTCATGCCAGAAATTTCTGTTTTTTAAACATCTCTATGTTGTAGAGGAGAGTTTGTTCTCTCCACTGTTTGCTTGGAATTTCCAATAATTCCAACATGGTATCAGAGCTAGTTTAGGCTCTTTGAATGTTTCAAAGAAGTTGAAGAAGAATAAGACTTGTTGAAGCGTTTTCTCCAGCAGCGTGAAAAGCTCGACAGAAGTCACAGTCAGGTATTTCTCAAAGAAAACAGAGTTGTTGTTTTCTATTTAAAGGAGTTTGTTCTTTCAGAAAAGGAAAGACAGTTTGTTTAAGTTTAAGTTTAGAGTTCAGTTCAAGAGCAATGGCTGGACCAAGTACTGGTATGAACATTGGAAATGTTCAGCTTCCACAATTTAATGGAAAGAACTATGATTATTGGGCCATTACCATGAGAGCCCTGTTTGTCTCACAAGACTTATGGGAGTTTGTAGAAGATGGTTTTGTTGAACCAGCTGATGAGCAGGCTTTTAATGCCTTAACTCAAGAAGAGAAGGATTTATTGAAGAACAATAGAAAGAAGGATGCTAAGGCCCTCTTCTATTTGTATCAGGCAGTAAATGAGAGTGTGTTTCCAAGGATAGCAGTAGCTAAGAGATCCAAGGAGGCATGGGAAACTCTAAAAGTAGCCTATCAAGGTATGGAGAAAGTTAAGACAACAAAACTTCAGTTGCTGAGAAGAGATTTTGAAACTCTTTGCATGAAAGAGTCAGACAGTGTAGACACATTTTTTACACATGTGATTGGGATTGTAAATCAGATAAGATCCCATGGAGAAACTCTTGAAGAAAGAAGGATAGTGGAGAAACTTTTGAGATGCTTACCCTCAAAGTTTGATGTTATTGTTACCACTATAGAAGAGACCAAAGATCTCGACAGCCACAGATGAACTCAGCGTCTCACCGATAACTCTGAACAGAGATTAAGCAAGTAGACAACACTCATACATCTTCGAGCATTTTCCTTCGCCTTTAAGACCTAGATTCCTTCAGAAGAGGAAGAGGTCATGGCATGGAAGAGAAGAGTGCGGTGGTTTAAAGGCAAGAGAAGGAAACAGCTCTTCACATTCATATGGAAGGGAGTGAATGGCCAAAGTCGAGCTGTACCACGAACAACAACAAGGTGGACATCAACACCAACATACTATGGCATGGTATGACAAATCCAATGTCCGTCATTATTGCAAGAAATATAAGTACTATGCCAATGAATGTAGAAAGAAGAAAAATGACACATGAAAAAATACAGAATGCTAATGTAGGCAAAGAAGAAAGAACCATATAAAGCATGAAGCTGTAATGTAGGAATGTATCACAGGATAGAGAAGATAATGTTTGGTTCTTAGATTCAGGATGTAGTAATCACATGAATGGAAATAGAGCAATGTTTTCCAATCTAGATGAAGAAGTAAAATCAGAAGTAACCACAGGGATTGATACTAAAATCTCTGTAAAAGGAAAAAGCAGAGTGAGTATTCGAGCAAGAAATGGTGAGCAAAAATTTGTTCCCGATGTGTATTATGTTCCTAGTTTGAAGTGTAATATTTTGAGCGTTGGGCAGCTCATAAACAAATGTTACAATGTAATTTTCAAGGATGATGTGTGCACAATAAAAGATATACCTCCAAGCAAGAAAATCACGCCCAAACCAATGACTCAAAGAATAGAATGTTTCCAAGCCAGCCTCAGTTCGGACTTGAATAAAAATAAGAACATGTTCGTAACACAAGAAGCCTTCCATGGAAGAGAAAGTAGATGCATCACAGGCACTTGAGATTTGGACATCTCATCTTCTAGGATTAAATTTGTTGCACAAGAGGCGAGGTCAGGTAGATGGTTTCCTGCTATTGATTAGCACCCACAGCTCATGGGAAAAGGCTTTCTCATCTTTGGGAAAGCGTGCTGTAGAAAATGCCTCTGTGAAAAGCATAAGGGCAAGCACCCTTAGAAACCACCTGGGATGGCGGGGTCGATGCAAATGGTCTGCTTGTGCACACCACGCTCACCTTCAGGAAGGATTTACAAAATATAAAAGGTTTATTTTCTGAAATATAAGAGTGAAATTTTTCAGAAATTTTGCCACTTTAAAGCTCTTGTAGAGAAACAAAGTGGCCAGTATATAAAAGTCCTCAGAACCGATAGAGGAGGAGAATACATATCAAAGGAGTTTCTGTGTTTCTGCAAAGAGAACGGCATACACAAGAAATTTACCACGAGGTACACACCGCAACAGAATGGAGTTGCTGAAAGGAAGAATCGAACCATAATGGAGATGGTGAGAAGTATGTTGAAGGCAAAACATTTGCCGAATGAGTATTGGGCAGAAGCAGAAAACTGTGCTGCGTACATTTTAAATAGATGCCCTACAAAAGCAGTGATGAACAAAGTTCCAGAAGAACCGTGGAGTGGCAGAAAACAGGGAGTCACCCACATGAGAGTTTTTGGATGTGTGGCATATGTACACATTCCAGACAAGTTGAGAAAGAAGTTGGATAGTAAGGGGGAGAAGTGCATTTTCCTTGGATATTGTGAGGATTCCAAAGGATATAGATTATATAACCCATCCACAAAGAACTTTTCGATAAGCAGAGATGTGCAATTCATTGAAGAGGAAGCATGGGATGGAAGCATAGAGAAAACAGTCAATGTTAAAAGCTGTTTGTCTCATGATGAAGATGAGGGAGATGTGGTTGAAATTAATAACCCATCCATAGCACAACCTCCACCAGCACAAGGACAGCAAGGGACACCTCAAGCAGCAGCAAGAACACCCTTGAGAAGAAGCGGGAGTGCATCTCCAAGCACACCACATGGAGCAGAATTGAGTGCTTCATCAAGCACGACTACACCAAGTGAAAGAGGAACAAAGTTCAGAAGTCTCAGAGAAATCTATGAGCAAGGAGCAACAGATGAAGGTATGAATTCCTTATTTCCTTTGTATTGTCAAGTTGATGATCCTATTCATTTTGAAGATGCTATTAAAGATAGAAAATGGATAGAAGCTATGGATGATGATCTTGTGCTCACAGAGAAGAACATGGGAGCGTGATCTCCCGTAAGGTAAAGAAGTCATTGGAGTTGACAATTATAAGACCATGAGCATTAAGGAAAATATATATATATACGTACTTATGTTTTAAGGGATATAAGCAGAAGGTGAATGAAGATGGAAGAAAATTTTAAAACAACAAAGGAATGAAATAGAGAGCAAAGGTCATCTACAAGAAGACAAACAACGAAAGTATATCGTATGGATGTAAAATCGTATTTTTGAATATTTAATGGAAGAGGCATGTGAAACAACCTCTGATATGAGAAGAAAGGCCATACATATATGTTCAGAAATTGAAACCAACCTTGAGAATAAGCAAGCTCCAAGAGCATGGTACAGTAGGATAGATTCCTATCTACTGGAAAATGAATTTGAAAAGTGTGAGGGAGAACCCACCCTCTACATCAAAGAAAAGGATGGTAGGATGCTCATTGTTGTGTTATATGTTGATGATGTAATATTCACTGGCAATGATGATTATCTCAGTGAAAATTTTAAAACAGTCATGAAAGATGAATTTGAAATGACTGACATGGGTTTGTTGACATACTTATTAGGAATAGAAGTAGAGCAAAGTGAAAAAGGGATTTTTATATCTCAAGAAAAATATGTGAATCAAGTTTTAGAAATATTTAATATGCAGGAGTGCAAAGCTGCAATTACTCCCACAGTAATGGGATTGAAACTCAGCAGAGATGACAACAGCAAGGATTTTGATCCAAGTTTATATAAAAGCATAGTTGGCAATTGGAAATATTTTGAATGGCCCATTTATATTATTATTATGTAATAAGAAGCTCCTTCTTTGATTTATAGATAGCCAAAGGGCTACATTGGCAAGCAGCAAAGAGAATTCTGAGGTATGTGAAAGGAACAAAAAGATTTGGTATTTTGTATACAGCTTCAGAAAATTCAGATTTAGTTGGATACACTAACAGTGATTGGGCTGGAAGTGTAGATGATTGGAAGAGCACTTCCGGTTATTTTTTTCATATGGGTTCAGGAGCCATTTCATGGGCTTCTAAGAAATGTTCAATGTAGCATTGGAAACAGAGACTTCGTAATATGTGGCAACATGTTAATGATAATGTTGCTATCAGATGAGACATTAAGAGAAAGCAACAAGAACAGTAGTAAACATCAGACACAGACAATAGCCTCCAACACAGACACAAAGAATTCTGTGTTTCATAAGAGAACGAAGCACATAGACACAAATTTTCACTATATCAGAGAATTGGTGAACAACGGAGAAATTGTTTTGCAGCATTGTAAAACAGAGGAGCAATATGCAGATATTTTAACTAAGCCATTGGGGCATAATACCTTTGAATTTTTAAGAAAATGTTTGGGTTTGATGGATAACCCAGCAGCTGACTTTAAGGGGGAGTGTTGAAATTATTAAAGTCACCTGCCGTGCCTTGGGCAGGAAGAACGAAGAACAAAGTACAGCAGCAGCAGCAGCAGTGCAGAGTTTTGAGTGCACAACACTCTGTATTAAAGAAGAATGAAGAACGTAAGGAGAAGAATTAAATTTTGATGGGCCGCAGCCAAGTATAGCAGAGGAATTAATTTTGAAGTATGGGCGAAGTCATTTTTGACAGAGGAGCGAAGATTTCCCGTAGTTCAAGTCTACGGAGGAGCATAATTCATTAAGACAGTAATTTCGGGCTTGAAAGCCCTCAAAAACCAAAAGGAATGAAATTGATCGAATAGGCAGAAGTCACTTGTGAAGCGGAAGGACAAGTGGTCCCGACCACTTGAGCGCAAAAGCGCAAGATCGCAAAAGCGCAATTTCAGAAGTTCAGAAGTTTTAAATGTCTTGTGAATATGGAAATCTGCGATGTGCGATGGTTGCGCCATCGCAACATCGCAACATCGCAATATCACATTTTCATTATATGTGTTCCGCCATGTGTCATCGCAAGTTTTGTTATTTCGCCATATCGTATATCGCAATTTCCGCAATTGCGATGGCCGACTACGACGTGGACCCCACTCGTACATCGCGCCATGTTAAAAGTTTTATGTCCGCAAAGGATTTCCTTTGTAATTTGGTTTATTTATTTGTTTATGTTTTATATGTGTTTTGCATCCGCTGTGCCATATATAAAAGGAAAAAAAAAGGCCCGAGAGAAAAAATAATGAATGTATTGTATTGCATTGTAAACATTGTTTGAGCCCGCAGGAAAAGAAAACACAGTAAGAAGAACTGAGCACTGCTTGTGCGTTCTTGAGAGACAGAGAGAGAAGATTTTTGTTGTATAGCACTGCGTCTGTAGAAGTCGAACATATATTGTGAATCCCTCCATTCAGGAAGAAATTTGTAACAGTTTTTTGTTTTTAAGTTCTGTTAATGAAATAGAAAGAATATTTCATGCCATCTCTGTCTCCTATCTGAAAAGCAAATTTTTGATTTATATTCTCTGTGTTAATAAAGTAGAGGAGTTTACTCTGTTGTTTGGAATTCTCAATATTTCAACAATTAAATGAATGAATAGAGAAGTACAACCAGATTTAAAATTAAAAAAAAAATAATAATAATAATTTTGTGAATATAAATATTAAAGATCTTGTTTTTGAGGAATCATAATAGGTGTTGGTATGAATTCATAAGCACATTATTCAAAGTCACTTATTTCAATATAATTTGCAATAAAATACCTAAATAACGGGCAATACAAATATAAATATATATTAATTAAGAAAAAAAAATTATAATGTTAAGACAATATGAAATTACAGAAATTTCATTTGGTTGACCATATAATTTGCAATAAGATGCCTAAATTAATAGCCAATACAAATATAAATATATGTTGATTAAGAAAAACAAATAAATTATAATGTTAGACAATGTGAGATTACTGAAATTTCGTTTGGTTGGGAATTAATTAATTGTTGTTATAATAATAATAAAATAATGGGTAATTAAAATCTAAATAAATAAATAAAAACTAATTAGTTAAAATTGATACATTCTTATGTGTTTGGGTTAGTTATATATAAAATGATTTTTTTCATTGTTTTTTTCTCATTAATTTTAACTAAAATCTCACATATATTTTGAAAAAAATTAGTTTAATTTTTTTAATATGTAGAATTTTAGAGTCCCATGGATTTTTCAAGGTTAGGAATCTATTTATGCATTCAAAAATGCTTTTTAAATAACAAAAAAACATATTTTTTTTGGTTAATTTTATCTAAAATCTAGCATATCTTTTTAAAAAATTTGGTTCAAGTTTTTTAACATGTAGAATTCTAGTGCCCCATGGATTTTTGAAGGTGATGATTCCATTTATGCATTCAAACATGAATTTTAAAAAATAAAGAATCACATTCTTGCTTGAAATTTTATGGTCACTTTCTTGTGAAAAAGGATATTTCATATATAAGCTAGACTAAGTCAATATTAAGTCTCCACAAAGAACCTCATACTTTGTCACATTTACAGTGATACATCTAAGAAGGTTTGGGTCTACCTTATTAAAAATAAAGACTAGGTATTTGAGAAATTTAAGAAAAAAATAGTGGAGAATATTGCTCCAATGCATTCAATGAGTATTTTAACAAGTTTGACATAAAGCATGAAAATATTGTCCCTCTTATTCCTCAATAGAATGGTGTTGCATAAATAATAAATCACACTATCATGGGAAAACTAAGGAGTATGTTCTCAAATTCAGGATTGGAAAAACATTTTTTGTCGGTGGCACAACAGGAAAGGAACCACCTGTACCTGCATTGTCAGCTTTTACCTTTCTTTTTATTAATGTCAGACTTATTATATCTTACAAGTTGGGGAATCAATCATTCAGTTGAGTTGTCTTACTTTCTGAAGCCAATTAATTGAAGTGCCACAAAACTACCAGCAGGATTTGGATCGCCCGAACTGCCCTATTGATGAGGAATTAATCCCAAAACTTATTAAATTAGATCGGGGTGGAAAATTAGGACCTGTTGTATGAACCTTTAGAGAACAAATTTGGAAAAAAGAGATAAAATACAACTTCGTATCTCATAAATTGATCTCCTAGAGCATCTTTTGGACTGTGGTCATTTTGAAGAAGTTTGGACTAGTAAAATGGAGAATCATTCCCACCTTAAAAACATTTGATCTAAAGAATTTGTGCATATTTTCAAACAATATAGAACTAAGCTAGATGATAAATCCAACGTTTTTTTAGGATATATGGAAGGTGAGATTATTTATTAATTATGTGTAGAAATGTTAATACAAATTATGTATTGTCTGGATTCTCCTGATCTAACAATTATATGATATTGTTAAATACATAATCGCTTTTACAAAAATTCTTGCGGAAATTTAAAACATGATCGCCAATTGCAATATCAAGAAGAAAGATCAATCACACATAACATAGATGTTTTTACCAGGAAAGCATAAGGCTAAAAACCCCACTATCATATATTATGTATATATCATGGATCATGAAAAAATCTCATACAAAAATTTAATCCAAGAGCTCTCAGTACAATATACAATCGTCTCACACTGTCATACAAAATTTGGCAAATACAAGCACCAATTTACTGCCTCCTAACAGCCTGCCTCCACTGCACAATCCCTGCTGATCACAATCCCTGAATGAATGAGATCCTACTTGCCTTAACTGCGCAATCCTCATGGGCACATCCAATGTGTGTGTGGTTGCATGAGTGCACCCAATAATGTCACAACTGATAGTCAAACTGTCCCTTTCACCTATCTCTCAACTGGGTCTCCACTCGATCTGACATGCATGCAGTTAACAGTAATAAATATTTAGTTGTACGTGATACCACTGATTGTGAATTAATTAAATAATTAATTCACTGATCTCTCTCACTAGTGTATGTTCAGTTACAACTAGCACAATTGAGTTTAACTCACTTAACTGAGTTAAAATACTTTACAACTCACATAACTACACATCCAACTCCGTTACAAATTCAAATCACTTAGTTACAACTAAGTCCACTTGCATGTCCTACCAACCAACCTTTGAACTCGAATTCCTTCAGCTAACTGGTTTGCCACTTTAGTTAACTGATTCCAAGTGCTCCATGAGAATAGATTAATATTTATTGTCCAACTATTATTAAGGGATAATAATAGTCGACATGCATTTATAAATAAACATGCGATCTATAAATAGAACTCGCACATACATCTAAAAATAGAACATCATCTATAAATATAATTTTCTCACCATCTATAAATAGACATCATCTATAAATAGAATTTTCTCATCCATTCTAAAAATATAATTCCACCAAAAAATAGCTTGAGGCTCCATCCTAGTGTAGGTGCTTAATTTTCACTAGGATCATCATCTTGTTGAATCTCAACACTCCCTCTCAACACAAAAGGAATTATCGTTCACCCCAATCCTGTCTCTATGGTATTCAAATTTTCTCCTGGTGAGAGGCTTCATCAGAATATCTGCATCCTGATCTTCCGTAGGAATCTACTGAAGCAACATGATCTTCCACTGTGCAAAATCTCTCATATGATGATACCGGATATCTATAAGCTTAGATATATCATGAAACATAAGATTAATTGAGAGTTTAATGGAACTTTGATTATCACAATGAATCACTGTAGGATCTAAAGGAGAACCAAACAAACCAACGAGGATCTTTCTCATCCAGATAGCCTCACATGTAGCTTGACTTGCTGCCATGTATTCCGCTTCCGCTAAACTGAGTGCCACAGATCTCTGTTTCCTGCTGTACCAAGAAACAACTGTAGATATAATACTAAATATTCCCCCCAACGTGCTCTTTCTGTCCATTGGGTTGCCTGCCCAATCTGCATCCGTGAAGCCATGCAACTTCACCTCATCAGTTTTTCTGTACCACAAGCCATACTCAGATGTTCCCCTCAGGTATCTCAAGACATGCTTGCCCGCCTTCCAAAAGAGCTTGGTAGGCTTAACCATTGCTTGAATAAGCATATGTCCGGTCTTGTATTCACTAAATACATTAGCGAACCCACTAACTTTCGATAGACAGTAGCATCCACTACCTCTCCAGATGTAGCATCCTCTTTCCTCCATTTTCCTGGAAGAGGAGTATCCATGGGTTTGCAGTCCTCCATGTGAAACTTACCTAGTATCTCCCTTGCATACTTTCCTTGATATAGAAAAATTTCACCATCTTGTTGCCATATTTCCAATCCAAGGAAATAATGAAGGAGGCCCATATCTTTCATCTCGAAATCCTTTGCAAAGTCCTCCTTGCATGAGTGTATCAGTTGCTCATCACCAGTTAGTATTAAATCGTCAACATAAATAAAAATGATTAAAAGCTTACCCTCCACCACAATTTGGTATACGTATGCATCCACCTCACTCTTGGTGAAGCTAAGTCCGGTGAAATAGCTGTCTATTCGAGTGTACCAAGCACAGGGTTCTTGCTTCCACCCATACAACGATATTTTGAGTCTACACACATGCGACTCGCAGTTGAAGATATAAAATCCTTCAGGCTGCTCAATGTACACTTCTTCCTCAATGATCCCATTGAGAAATACAATTTTCACATCCATCTGATGAATGTGCCAAACAATCTGCACTGAGAGAGCAAGGATGGTCCTTATGGAAGAATACTGTGCGACAAGTGCAAAGGTTTCTTCATAATCAATCCCCTTGATCTATGAGAAGCCCCAGGCCAAAAAGTTGGCCTTGTATTTCTCAAAACTCCCATTAGCAGCTTGCTTTACCTTGTAGATCCATCTTGGAACTACCACTGATTTATCAACCAACCTGTGATTATTTCCCAAGCACTATTTCTGAAAATGGAGTCATACTCCTCCACCATTTCATCTACTCATGTGGGATCCCGAACTACTTCCTGAAAGGAAGATGGATCAGTCACAATACATTTTCTCATGAGAGCCATGTATCTAGTAAATCGGTCAGGATTTTGTCTTTGTCTATAGTGTGAAGTAGGGGCTCCTACATTCTGCACAACATTAAGTCTCAGCCTATCAGATTCAGTGGTACGCCTTCTTCTAGTTCTGATGTTTGGCTCTGCATGAGTGGACTACTCCACCCATGAACCTCCTCCTATGGCTGATCCACATCTAGAGACTCATATTTGGGAACCAATAGTTCCTCCTCCACATGCGAGTCCAACTCCCTCAACTGACAAGCGCATGGCTTTCCCCTCATCGAATTTTATATCCTGTCACATAATAGTCATCTTACTATTAGGAAAATACACACGATAATTATGGGGTGTTTCTGTGTACCCCACTAATATCCCAACTTTAGTAGTCAGCTCCATCTTCTTCCTAGCATTCTTGGTCACATGCACATAAACAGTGAGCCAAAAATATTAAAGTGAGAAACATCTGGTTTCCTACTAGTGAAAGCTTCTTCATGTGTACTCATGCCACGTACCTTATGAGGACAACAATTTTGAACATAAATCGAAGTGTTGCAAGCTTCCACCCATAATTGCATTGGTAGGCCCTGATCATCCAGCATTGCTTGTGTTGCATCCGCAATCGTTCTGTTCTTCCTCTCTGCGACCCCATTTTGTTGTGGGTTATGAGGTGCCATGAGTTCTCTTTGAATTCCTTATTTTCTACAAAATTCTTTGAATTCATTAGAGATGTATTCTCCACCATTATCTCTCCTCAGAGCCTTCACTTACTTCCCTGACTCTTTCTTCACCAATGCCTTAAACTCACAGAACTTTGAGAATGTTTGATCCTTCTTCTACATGAAGAAGATCCTAAATTTATGAGAAAAGTCATAAAAAAAAATAACATAATACATATGTTTTGTTTTTGAAGCAACCAAGAATGGTCCAGACACGTCCGTGTGAACTCTCTGGAGGATCACCGAAGCACGGTTCTCGTTTTCATGAAAGGTGGAGTTTACATACTTCCCCATGGTGCAACCCTTGCACTGATCTAACTGAGCAAGTGTTCCCATTGGAAGTCCAATAGATATTTTCTGCGTGAATTTCAAAGATCCATGATGAAGATGGCCCAATCTCTTGTGCCATAATTCTCCCTCATCCCAGCTCACCAATTTTTCTACCTTGCCCATCATGGAAGCGTAGCCATATACCTCCAGCTTGTAGAGATTCTTAACTTGAATCCCTATCCTCTTGGCTTGAACGATTTTTTTATGTCGGAGGAAAGCTTTTCCATCACTGAAAACAACATCATAACCTCCGTCCTCCAACACCGCGACTAAGACCAAGTTTTTCTTCAGACCTAGAACATGCATAACATATTTCAATTGAAATGGTTTACCTCACTCCCTCTCAAAGGTAATGGTACCAATGCCAGTCGCACTGTATCATCCATTGTCGCCCATCTCTATATGCATTTGGAGATATTTCTCCTCCAAGTCACTGAAAATATCCTTATCTCTCGTTGTGTGGAAGGAAGCACCACTATCAAGATACCACACCGATCCCAATGCACTTGACACCATGCATGCGATCAAAGAGAAATCAAGTTCAAATTTCAAGGCAAGGGCCTCACTAGCTGTAGCTCCAACAAAATTCTTCTTCTTCTTCTTCCGTGGGAAATTAGTGGCGAGATGCCCATGTTCGTGACAGTGAAAAAACTTCACCTTGGAAAAATCCAAATTCTTGTATTTAGACTCATATTTTGAATGGAATTTCCTCCCCTTCCCTTTCCTAGCCTTGGCAGCCAAAGAAAAATCCTCTTCATCATCATGCTTTGATGAAGAGCCATCTCTGGTGTTCCACCTGAACTCCTCCTGCACTAGATCTGACCACATTCGTTCACAATTTGGTAGTTTATCCCATCCGTTGACAGAGTCTTCATAACTATGCTAACTCTTAGGAAGTCCCAAGAGAACCAAGCTCACCAAATCATCATCAGAAACAATCATTCCCACACTCCTGAGTTCATTCCGACATTGGACAAACTTTGTGAGATACATTGGAATATTGTCGCACTTTTCCATCTTGATCTTTTTGAGTGTATCCTTCAGCACCAATTTCCTATGCTCGCTGCTGCTTTGGAAAAGATCCGCTAAAGCCTTCCACATAGAATATGGTGTGGCTTTCCCATGAAGGCTTGAGACAATGTGGTCTTGTACACCTTCCAACAAAATCCTTCTCACCTCCGCCACTTTCTTTTGCCATGCATCAAGTAATGCAACATCCATCAAAGTGGGCTTAGGAACATCACTGTCGATGAATTCCTTCAAGCCATTATCTTCAAGCACTACCTCTATCTTGTCCATCCAGGCAATGTAGTTCAAGCTTCCCTTGAGTGCATACTCTAGCTGCAAGCCATTGAAAGACATTTCGATGTTTACTCAACTGTCACACCAATAAATTCTTATAGCAAATTTTAATTTTTTCCACCAACAAACTCATCTCCTGCTTCAAAATTGCAATCTTATGTGCTTTGATACTATGTAGAAATTTTAATACAAATTATGTATTGCCTGTATTCTCTTGATCTAACAATTATATTCCACTGTTCAATACAGAATTGCTTCTACAAAAATTCTTGCGGAAATTTAAAACATGATCGCCAATTGAAATATCAAGAAGAAAGATAAATCACACATAACACATGTTTTTACTGGGAAGAATAAAGATAAAAACCCCAATATCATATATTATGTATATATCATGGATCATAAAACAATCTCATACAAAACTCTAATCCAAGAGCTCTCAATACAATATACAATTGTCTCAAACTGTCATATAAAAATTGGAAAATACATGTGCCAATTTACTTCCTCCTCACAACCTGCCTCCACTGCGCAATCCCCGTTGATCACAATCCCTGAATGAATTAGATACTGCTTGCCTTGACTGTGAAATCCTCATGGGAACATTGAATGTGTGTGTGGTTGCATGAGTGCACCCACTAATGTCACAACTGATAGTCAAACTGTCCCTTTCACCTATCTCTCAACTGGGTCTCCACTGGACCTGACATGGATGTAGTTAACAATAGTAAATCTTCAATTGCATGTGAGACCACTGATTGTGAATTAATTAAATAATTAATTAACTGATCTCTCACTAGTGTATGTTCATTTACAACTGGCACAACTGAGTTTAAATCACTTAACTGAGTTAAACTACTTTACAACTCACATAACTACACATCCAACTCTGTTGCAACTTCAAATCACTCAGTTACAAATAATTCCACTTGCATGTCCTACCAACCAACCTTTGAACTCAAAATTCCTTCAGCTAACTGGTTTTCCACTTCAGTTAACTGATTCCAAGTGCTCCATGAGAATAGATTAATATTTATTGTCCAACTATTACTAAGGGATAATAATAGTCGACATGCATCTATAAATAGATATGCGATCTATAAATAAAACTCGCACATAAATCTAAAAATACAACATCATCTATAAATAGAATTTTCTCACCATCTATAAATAGACATCATCTATAAATAGAATTTGCTCATCCATTCAAAAAATAGACTTCCACCTAAAAATAGCCCGATGCTCTTCCTAGTATAGGTGCTTAATTTTCACTAGGATCATCATCTTATTGAATCTCAACATTATGGACCTATTTAAACATAAAATTATTAGAAGAAAGGATGCCATATTCAATGATTTAGATATGTTTACGAATTCTATAGATAACATGGAGGTCAAGAAATTTATTTACAGGTTTGTTGGATGGAAATTAGATATTCCACCATTGCAAGAAAATGGGTAGCATATTCAAGAACAAGCTAAACAACAAATGGAAAATGATGAAAATTAATAAGAATAAATTGTACATGAACCATTACAAGAAGTCCAATTCCAAAATACACAACCACAATTGGTATAAAACTCTACTAGGCCTCACAATATTTCACAAGGGTATCCTCTCTCAAATTATATTATATTAACTAATGAAGGTGAACTTGATTGTTTTCAAGAGGCTTGTACAATTGAGAAAAAAAAATAATGGAGGAAGAAATGGCATCCTTGTTAGAAAAAAAACTTCGGATTTGGTAAACCTTCCCAAAAGAAGAAGAGCTCGTGTAAAAAACTAAGCATGGGAGAAAGGAAAAAGAAAAGATACAAGGAAATGGTGGTGATGAAAGGATTTTCTCAAAAGGAAGGTATTGATTTTACTAAAATATATTCTCTTGTTATTAAAATTATTTCAATTAGAACTATTTTAAAGTGTAATGGAAGTACAAAGTTTGCATCTTGAATAGATATATGTGAAAGAAAATATTCTCCATGGATATTTAAAGGAAGATATTTATATGCAACATCCATAGGGACATGAGGTAAATGGGAATGAGAAATTAGAGAAATTAGTATGTAGGTTGAGGAAGAAACTATATGGCCTAAGGCAAACTTCGAGGTAGTGACATTTGAAATTTGATAGCTTTATGGCAGAGCAATGTTATAGTAGACATTGTTTTAACTATTGCCTTTATTTTAAGATAGTACATAATGACATCTATATCATCATGTTATTGTATGTATGTTGGAGGACCATTTTCGAGTACAATTTTTGGGATCTACACAGAGGAGAACTAGGCAGAATGGTACTGCAAGAAGGTCAGTGAAGGGTCAACACGTGGGAATGAGGAAAATAAGGTAATCCATTAGGATCATTTTGGATGTTTTTCCCATGGTAATATTTACCTTCCATTGTAAAATGAGTTTTTGTTTGTTTGTTTACTTGTACTTAAAATGTAAAATTATTGCGCCCAGCCATCTACAACCTAGTATGACATCTATGTCGGGCATGTCACATTCTCAAAAAATAATAAATTTTACTTTTTTTTAATGTCGGCCAAAGAATTAACCTAACCTTGAATTTTATATAACTTGAATAATTAGATTAAATATAGATTTTTTAACTTATTATTTGGCTAAAATTAACTATTAAAATACAACTATGTATTATTTATATAATTTGAGTGGATAGTTAATTATATACGTGAATTTGAATGGATCATAAATTTACCTTTAACAAAAAAATTTACCACATTGAATTTCCAAATTAAGTAAAATTTTAAACATATTTACTCTTTACTAAAGTCAATACTATTTCCTAAATCAAAGGAAAAGAGTTAATTCAACACAAACAATCAAAATCCAAAATATTTTAATATTTCTTTTAATTAAATATTTGTAAAATGAATCTTTAAAAAGAAAACCCATATTCTATGGATAAATTAAAATATTTAAAGACATAAATATTTCCCCATCAAAGTTGCAATATTTTAAAATTTAAATAAATAAAAATATAAATAAACATGAGGTATGGTAAATAAATAGAACCTATTTATATACTCACTCCAGAGCTATGGTAAATAAATCAAAATATATATTAACTAGATGTGTGGTAAATAAATAAAAATTCTTTTTATATTTACTCCATAAACCTTTTTATATTTAAAAAACTTAAAAAAGAGGTTTTATTTAGATGAAGCCTATGGGACAAATACCATGGGACAAATTAATATTGATACCATGGGCCAAATACCACATTTATAAAATAAGTATGTTAAATAAATAAATATAAAAGAGGTATAAAGAGGTATGATAAATAAATAAATATAAAATAGGTATAAAGAGGTATGGTAAATAAATAAATATAAAAGGGGTATAAAGAGGTAAGGTAAATAAATAAAAATATATCAAATAGGATTATAAATAAAAATCTAATTATATAACAAGCCTATGGGCCAAATACCATAGTAAATAAAAGAGGTATGGTAAATAAATAAAAATATAAATAAACCATAGGTATGGTAAATAAATAAAACCTCTTTTCATATTTACTCCATAATGTGTTTTATATTTATGAATATTTATGTTCATTAGTTTACATAACTAAGAAGAAATAGAGAGAGAGAGAGAGAGAGAGTGATAAGGGAGGGATGGAGAGAGAGTGTGTATGTTTAGGGGTGAGATAAAGAGATAAAGTAAGATGTATGGAAAGAAGGGGGGAGATAAGAAGAAAGAAGAAGAGAGGGAGGGATATAGTAATGTAGTTGGAGAGAGAGAGGGGCAAAAAGAGAGAGAGAAAGAAAGGGAGATGGGGGAAGAGAGAGGATTAGTTAGAGAGAGAGAGAGAGAGAGAGAGAGAGAGAGAGAGAGAGAGATATGGGGGAAGAGAGAGGATTGGAGGAAACAGAGAGAGGGAGGTAGGAGAGAAAGGGAGAGAGAGGAAGGATGAGAGAGAGGAGGAGAGTGATGGGGGAAGAGAGAGTATTGGAGAAAGAGAGAGAGAGAGAGAGATCAGGGAATAAAGAGGGAGTTAGGAGAGAGAGAGAGGAAGGATGAGAGAGGTATCGATAGAGAGATGGAGTTGGAGGGGGAGAGATATAGGAAATAAGAAATATAGAGAGTGAGAAGTGGAGAGAGAGAAGGAGTGACAAGGGAGAGACAGAGAGATAATGTGTATGTTTGGGGCTGAGATAAAGAGAAAAATAAGGAGAGATGGAGATAAGGGGGGGAGAAGGAGAAGTAAGGAGAGAGGGAGGGATATAGTAACATAGTTGGTGGGTGAAGAAAGAGAGAGAGGGAGAGAGAGATGGGAGAGAAAGGGAAAGAGAGGAAGGAAGAGAGAGGATGTGAGAGAGTAGAGAGAGGGAGGGAAAGAGAGATGGACTTGGAGGGGGAGGGAGAGGGAGGTAAGAATAAAGAAATAGAGAGAGGAATGTGGAGAGAGAGAGAGAGAGAGAGTGATAAGGAAGATGGGGAGAGAGGAAAAAAGGAGGAAAGGGAGATATTAGCGAGGGAGAGGGAGAGAAGGGGGAGATAGAGATATAAATGGAAGGTGAAGATAGGGAAGAAGAGAGAGATGGGGAGAAGAGGGGATTGAAAAAGAGATTGATATATATGGAGTGCGAGAGCATGTGTGTTTAGGGGGTGAGATAGAGAGACAAAAAATAAGATATGGAGGGGGATATAGATATGGATGGAGGGTGGAGACAAGGAAGAATATTTCTCACACTAGATGGATTAATATAGGAGGAGATGGTGATTTATAATCCTGTTTGATTATTTGCATTATATGCATCAATTTTAGTGTATATATTTATTTCTAATGATATTTGATTACTTGCACTAGATGCACTGATTTTAGTGTAGGTGGTGATTTCTAATGCAATTTGATTGCTTGCACTAAATTTGTTGATTTCAATTTAGATGTCTATTTATAATTATATTTGATTACTTGCACTAGATGAATTTATTTCAATGTATATGATTTCTAATCCTATTTGATTGTTTGCACTAAATGCATTGATTTCAGTGTAGATGGCGATTTCTAATCCTATTTGATTTCTTTGAGTAAATGCATTTATTTCAGTGTAGATGTTGGTTTCTAAAGAGAGAGAGAGAGTGAGTGATAAGGAAGAGGGAGAGAGAGGGAGAGAGGAAAAAAGGAGGAAAGAGAGATATTAGAGGGGGAGAGGGAGAGAAGTGAAGATAGAGATATAGATGGAAGGTGAAGAGAGGGAAGAAGAGAGAGATGGCGAGAGAGGGTGATTGAAAAAAAGATTGATATATATGGAGTGTGAGAGCGTGTGTGTTTAGGGAGGTGAGATAGAGAGACAAAAAAGAACAGATGGAGGGGGATATAGATATGGATGGAGGGTGCAGAGAGGGAGGAATATTTCTCGCACTAGATGGATTGATATAAGCGAAGATGGTGATTTCTAATCCTATTTTATTATTTTCACTAGATGCATCGATTTTAGTGTAGATATTTATTTCTAATGATATTTGATTACTTGCACTAGATGCATTGATTTCAATGTAGGTGGTGTTTTCTAATACTATTTGATTTCTTGCATTCGATGTGTTGATTTCAATTTAGACATCGATTTGTAATTATATTTGATTGCTTGCACTATATGCATTGATTTCAATGTAGATTATTTCTAATCCTATTTGATTGTTTGCACTAAATGCATTGATTTCAGTGCAGATGGCGATTTCTATTCCTATTTGATTTCTTTGAGTAAATGCATTGATTTCAGTGTAGATGTTGGTTTCTAATCTTATTTGATTGCTTGCATTAGGTGCATTGATGTCAGTGTAGAAGTTATTTTCTAATCTTATTTGATTTTTTGCATTAAATGCATTGATTTCAATGTATATGTTGATTTATGATTTTATGTAACTGGATATATGATGGTACATTAATTTTTAAGTGATTGGATTAATAATATGCATTGATTTTAGTGTAAGAACAAAAGTTATTGACAATGTACATTGATTTTTGTGTTATATTAATTTAACCTATTAATATTAGAGAGCAAGAGAGAAAAGGTATCATGTTTACTACAATAGCTTGAGCTAAATATTTAAATGGTTTACGATTTAAATTTTCTTTTTCACATAATCGATATGAAAAGATAACAAAACTAATAAGGGTGGAAATAATAATAGTAGAAGAAATTAGTTTGACAGACTATTTGTAACATTATTACATTCTTATTATTCAAATTTTCTATCTTTCAACACTATTATTGTCACTTTGCATTCAAAAAAAAAATTTCATCATTTTTCATCATTATAGTTATTAACAATATTTATCATCTCAACGAACTGAGGTAACTAAGAAAATTTAAAATTAAAATGACCAAGTTAATCCTAGAAATATTTAGCATATTTAAAATGTTTATATTAATATTTGATATATTTACATATTATTGATAAAATTAATCATATCTTTGATAGGTTTTCCTTGGCAGCACATGCTTGAAACCAACCTAGATCCATCTTAACACCGGATCTATCAAGCACTGAGAGGGATCAATTCTCTCGAGGTGCAAACCTTTCCTCAAGTTTTGCACTCAAAAAAGAGGTTTACACCTTGAGAGATTTGATCCCTTTCAGTGCTTGATAGATACGAAGTTAAGATGGATCTAGGCTAGTAAATATATTAAGGCCACTAAGAGAAAGTAGTACTAGATTACACACTTTTGAGATAGGATATTTCACTGTAATGTTGAATTATTAGATTGGTGAGCCACAATAGATATGTTTATAATGGAGACTTCACCATAATAATAAAAGATTTTGTTTTACCTTATCTTTTGTGTTTGTGCATTATGTGATTGATTATTTGTTTCTCTATTATGAGTTTGTTAAATATATTTAAGAATGAATTTACTAACACAAAATAGAGGTATACCTCAATTTATTTTTATGAATACCAACAAATAAAAATAAGTTGAATATAATTACGCCAATATGTGTCCCCCCTATTGGAAGTGGCTACTTTAATCATTTTTCTAATTAATCTTTTTGATCCGATGGTGCGAATTGGATGATGCCGGTATATTCTCGTCATCGCCACTCCATCAACGAATGGAATTAAAAGTCATAACTTCCTTGCATATATAAATCACATATTTAAACCATAAATTATTTTTTTACAAAACATGGTCAAAAATTTATTGTGCCTACTCTTGATAACCATGTATGCTAATTAGTTAGAAATGGAATTAAAAAAAAACTTATATAAGATGATTGCAGCGTGGATTAATTTTGAAACTTATAACTGTTGGCATTCTCAAACGTATACCACTTGGCAAGTGAGTGTTTAAAATATTTTCCTCCACTCCATTAACCTAGTGTTTGCATATGCATGGCATTCAAATTCAAATGTATGACAGCTCACATGTTACTATAAAGAACAAAATATTATTTTATATTATTTTATTAAATTGTTATTGCTTTGGTGGATTGATTTTTTATCACTTAAAAAAAATTGTTGTTGCTGGATATTAAAGTCTCCATGCTTCTCATTTTAACTTAGTTCCTTAATGTATCCACTTGAACAATTAAATCTAGAATGATTAATGGGGTTAGCGTGATGTATGATAATAAAATTAATTAGAGTTTCATATTATTTAAACCATATAATGAATAAATTATAAATGGTGGGTTTAAATTATAATATAATTTTAGGTTTCATAATGTAATGTAAAAAAACATTGTGACTATCATGTAATAATATATCACTTAACTAATTCAATTATACTTCTTGTTGTATTGAGCATTTGTGTTAACTTTTGATGTATTGGAAGCTATCATTAATAATAAAATTTCATTTTCACACAATTGAGAGAATTGCAATATAGGGATGACCTTAATATTAAATTATAATAAAATTATTTTAATAAAATAATAAATTGTAAGATTAAATAATAATAATTATTTTAATATAATTGTATTATTAATAAATTGTAAGATTAAATTATAATAATTATTTTAATACAATTATATTATAATATTATATTATTAAATTATTATAAGGTTTATGGAGTAGTGGTCTCCTATGCATGTCATTCAAATGTATTTCCACTCACAATTAACTATAAATAACAAAATACCCAGATGCGGGTGGTTAAATCGATAAAGGGGAAGCATCGTCGGACAGACGGCACTCCGGCGAGCCGACGGCCACGAGGACCTGCAAGTGTCCTTCAACACCTGCACAAGGGAATGAGGCATTTAAGGCATTTATCGCCCGGTGTGGTTCACAATTCAATCAACGGAGATCGAGATATCTCCACACACTGTAAACAGGACATGGCGATTAATCCATTAATTGAGGGGTTAATGCAGATGGTTGGCAGCAGATTTGGGGTTTTAGTTCACAAGATGGCGGACGAGCAACCCATAAGCAGTTTTCCCAGGCCCATTTCAGTGTATTTATCGCCCATTGTTCGGCTCTCCTCCGAGCGCACAGTCACCGACAAATGTACCAGGCTTCATGGCTGCATAGAGCTCAGCGACAATATTCATATCTCAATTGCAGGGAATTGTATGCGAGAGTCCGGGAATTGGATTGAGTAGTTGTCCAGAGCTTCAGTCCCGCTTCCGCTCTCGCAATTGGCCAACGTCTCTCTCGGGTTACAGCACTCTTCCAGGTCTCCAGCTTCGAATGAAAGAATGCCTCGTCTCAGGCATAGGATGAGATGCAGATGAG
>JAXQQM020078996.1:0-261340 GCA_034641835.2 Pinus albicaulis
AGGAGGAAGGGTCTTTGCTTCATCTGCAAAGAAACTTGGGGACCCGACCACTCATGTTTGGGAGATACAGAGGAGATGGCATAGGTAGAGCAAGATGATATTCCTTTTGTATGAAAGGATGAGGACCCTTCTTTGGGTGAGTCCATGGGGTCATATGGGGATGCCTCTGGGGAGCATGAGCAGTCATGTGGAGTTGTTGACAGTAGGTTGGGTTTATACTCTGGTGTGTATGGGGAGCAGTCAGGGGACTCTAGGGGAGATATTCAAGATGATGAGTCATTTGTGATGATTCAACATTATCAGCTTATGGTCGAGCATGAGTCAGGTGAGGAGGAGGATATGCACACTAGGCATGGTGATCCTTTTAGGGAGAGCCAGTTTGAGGATCACGTTGAGCCCTTGATGGAGGAGGATGAGTAGACACCCTTGTGGTCATCCATTGACGAGGAGCAGACAGATGTACAGGTAGCCAACAGGGTGGTAGTATTTACAGACACTTGTCCTCAGGAGGTGCTGGAGTCTGGCAGGACAGTTTGCAGAGGATTGGTGGGCTAGAGGAGCGTGGAGTTTCTATCAAGCGAGGGAGATAGCAGTGCATCCATCTTTGGGTCTACCCATTGATGAGGTGCAAGCAGATGTAGTGGAAGCCAACAGAGCTACAGTATTTTTAGGTAGCAACCCTCTCTAGGAGTACACGGACAGGGCTTGCAGCATAGCTTGGCCACTTTTGTCCAATACAGGGAGACGAGCAGGATTTCTTGGACCGATTCTATTGGTTCACATGGCAGAGCGTTGGGAGTTGAGCATGGACCAGTATCAGCTTAGAAGACTTATCCCTTGCACAAGTGTCCATATATTAGATTGGCGGGAGATCATGAGCTGATATCCTATTGATGGTACGATCTTCTTAGTTAGGAGCATAGTGGGGACCCTTAAACATGACGGGTACTACAAGTTTCAGTTGGAAGTGGGATACAGGTCAACAACTCTTTAGCTTTCTGTCCCTGCATCAGGAGAGCAGGGTTAGCATTGGATTGAGTCAGGGGTTAGACTAGACAGAGGTGATGAGTTGGTACGCAGTAAGTGGGCCAACATTCTCAGCCAGAGTTATAGCGCAACAGGATCTATGGAGCACTGATGCTTGTTCTTGGTGGCATTGGGATCTAGCAGGATTTGTTGATGACAAGTTCAGTTAGAGATTTTTCTGACATCCGGGCATTGAGGGCTTTGTTCCTGGCAGGTTGACACAGAGGCATAGCATCACTCAGCAGTTTGTATAGGATCCGAGCATTAGGTCTCAGTTACATTAGGCCAACATATTGGTCCACATATTTGGATTTCTTGAGGGCAAGCAATCCTGGGGAGGAGGATTTGTAATGTTCCTTTTTCTAGTATTCCCTATGACATGGTTAGGATGGACTTTCAGAGTTGGGGGCAAAAAGGTCATAGGTGCATGTTGGCATCATCAGCGAGCCCTGGGGGCTTTTGGAGGTGTTTTGAGGAGTTCTTATGAGGTCTGATGGCATTCGCTTGATATATTCCACCATCTGCACAGTTTGTCTTTTGACCCGTTGCATTCCGACAAATTTCAGAAAATTGAGTTATTAATGGGCCTAACTCAATTAATTATGCCTAAGGTGGCATTTCGGGAGGAAATCTTGGCAGAACACCTTAGCGTGATAGCTCCTTCGAAATAGAACACGAAAATCTATAGGATGGGATGGCTAGGGGTGATTTTCAATGACCTGAGGAGGCATGGTGGCCAATGGACCATTTTTCCACATTAAAAAGAATATTTTTATTAAGGGAAATGTGCTCAATAATTAAAATAATAATAAAATAAGAGCTTCCAGAGGATTCCATCAGATCTATAAAAAGAGGAGGAAGGGCCATTAGAGATCATCTTGGAGTTGATATTAATTTATTGTATGTGAGGTTAAGAACCCAGTTCTCTACTCCATTGGTCACCCCAGGACAGAAACCCTCGGGTGATCTAGAGATATTGGGCGAGCACTCATCTCCCCTTGGTAAATTCATCCAAAATTCACAAGAGTGCTCAATAGTGCGGTTCAGTTTAGTTTGGAAGGCCAGCGTAGCAGTGCAACAAATTATCTCAAAGGCCAGCATCTTATCTAAACTATTTTGGTTGTACTTTCATGTAACCCCAGTTTGTCCATTATAATAAAAGCTAAGGATTTCTCGTTCATTGTGTTATCAGATTGCAGTGCTCTACTTGTTTTTATTTTACATGGAAATCTTCTATTAATAGAACGTTTATTTAACTATGTAATTTTGGGTTGAGAAAATTTCTGCATAATTTAGCAAAAATAATCATTTGGGATATTACAGTCTAGGGTGAAGAGTCTTAAAGAATGCTATTGAAAGGAAGAATTATCTTGATTGGGATTTCCCCTCGAGGGGGGTTTTTCCCTGGCATAGTGCCTATATCTTGTGTCTCTTGTTTTGTAATCTTCATAAACACATAATATGGTAATTATTTGATGAAAGATAAGATAATAAAGAAGTAAAAGAAGCCAACACACTCACAAGTAATTATCAAGATCGGAGAATCAAACCCTAATATAACTACTTTGATTATTCAACATGGAATTAGAGCTAATGTCAGGAAGAATTGAAGATCACTTTGTTGGCATGGATTCTCCCTCTTTGATTGACTACATAAGAATGGGTATCAAAACTGCTGGAAGATGGATCAAGAAGGTCATCCATTACTTATTCATCAAAGTCAAAAGTCAAGGATTTTTGGCTGCCCTTACAGGATCTCTTCATGATGAAAATGCATGGATCATTGATAGTGGAGCATCAAGACACATGACAGGAGAAAGTAAAAAATTTCATACACTCTCAGCGGAGACATCTTCTCATGCAGTGGAATTAGGTGACAACAAAATCTATGTTGTAAAAGGCCTAGGATCAACCTCGCTAGAATTAGAAAGTGGATCAAAGTTGCACCTCAACAACATACTATATGTTCCAGGTTTGAAAAAGAATTTGCTTTCTATTTCTTGTTTAGAAGATAAAGGAGAAAGAATTGCTTTTGTTGATGGAAAAGTATTGGTCTGGGGCAAAGACTCTAGCATTGACAAAGCTAGAGTTATTGGAGTTCGTGAAGGAAGTTTGTATAGGGTTACTACACCATCTCCTCAAGCTTTAGTTCATATGGAAATTAGTCCTATTGAGCTATGGCATAGAAGATATGGTCATCTACACTAGAGGCTTATTCCCACTCTTAATCAATTGGTTAATGGCATCCCCAATATAAAGGAATAACATGAGGGTGTGTGCAAGGGATGCTCTTTGAGAAAGAATACAATAAATCCATTTCCAAATAGTGAATCTAGGGCCAAAGAAATTCTGGACCTTATTCACTCTGATGTGTGTGTGCCCATGCCTGATAAATCTCTTGGAGGTAATCTCTATTATGTGACTTTAATAGATGATCATTCTAGAAAGGCATAGATCTATGTAATATTCCTAATGGAAAATTAATAATGATAACAGAAAACATGCAATTACAACAACACATAAATTTTTCAGAAATTAACACATGAACCAAAAAAATGTGCACCAACTACACAAAGTGGCCAAATTTTATTATATGATAATGCTACGGTGAAAAATAGTTGGAGAAAACACATATGGACTTGCACAAGGCAAGCTACAAGCACCAGGTGATGAGTACAATCAAATCCAACCGCTCCAATCGCAATCTCCTCCAGAAAACTATGTTACTTCTCCAAGACTGCACCGCTTCTTGACTTCGGCCTCTGATTTACCCACTGAAAATTGCTTAGAAAATTCTAGAAATTTGGGAAGGTGACCCTTGCCCAAAACCTAGAAAAACCTAGAAAGGGTTTCCTCTAATTCCAACCTTCAAAATCTGACCCTTTGTAGCTTGGCCCTCTTCCAATTTCATTTTCTGGCACTGCAGATGCTACTGTCAATCACTGCTTTCCAAAATCCCAGCCAACCTCCTCAAATGGCTCTCCTATCAATCTCCCAACACCCCAACTCCAAAATCCCACCAATGGAACTCCCAGAAATGAGCCTCCTCCAATGATTGCATAAGCCCTTCTAACTAAAATATCTAAGATGAAAGTTGGCCTCCAAGATAATATGCTACACTGTTATGCTCTCCTGTGAATTCTGGATGAATCCACCAAGGGGAGATGGGTACTCGCCCAATCTCACTGAATCACCTGAGGTTTTGCGTCCTGGGCTACCAATGGAGTAGAGAACCGGGTTCTCAACCTCTCATACAAGAAACAATACCAAATCCAATATGTTTTCTAATGTCCCTTCCTCCTCTTTTTATAGATCTAATGTACTCCTCTAGAAGCTCCTATTTTATTATTATTTTAATCATTGAGCACATTTCCCTTAATTAAAATATTCTTTTTAATGTGGAAAATGGTCAATTGGCCATCATGCCTCCTCAGGTCATTGAATTTAGCTCCTAGTCATCCCATCTTGTAGATATTCTCATTCTGGTTCCAACGAGCTTTTACACTGAGGTGCTTTGCCAAGAATTCCTCCCGAAATTCCACCATAGGCGTAATTAATTGAGTTAGGCCCATTAATAACTCGATTTTCTGAAAGTTGTCGGAATGCAACAGAACGAAAGGAAAACTGTGTGGATGGTGGATTATACCAAGTGAATGCCATCGAACCTCATAAGAACTCCTCAAAACTCCTCTAAAAGCCCCCAGGGCCTGCCGATGACGCCAACTTACACTTGTGACCTGTCTGCCCCCAACTCTAAAAGTCCATCCTAACCATGTCATAAAGAATACCAGAAAAAGGAACATTACAAATCCTCTGCCCCAAGATTGCTTGCCCTCAAGCAATCCAAATATGTGGACTAGTCTGTTGTTCCGATGCAACTGAGACCCAATGCCCAGATCCCATACAAACTGCTAGGTGATGTTATGTCTTTGTGTCAACCCACCAAGAACAAACCCCTCAATACCCGGATCCCAGACCAATCTTTGACTGAGCATGTCATCAACAAATCCTTATGGATCCCAATGCCACAAATAAAAAGCATCAATGCTCCACGACTCCTGCTGCGCTATAACTCTGGCTGAGAATGTTGGCCCACTGACTCCGTACCAACTAATCACCTCTCTCCAGTCCAACCCCTGACTCAATCCAATGCTAATCCTGCTCTCATGATGTCGGGATAGAATGTTGAAGAGATGTTGATCTGTATCCCACTGCCAACTAAAACCTGGAGTACCCGTGATGTCTAAGGGTTTCCGCTCCACTATGCTCTTGACCAAGAAGATCGTGCCATCAATAGGATACCAACTCATGATCTCTCGCTAATCTAATGTATGGACACCTGTGCAAGGAGTATGTCTACTAGGCTGATACTGGCCCATGCTCAACTCCTGATGCTCTGCCCGATCAACCAAATTTTTTTTTCCAAGAAATCATGCCTCTCTCCTTATAATGGACCTAGGTGGGCAACTTGTGCTACAAGCCTTGTCTATGTACTCCTGGAGAGGGTTGTTGCCTGAAAATGTTGCAGCTCTGCTTGCCGCCACTACATTTGCTTGCACTCATCAATGGGTAGACCCAAAGATGGATGCATTGTTGTCTCCCTCGCCTGATAGGAAACTCCACGCTCCTCTCGCCCACCACTCCTCTACAAAACTGTCTCGCTAGACTCCAACATCCCCTGAGGACAAGTATCTATAAATACTGCCACCCTGCTAGTTGTCTATCCATTTGTTTTCTCCTCATCAATGGCTGACTCCAAGGGTGGCTGCTCATCCTCCTCTGTCACGAGCTCAATGTGATCCTTCGACTTGCCCTCCACAAAAGGCTCAACATGCATACTGTGCATATCATCCTCCTCCATTGACTCATTCTCCACTATATGCTGCTCACGCTGAATCATCATGGGTGACTAATCATCCTGAATATCTCCCATAGGCTCCCATGACAATTCCCCATACACACTAGAATATAGATCCATCCTACTTTCAACAACTCCCCACGACTGCTCATGCTCCCTAGAGGCATCCTCGTTGATCCAGGGTGAGTTACACCCACCATCATGCCTGTCGCCTCTGAATATGGTCTCCTTGGAGGTGACGCCGCAAAACCCCAACGTTTGGCGTCACGTATCATTGCCTGTGGCCAAGCATCCCTGCGCTCTCCTACATACAAATGTGTATCTTTGTGCCCCTTGGCACGCACCTGCGCCCAATTGCACCCCTCTGTGCACTGTTGGACACCACCACTCGCTACCACACCATCTTGTATCAGTCGATACCCCTCCTGTGATGATGTAGATGTCACTCCGTACAGAACCTCAAGGTGGTGTGAGTCACTCCTCCTACTCCACAGTGCATGTCGCACAACTCAACACTCCACCATGCACCTTTCTTCTCCTCTCCAAAACACTGAACTCCGTGGTAGGAATTTGTGCACCACTGAAAAACTACGCCATCTGCCGCACCACCTTGCATATTCGGCCATCCCACATGCGTCAATACATCTACAACTCCGCTAGTGACCCCACAATGATGTGGGATATTCCTCCTCATCTACCCTGGTAGACCTAAGTGGTATATCTCCTCACATGCTAATGGGAATGACACTACTGTACCTAGCGTCCATGGCACCTGTGTCCAATGTGCCCATGAGAGAGCTTTATCTCCATACAACTCATCGTCTGGTGGCCTGTTGATGCCACATCCTCTAGCCAACCCCTGCCAAAGTATGCCACTCTCCATGTGATACCATGTGCATCCAAAATGTCCAAACAATCCATGGGTTTGACACACGAACCCCCTGACTACTAGTGCCCACTAGAACTCCCCCAAGGAATGAGTGCACTCAGTCACTGAGTTCATTGTCCCACTGGAGCCATAGCCCTCCTGCATCCCAGATGTTGATTTTATAGCATCGGTAGATCCGGTTGCTATAGTATATCACCCCATCCATCACCCAGTATTGGTCATAAGTCACTTGCCCCTCAAGGACTTCACATGCAAACCGATCCATGGAGTACTCCACCAACAGGTGAGCCTTCCAATATGGAGCAATGATCATCGAATAAAGGGAAACCAGCCTCGTGGACAATGCATCAACCACCACATTGTGCTTCCCCTTAACATACTTAATCTCAAAATAGTAGGCATGGAGCTTACTCACCCACTTCTACTGCCTCTTGTGTAGCTGCTTCTGCTCCAAAAAGAACCTGAGGCTGTTGCAGTGGGTTCTCACTCTGAATCTATTCCCCACTAGGTACTATTGGAACTTGGCTAGCGCATGCATGATGGCTAGCATCTCCTTGTCATAGATGGAGTATAGTCTGTGAAAATTCCTCGATCTTAACAATCTAAGGAATCCTACTGCAACCAACTAGATTACTTCTTCTACTATGTAATTTATTTTACACAATTATTTCTGAATCATACATGAAATACTAAATAAATCACTGAAGCAGCCTATAATATAATACTCATGATTCTAAAACAAGGAACCTGAACAAGGAAATCAATCACACATATGATACTGTTATTTTTTGGACAAGAAAGTCCCCGGAAAAACCCAATGTGGGAAAATGGGTGCAACAGATCTGAGGGTTTTATTATTAAACAGTAGAAATGTCTGAATACATCTTTGAATACCACTAGGGTAATTCAGATACAAAGAGAAATATTGGATGAAGAATTTGTGGGGATTTATCTCACTCAATCACTAAGTTCTCGACTGATCCGGATAAAGAAAACCCCGCCCTAGGGAGGCACTGCGCAACCTCCGCGCAGTCCCAGCGTTGGACCTTCCAGCCTCTACGTCGCCCCCTTTGAGGCTCAATGTTCAGCCCCAACCAAGTTGTTTTGCCTCCGTGGACCCTGGGGAACAACCTCCTGGTGTCACTTTCTGGATCCTAGCCTCTGAAACTGATCTACAAGCAACATTCCGGAAACCCTCCTCTGCCTCTGCCTTGCTTCAGCGTGAGCCCTATGCAGTCACTACGTTAGCCCTTCTTCCTTCAACACTGGCTTGGTTAGATCACCTCTACCTTTCTCTGATTGATGCTCCACCGGGTGAAAAAATTTCTCTCTCCAGATGCTATCTCTGCCCCTCACTGCTCTAATCTCTAGCTCGAATTTCTCAGCAAACCCCGCCCTAGAAATTTCGAACTTTAGATCAATTCAGTGTGTCTTTCTAAATGGCCTTTAAGCCTTCCTTTATAGTCTTCTCGTTGAGACATCAATGACTGATATTATATCTCTAATCAACGGCTAAGATTATAACATGACTTGATATCCGCCTTTTCTAGATTATTCTCACTCTGTTTTATTAATGTCCTTTAATTATTTAATTTCCCTAAGTTAGACTTAGGGTCTCCATTAAAATAATTAATTATTTTAATAAAACATCAACAGAGTGGAATTTTCACAAACGGGTTCTGGGTTCTTTGGAATTCCAGTGTTTAAGCCTCTCCACAAAATTTGGGGCTTAAATCACTTTCTCATGCTACAAAAATCAACACTCCCTCTTAGCGAGGAAATTGCTCTAACAATTATGCCTGCTGCATACTACTCTAACTCTGAAGCATCCTCCACGCTTATGAAGTCCATCAACCCCTGTTCCACTGCTCCCACTGTATTGCTTCCCATGACACTGCCACTTCCACTATTGCATCTGTACTACAACTCCCTCTCAAGTGCTACATCTGCTATGCTGCTAACACTGCATCTGCACTGCAACTCAGCTGCTAAGAGAAACAACTAAACTCACCGAAGACTGAACAAGTGTTCAATGGATGCACCTCGGTGCTGCAGACTCTGACTGAAGACTAAACAAGTGTTCAATGCATTGTACCTCGGATGCATGCGCTGCTACTGCTCTGCATTGATCTGCACTGTGCTGCACTCCTGTGCACTGCGTTGCTGCTGCTACACTATTGTTGCCTCTACTCTGTGTTGCTCGAGAAATAAGCGTTGTTATCTACTGCACTGTTGTCTTAATCAATCCTTGGCTCTCACTGAAACTCCATCCCGCTACTGCTGATCATGGGCTCCTGTAGCAAGGTAATGATCCATGAGGTGGGCTCCTCAAGGATCTTGCCCAACTAAAGTTCGAAGTGAACTATAGTTCAACATCACCCCACTTCTCTCCTTGAGAAGCGTGGGCACTCATGACAAACTCATCCTCCTTGATTTTCGCGGTTGCAACCTTCGGGTCATGCTTCTCATCTTTGTCCTTTTTCTTCAAGGGACACTGAGATGCATAGTGGCCCATCTCGCCACATCTGAAGCGCTTGACCTTCAAAACATCACGCTTCGGTTTCTATTGTGCCTGCTGTCCCTTCGATGCAAGGGTTGTGTTCTCCTCTTACTCCATGGATTTTGATCCACTACCACTGTTGCCATCAAGTTTTCACTTAACGAGGTCTCTCCTCAACTCTTCCTCCTGAAAAGCTGACCACAACTGCTTCCAACTAGGTAATGTTGCCCGACTGAGTATGCTCTGGACAAACACTTACCACTCTTTCGTGAAACCGTTAAGGGTCATCCATACCATGGTTGCAGCTGTAGGTGTAGCACCTACTACGGACAACTGATCTCGAATCTTCTGAAACCACACGAGGTATGAATCCAAATGCTCCCCTTCTGTATCTGGATCATATGAATCTTCTGATCTAAGTACAACTTCCGCTACTTGAAAGATCCCTCAAATAGGTCATGCAAAGCTACCCACATTTCTCTGGCAGTAACCTTTCCAGCCACATGTGAGACGATGTGATCCTTGACACCATCAAGGAGAAACCTCTTTGCCTTGGCCATATTTTCCTTGTACTTCTTGAGCTGATCCGCATCTGTAGGAACATCTACCACGTTCTCCACAAACGACTTCAAATCATGTTCATCCAGAAGGAACTGAGCTCATTCCTTCCAGATCATATAGTTGCAGGATCCCTCCAACCAATCCTGATCACAAAGTCCATGAGATGCCATCTCAACCGAAATCTGTCAAATCTGCTCCCTCTTACTCCTTACTGGGCAACTCCTAGAAGGCTTATGTACTCCCTGATGGAGTTGTAAGCTGTGTTGCTCCTCTACTGCTCAGAAATTGAGAAATGTTCACTTCGTTGGATAGGAAATCTCTGAGGAATAATTCCCTCAATATGTGCTCTTGACTCCTTCTGACGCTTTTCTGCTCCGGCAACAACTTGTAGAAAAACTGCGTCCCTCAGTCTCTGCGCTGCTCCCTCTGCCACAGCAAGATCTCGATCTGGAAGCCCTTTCTCTTTGTCGACTCACTCAGAGGGACACTGCCACAAAAATCTTAGCCCTCTTGGCTAGAACTACACAATCCTTCAATGGATTCATTCTGCTGCACTGCAGCAAAAATGACCTTCACTTCAGAATTTAGATCCGTTCTTCCTGTTTCACATCAATGCGCTGATACCATGTGAAAAGTCCTAGATATTAACAATCTAAGGAATCCTCCTGCAACTATCTGGATTACTTCGTCTATTATGTAATTTATTTTACACAATTATTTCTAAATCATACATGAAATACCGAAGTAATCACTAAAGCAGACTACACTATAATACTTGTGATTCTGAAACAAGGAACCTGAACAAGGAAACCAATCACATATATATGACACTATTATTTTTGGACAAGAAAGTCCCTGGAAAAAACCCAATGCGGGAAACAGGTGCAGCAGATCTGAGGGTTTTATTATTAAGCAGTAGAAATGTCTGAATACATCTTGAATACCCCTAGGGTAATTCAGTTATAGAGAGAAATACTTGCAGAAGAATTTGTGAGGATTTACCTCACTCAATCACTGAGTTCTCAGTTGATCCGAATGAAGAAAAACCTGCCCTAGGGAGGCATTGCACAACCTTTGCGCAGTCCCGGCGCTGGACCTTCCATCCTCTGCGTCACCCCCTTCCAGGCTCAGTGGTCAGCCCCAACCAAGTTGTTTTGCCTCTTTGGACCCTGAGGAACAACCTCCCGGTGTCACTTTCCGGATCCCGACCTCCAAAACTGATCTACAAGAAAAATTTCGGAAACCCTCCTCTGCCTCTGCGCTGATTCTGCGTTAGCTCTTCTTCCTTCAGTGTTGGCTTGGTTAGATCACCTCTGCTTCTCTCTGACTGATGCTCCACCGACTGAGAAAAATTCTCTCTCCAGATGTTATCTCTGCCCCTCACTGCTTAGATCTTTAGCTCGAATTTCTTAGCAAACCTCGCCCTAGAAATTTCAAACTCTAGATCAAGTCAGTGTGTCTTTCCGAATGGCCCTCAATCCTTCCTTTATAGTCTTCTCGTTGAGACATCAACGACCGAGATTAGATCTCTAATCAACAGCTAATATTATAACATGACTTGATATCCACCTTTTCCAGATTATTCTCACTTTGTTTTCTTAATATCCTTTAATTATTTAATTTCCCTACGTTAGACTTAGGGTCTCCATTAGAATAATTAATTATTTTAATAATACATCAATCGAGTGGAATTTTCACAAACGGTTTCTGGGTTTTTTGGAATACCAGTGTCTACGCCTCTCCACAAAATTTGGGGCTTAGATCACTTTCTGATGCTGCAAAAATCAACACAGTCTCTCATGGGGAAATAGCTTCTGACTCTCAAAAGCTATGGGGTGCCCTCCTTGCATCAAAATGACCCCCACTCCCTCTTTGGATGCATCACACTCCAAGACAAAGGGCTACGTGAAATCAAGAAGTGCAAGTACCAGGTAGCTGCCCATCACCTGTTTGAGGCGCTTAAAGGCCTCCTACGTTGTGGTGTTCCAAGTAATTTGCCCCCATATTGGTCAAGTCAGTAAGGGGTGCTGCCAGTTGTGAGAAGCCCTTCACAAACTTCCTATAATAGGTGCATATTCCCACAAAACCACGACGCTCCGTGACATTCTTGGGATCTATCCAATCCTGGATGGCCCTAATATTCTCTTCATGCACCCTCACTCCATC
Source organism: Pinus albicaulis (assembly GCA_034641835.2). NCBI lineage: Eukaryota > Viridiplantae > Streptophyta > Pinopsida > Pinales > Pinaceae > Pinus > Pinus albicaulis. Next base: position 12,001 of record JAXQQM020078996.1, read on the forward strand.
AACACCGATGATATTCCCTATATAGAGCATCTCAGTCAACCCAAACTCGCACTTGGACAACTTTGTGTAAAACTCCTACTCCTCCAAGATATGCAGTACTGTCTCCACGTGCTACAATTGATCCTCCCAAGTTCGGCTATAGATCAATATATCATCGAAGAATACGAGCACGAACTTCCTCAACTGGACACGGAATATGTGGTTCATGCAAGACTGAAAGGTGGCCGGAGCATTGGTTAGCCCAAAGGGCATAACCAAAAACTAAAAGTGCCCATAATGGCACCTAAACACTGTCTCAGGGACATCCTTGTCCCTTACCCGAATCTGGTGGTACCTAGACTGCAGTTTAATCTTCGAGAAGAACTTAGCTCCCCTCAAATCATCCATCAACTCATCAATTCGTGAGATGGGGTAGCATTTCTTCATGGTTTTCTTGTTCATGGCCCTGTAATCGATGGACATCTGCAACGATCCATCGTTCTTCTTCACAAGGACAACTGAAGAAGCAAAAGGACTAGAACTGGGCCTGATATGCCCAAATTCTTAGAGCTCGTGGATGGCCCTCTCTATCTCATCCCTGTAGGCCTTAGGATGCCTATAGGGGGTAGTGATCACTGCTTGCACCCCGGGCTCTAGCTCAATGGTGTGCTCAAATACTCGGTCAAGTGGTTGGCCAGGTGGTATGTCTCCAAATACTACTAGGTACCTGTCAAGGATAACCTGAATCTCTAGATGTGGTGGCTTGGTCACACCCCCAGCGTAAGAGATCCTCAACTTCACAACCCACTCTATGTATTCACGCCTCAAGTCAGCCTCCATCCTGTGATGCAAGACTGTTTGTGGTGGATAAGAGTGCATGCCTCTCAGCAACACCGGTTTCCCATCAGTATCCAAAAACTCCATCTCCAATATTTTCCAATCAGTGGTGACTCTGCCAAGTGCGTAGAGCCTCTGGACCCCCAACACTACGTTGGTGTCCGGAATGTCAACCACAAAGAAGTGGTCAGTCATGGAATAATTCCCCATGGTCATAGTCAGAGCTAGGACATAGCGTGTGCACTGCATGGTCCTGTCTCCTGGCACCAGAACTGAAAATCCCTCGAACCCCTCTGTAGTGATGCCCCTCTTCTGCACCATATGAGCATCAATGAAGTTGTGAGTGGCTCCACTTTCCACTAACACTGAGACACGCTGCCCCTGCATTGTCCCTTTGATCCTCAAAGTCAAATACTTGGGTACCCCACGCAGTGATGCGAGGACCCCTCCTGAAGGTGCAAATGCAGCTCCTCGTGCTATTGGTGGGGGCAGAGGTGGAGGCCCTCCCTCCTGGGGTGCTGTGTTGTCCTCTCCTCCCATATCAAAGTATGTCTCCTCATCTCCATATTTGTCTGAGAAGACCTCTATGTAGTGTGCCTTCCCTGCTACACACCTATGACCTGGTGCCCCTGGCTCCTGGAAAGTAAAGCAGAGTTTCTTCCTTAGAAGATCCCTCCTGGTCTCATCATGTAGTTGTCCCCGTCCTTGGTTGCCTCTCGGGGCTGGAGCCCTCATGTCTCTTCCCTTCTGCTAGAACCGCGGTCTATTGGGCAGTGGTGCCTTAGCCCTGGGTAGGGCATCATGCAAATATCTAGCCCTCCCCACTGCGTCCTGTAGCGTAGTAGGTATGTTGGACCTCACTAAGACTCGTAATGGTTCTGCCAGTCCCTCAATAAACATGTAGATCCTCCTAGACTTGGACAGATCTAGAACCATCACTAATAGTCTCGGGAATTCTGAAAAGTATACCTTTGTGTTCCTAGTTTGATTGAGCTTAGTTAGATCACTGAAATACTCCTCCATGTCCTTCCTTTCATACCTCTCAAGCACCTTCCTGGTGAAGTCATCATACGCTGTCACCCCTGCGTGACCCAGCGTGGTCAGCCCATGGAACCACCAATCATGAGCTTCTCCCTCCAGATGCAGTGTGGCAACCTTGCCTACCTCTGTTTCAGTCATTTGGTTCAACTGGAAGTAAACATCCAACTTCTCCACCCATGCCTTGGCTGAGCTCTTAGAAGAGTCATCAAAATTTGGGAGGAACAATCTTCCCACGATGCGCTGCAAGTCATTCTCCTATGTGTAGCCTCCTCCAGTCTGTCCCCTCGGTTTGTTGCTACTTTTCAGCTACCAGAAGTCTTTGAAATTGATGGCCCTCCCAAAATCTGGGCCATAAGATTGATACTCTATGAAGTACTCTCTGTAGGGAGTCTCCTCCTCCTCCCGTGGTCCTCCTTCTACTGAGGCTAGGAAAGTGGGTATAGTAAATCGTGGAGGTGTATAAGGCATTGTAGGCATATTCGGGTTTTGTGATGCCTGGTGTTGTGAGATGTCATATCCTTCTCCCACTTGGAACTCCGCTTGGACTGTCTTTCCCTTGCTACCATTATGGCTCCAATGTCCTATCTCCTCGATGTTCTTTGAGATATCCTGCACTGCCTTCAGCAAGAGATGAGCAAATTCCTCCTCCTTGCTCTTATTCTCTACTACGTCCCCCATGTTCCTCACTTCAGCCTCTGGTTCACTATCCACTAGGTCTGGAGTGATTTTGATTTCCCTTTCTCTGCTCCTCTACCTTTGTCTCCTATAAGTAATGTTCTGCTTGTCTTCCGGTGTCATAGATTGCGCTGCTCTCCACAGCTTGAGCCAAGTCTATGAGCTCTCATACCACTATAATATTCCTAATGGTAAATTACAGTAATAACAAGCAACAAATACAAAAATCAAACAAAAAAAACAAACATGTCGTTCAAACACCATTGGAGCCATAAAATTCAACTAAGCCATTTTATTAATATCCAGAAAATGTGTACAATAGAGGTGTTGGAATGAAGGCACCTGGGCTTGCTCAAGGCAAGTTGAAGATAGCCTCTGAAACAACCTAAAATCTGCCCCAGAATGTACACTTCGTGGTTGTAGCTTTGCGTTTCCCCTAGCCAGAATGTTGTTGCTTCTCCTGAAGAAATGCTACTAGGGCCTACTACACTGCTCAGAAAATTTTGGGCTTTTAACCCCGAACTCTATTCATGAAACCCACTATAACCCGCGGAGGGTTTGTCAAATGCTCGACCCCAGAAATTGGCCCTCTTGGGATTGGCTCTCTGCGCTGCTGGATGATTTTGTTCTTTTGGAAATTCTACTACAGAAGGCTCCCAAAATGCCTCTAAAATACCTGTTAGGAAGCTCTTAGCCTCCCCACCAACTCCCATCTCCAAAATCCTCACACTCCTCAGCTCCCCAAGTGCCCCTCTCTCAATACTGCCCAGTCACCGCATTGTTGGTGTTGCTTTGCACTGCTCTTGATTGTATCATGTTGTGTGTGAAGCTCATAGCTGCCAAACGAAATCAATCAAGGTGAAATATCCTTCCTTGGGCAGGCACTCGAAGTCCCCTGAAGCAAAGGCTGGGATCTCTGCTCGAAGACACCCGTGTGCTCAACAACACTTGCAAACTTGGCACTTGCTCAAGCATGCTATGTCGAAAGATAAATTCTGAGAATGATGAATGAATGCCAAAATGAGGCTGCATGATTTCTTTTTGTCCAAGGTTTCCCAACGTTCCCTTGGGCCTCGCATCATGCCTGCATTGCCTCTACTTGAGCCAATGACCATGCTGTCCCACACATGTTGCGCAGTCCCTTCTCATTAGCCCCACGCTCCCCACTTAAGCCACAATTTTTCCTTAAGCTAATGTCAACCGCCTATAGTTTCCTAAGTAACATTTGTGGCTCCCCAAGCCCACATCTTTTCCAGCCAAAACTTAAGCAAAATATAAAATTAACAAAAATTAATATTCCAATTAGTAGAACAACTAATTAGGAATATTACATAGTCCTATTGAGATTAATTGTAGGGAAAAATCGAAACCCCAAAGGTTTGCTTTGATTATGTATTGTTGATTGGGGTTGTGTTTGTGCAGGTGAATCTCTCGAAGGTTTTAATAGTATGCTGGTTACCAATCAGTTTGATTGGGAGAGATTGGTTATACTTAATCTGTTAGATCAAGGGGTGTTGAGGATTTGTGAGTGAAGCATTTCCTAAAAACACATCAGGCCTGCACTTTGTGTTGATGTCTGGTAGGGAGGGTGGCATTGGGTGGATGTGCACCTAGTTCCTTGGGTTGATAGTTAGTAAGTAAGCCTGATGGTACGTATAGAGGCTGAAATATTTAGTCCATCTTAGTCCCACTTGGATAGATGTCCTTGGTCAGGAATCTAGTCCATGGCATTGCGGTGCCTAAATTGTTGAGTGGCCAATGGATAGATTTCCCTGGTCAGGAATCCAGTCGATGGCATTAAAGTGCCTAAAAATTATTCATAGTTCACATAGTTGAGATCTTCCTTGTACTGGTGTATTATGAATGCCTCCCTAGTTAAGAGGGAGTGTGGAAGATTGTAACTAGGTTCGGTCTTCATAAATTGTATTTGAATCGATATTTATTGTACTTCTCAAAAGAATAAAGAAAATAATTTTATATTATTATTAAAGGACTTATTAAAGCATGGGTTTCATGCTTGGGCCATATTATTTTAGGTCAAAGTCTCCATTGTGGACTTCTAGTATTTATTCTAAGTTTAGAGGGTCATTACAAATTTAAATTGACCCATATTGGCCTTTTGAATCATGTAATTAGGTCAAGTATTGAGTCAAATATGATTTATGGAGCCTCCACATCAAGTCGGCCTACAAGTGATCAAGTCGGCCTCAAGTCCTGTAATTCAAACTCATCAGAAGCCTATAAATACAGGCACATCGAATTCATTTGGAGATATCTCTCAAACAAAAATTCGATATCATCTGCTGCATCAAGAAAAAGTGTGAAGTAAAGGAAGGGATAAAAAGGAGTATGAATTTGAAAAGCTGAAGGATTGGAAGAAAATCAAAATTTTGGTGTTACTCTCTCTCTCTCTCTCTCACATGCTCTAGTTTGGAAGATCGAAGTCTCTCATTATCTGTTGCTTTAGTTGCCGCTTCACTCACTTCCAGTTGTTGCTACCAAGAGAAGAATAGGTAGAAGTTGATTTTGTTGGATGCTGCTACCTTGAGAAGTTGTATTGGGTCAAAATCGAACTCCTAGAAGAAAGATCAAAGTCTTTCCTCCAAGATCGAAGTTCCAGAAGCAAGGTCGAAGTTCCAAGGTCGAAGAAACTGCTACATAGTGTTGTTGTTGTTGTTATTGCAACCAGATTGAGGAAGTATCAAAAGGAAGGCTGACTTGGTGTGGACAAAGTCCAAGTCAAGGTCTAGAGTCTCAAGATTGCTACTGAAGGAAGAATTACTGACTGGGTTTTCCCCTAGAGTGGGGTTTTGCCCTGGCTACTGGCCTACCTCTGGTGTCCTTGATCTATGTGCTTTTGCTTTGATATTTGCTTGATGAAGTAAGAAGGAAGAAGATAAGAAGAACATCATCAGAAATAAAGAATATCACAAGTAAATAATCAAGAATAAGAGAATCTTTCTGCCTTTCTGATTCTCTAATAGAAGCAGCCATGACAGTTGTGTATATTCAAAATAGAAATCCCTATAGAATTCTCAAGAATATAACTCCCGAAGAAGCATTTATAGGAAAGAAGTCGAGTATGGATCACCTCCGAATCTTTGGAAGCCCTGCCTACATCCATGTTCCAAAGGACAAGCGAAAGAAGCTAGACTCTTCTAGCATCAGAGGAATATTCGTTGGATATAGTCTCTCCTCAAAGGCATATAGAATCTACATCAAAGAAAGAAGGCAAATCAAAGTAAGCAGAGATGTCATATTTGATGAGAGCCAAGCCTACAATAAATCCAAAGATATTCCCATAGACTTCGATGACGAAGAATCTCCTATATTAGAAGAAGAAGAATCACATCATGAAAACCCCACTACAAATCAAGAAGGATAATAAGGACCAAGTGAGCCTATTCAACCTGCGATCATCTTGACCACAAGGAAAAGGCCAAATTGGTTAAAATCTACACTACAAGATGTCGAAGGACATGAAGCTCCAATAGGAACCTTTAGGGAAAGTAAAAGACCGAAGAGATACTCTGGCTATGCTGCATACATGACAAAGCTAATTCAAGATGAACCATCTACATTCGAGGAGGTTGTTCAACAATATGTCTGGAAGAAGGCGACGCAGGAAGAATACCAATCCATCATGAAGAATGGGGTTTGGGAAATCATTCCTAGACCTAATGACAAACCAAGCATGTTGTTGATGGAAGCATAGACAAGTACAAAGCAAGGTTCATTGCAAGGGGCTTCTCTCAAAAGAAAAGAACAGAATATGAAGAAACCTTTGCACCTACAACAAGGTATACTACCATTAGATCTTTGGTCTCATTAGCTGCTAAAGTGGGGGCCACTACGTAAGAGGATAAATTAGTGAGAAAAGTGTTTTTGTATTTTGAAAAATTATGACATGAATCTTGGCTTGACACAGATGTGGCATTGGTTCGTCCTGCGGGTATACCCTGCCAAGCTTGGCGGGGTGATTAGCTACCTAGGGTTGGAGCTGTTAGGTCCCTGTAATTTGTCAGATTGGCAAGACCAAATTGAACAAGGGTAACATCAAACCAAATTTGGAGCCCTAGGACCTAGCCTTCCTGGACTTAGAGAGGGCTTTCTCTATATTTGTGTAAAATATGTAACTTTTATGATTTTTAGGGTATTGATTTTAGGCTAGCTAAAATGATCAGGGTTTGTTTGTTTGTTTTGTTTGGTTGGGTTGCTTGTCAAGCAGAACATATAGAGTGAGAGAGATTCAAACCATTGGGCTATGGAGTCTGCAAAAGGTCTTGAAAAGTACTACAATAGGTCAAGGGTGTTTCATAGGGCAAGTTTAACAAAGCCAAATGGATCTTAATAGCTTAGGTGAGTGAGATGAACATTAAATGGTGAATTTAGTATGTTTAAAGGGCAGTTAAGAATCCTTCAACATAAACTATAACAAGAAGAGTCTATAAGATTACTATGCATCAAGAAAGAATCAAAAGACAGGGCGCACCATAAACTTCTTTGACCTATCTCTATCAAGTAAACTTTAAAACAACTATCCAGTAAACCCTAGAGAGCAGGGAACTCCTAACCTCTTTAGCTATCTACCTTCAGAAAAAGAAAACATGCAAGATAACACATAAGTGATGATCAAAGAGAAGGGAATTCCTAAATTCCTTAATCAAACTATAAAGACCTTCAAAGTAACCATTTCAAGATAGACTAAAGGACAGGGAAAACCGTAAACTTCTTTAGCCTAAACCCTAATTAGTACACTTCAAAGAAAGCCTTGAGAACAACATTTCAAGCAAAACCAAAGGACAGGGCAAACCATAAACTTCTTTAGCCATACTCTACTGATTTAATCTCAAGGAAACAAACTAGATGGACATGAAGAAACAGGGAACTCCTAATTTCTCCAAGCAAACCTAGTAGAGGAAAACATTTAAACAATAGAAAGCAGACAGAGTTAAGGTGTCTCTAAACAACATGTCTTAACCTAAACTTTTTGTTCTACTGCAAGAGAAAAGATGGACAATATGTAAAACATAAGAAAAAAAATACAAGATTAAAAAAACATCACCATTCAACAAAGTTCATGAATCCTATGAAAGTGCTTGCTCCATGGCATTCAATCCAAAACAGTCACAAAGCTCCAAAGCCAATTTCTTCAAAACTCCAAGTCTATGTATTCATCTCCATAAAACAACCAACAAAAAAAATGAGGCTTACATGCAGTATTTAACTGCCAAAGGAGGAGAAAAACCCTAGCTAGTGTTCCAAAATGTCATTAATTACACATTTAAGTCATTTTGTCCTATGAGACCATGCAAGGCCCAAGGCACAAATATCCCAAACTCATAAATGCTAAAATAACTTCTAACATAACTATCTGAGCTAATTTTGGAAAAAATTTGACTTTAAGGCCTCTCAATAGCTTTCAAAATATCACCAAGTGTCTTTTGTTGATTTTCTGGCAAGGGCGCAGCGCCAAGGTTCAAGGGCGCAACGCCAAAACTGGAAAAATAGCCCTTCTTGCAGCTGAGTTTTGGAGGCCTTCCCGGTGTCCAAATGAGCTCCATGATAGCTCATTGGAAATCCTGTCCTGTCTAGCTTCCAAATCGGCCTTTAGTTTCCAGATTTGTGCCGATTTGCTTAGTCAAAACTACATTCTCCCAAGACTGCTAAGGGCGCAGTGCCAATGCTGAAAAGAGGGTAGAAAGGTGATTTTTTTCTTGTTTTTGGCCCTTTTGAGGGACCAGTTTTGCTCCAAATGACCTGAAATTTTCTATGGATATTTTACTTGCCATGCGGATCATGAATATGTAAGCCATTGTCATTTGGGTGCCCCAGAAAAGAGCGCAGCGCTGCGTTTGGCCCTTTTTTTGCTAGCCAAACAGTGAAAATTTAAAAATTGCAAAAATGTGCCAAAATTGGATTTTAACTTGCTGATCATGGTTGGGAGGCCTTCAAGGACACATCAGCAAGAAAATTCAGCTTTTCCCCTTCATTTTACTTGGTTAGGGTTTCAAGTCTTGATTTGGCCTTTTGTAACTTTGAGCTTGCAATTTGGTTTTCCTTGAAGTAGTTCTTGGTCTTTGTTCTTTAGCACCAATGTCTTCACCCTTATGGTCATGTCTCTTTGGCATTTGTGCCTCACTACCACTATCTTCACCCTATGACATTGTAAACTCTGTTTTGGAAACCCTAGGGCTGATGTGAAATGAGATGAAGGGAGGGTAATGAAATGGCAACTTTGCAAATGAAGGGAATGAGTGAATGAAGGGAATGGATGTTGTGATAAGAAAGATGAATGACAGCCTTCAAGCAATATGATGACCCCTGCTCATGACTGATTTTCCTTTAAGGAGGATGAAGTAGGGATTTTCAAGCTAACTTAGGGTTTCTCTTCATTGATTAAATGATGACCAAGATAGCTTGAAAAACAAGGTTTTGGTATGCACCTACCTCTTATCAGTGCCTTAGAATACTTGAGCCAAGATTTGGAAGCAATTTGACTTGATTTGGGTGATTGGATCACTTAGAAAGCCTCTCTTTCCAAGGGCGCAGCACCAGTGCTGAGAAGAGGGTAGAAAGGTGATTTTTTGCTTGTTTTTGGCCCTTTTGAGGGACCAGTTCTGCTCCAAATGAATTGAAACTTTCCGAGGGTGATTTCCTTGGCCTAAGGATCATGAAAATGTAAATTTTTCCTCCATTGGGTGCCCCAAAAATGAGCGCAATGCCAGTGGCGCCGCGCGCTTGGTCCTTCTTTCTGCAAACAAAACAATCAAAATTTCAAAAACTCAAAAAGATGCCAAAATTGGGAATTGTCTTGCTGATCATGTTTGGGATGCTTGTAGGGATGCAACAGCAAGAATCTCAAGCTTTTCTTTGTCCTTTGCCTCTTTTAAGGCTTGAATCTTTGCAAGGGCTCTTTTGAACTTGGCCCTTGCAATCTTGTTTCTTAAGGTATAATGCCTTGCCATCTTCTTTTGCATGTCAAGGTCTCTCTTGGTCTTCTCTAGATGATCCTCTAAGTGCACACTTGCCCTTTCTAGCCAAGATTCCCTATCATAATCTATTTCCATGGCAAGCAGCTCACTTGGAGTGAGTTGCTCTGACAATGTTGTCTCTTGCTCTCTTTCTTTGGCTAAGGCTTTATTCAAACCAATTGTCGTTGGGCTCCTCCTAGGAAGTTGTTCTTCCTCTTCTTCATTCTCATCAAAAGTGCCCAAGGTCTCATCTAGCTTTGCCTTGGATTTTCCAGCCTCTTTCCGGGCTCTGATTGCCCTGATCTCACAGATGGATTTCTCTGTCTCCGGCTGCTTGTTTTCAACCTCAAGGAAATGGATCACATTCTTAGCCCTACCAATATTGGCTTGTAGATCCCTAATCTGGGCATCCTTGCTCTTGATCAACATGCTTGTAATCCTTTCCTCATCCTCACTCTCAAGTTCAATCAGTTGAAACTCTTGTTCAGTCTCATGTTCATCTTCTTTTTCAACCATGACCTGCTCTTCAACCTTTTCCTTACCTTTGTCAAGATGTTTTGTTGATGTAGAAGGCAGGGCCCCTTCCACAATCTGTGGAGCAAACACCTGCCTATGACCTTTTTGATAGGTCAAAGGAAAAGGCTCTATGTCAACCATCTCAGTGTCATCTGTCTCATTGCCATCTGCTTCACTGCCTTCTTCCTCACTGCCATATGCCTCACTGCCATCTGCATCACTACTTTCTGCTTCATTGCTCTTTGCCTCCCTGCCTTCTTCACTGTTTGATGCACTAGTACCATGAGATGATGGTGAGGGATTGTGAAAAGGTGATGAAGTAGGATCATCATGATGTGAAGGAATGTGAGTGGATGGTGAGGTGGAAGAGTCATCATGAGGTGAGGGAATGTGAGTGGATGGTGATGCATGAGTAGTGGGGTGTGATGGTGAAGGAGGAATAGGAGGATGAGAAGATGAAGGGACATCTTGCTGCTGATGGCCTTGTGGAGTGGTGAAAACCTCATTGGTAATGAAGGTCTCCCATGGAATGCCTTTCTGTTGTAGTTGGTGCATAACCACCATTTTGATAAGTGAGTGATGGAATAGGATTTGCATCTGCTGAGGAAAATCTCTTTTTTTCACTATATAAGCCATTTTGTCAATGCTTTTGTAGAGGTAATAGGGTATGTGCAACTTCCTCACTCTAGTAAAATGCATAAGCAGCCTGTTGTGGTAGGACTAAAGGCGGGAGAATCTTCCCTCACATGTGAAACATTTCATTATGATCCTCATCATAGGTGTATATCTATCAAGCGGGTGTGAAAAAGGAAAGATGGATTTGTGGTGGTCTTTATACCTAGGGTTTAGGTAGGGTTCAAAGTAGCTCATGTCTAGGTTTTCCTGCTTGAACCATTTCTCACCCACACTTGGTATCCCAGTGGCATTGGCAATAGCATCTGTAGATAGCTCAAAGGCGACCCCTGCAAGGTTAACTTGTTTTGAAGATCTCTGAGTTTTGAAGATCAATAGTTCAGATCTCTGAGTTTTGAAGATCAATACCTTACTTGTACCTGGCAGATCCATCTCTCTTCACTTGTTGATTTACTTCTGTTCTTTACAGCTATGATCTCAAATTCTGAAAAAAACATGATTGCTTCAATATCAACACTACCTACCCATCATACCTTTCCTAACATTTTTTCTTCACTTGGGTGCATTTGGATGGGAAAACCCTTGACATCATTTTTCTTTTGAAAGCATGAAAGATATCTACTTCTACCCTACTATCATCCAAGGCTCAGATTAGACTGATGAGATCTTTATTTTCTACCTAATCTACTTATCTGTCAAGGTTAAGCAGTGTGACAGACCTTCATTCTCTAACCTACTAACATGAAATTTAAAGCATGACCAAACCAAGGTTAAGCAATCTGGTTTGTCATGAGTTGTGGCATTTTGGACAAGCTGCACACAAACTTTATTTTTGTACAAGAAAAACTAGAAACTTGAGGGCTGTAATTTGGAATTTGTTATGCATCCCTCTCTTTCTCTTTTGGTTCAGATTTGAGCATTGAAACCAAATATCTTTTCCTAATCTAATCTAATGACAAGCCAAGTTTACATGGTTTGGAAAATCTTCTTTCACTAACCTATCAGCAAAAATTTAAAACATGTCCAATCATGATTAGGCTGTATGACTGAACAAGACTTTTCTTTTCTCAAAAGTAGCGGCATTTAGGCTTGCACACTTTCAACAATATTCTTTTTTGGTATGGGGCTTTACCTCTTATTTTTATCTGCCCTCTTTTCTCTTTTTGTTTCTTTTTAGATCAGTTTTCTTTGCATACCTACCTATCCTAATCTAATTTGGAGGCATATATTCACTAAGTGAACTCCTTTCTCCAATGCAACCAATCAAGTAAGTGACTAGATGATTTTTTTTTTATTCAGCCTTTTAGGTATGCTGAGAGGCCACTCCCATTTTGTCTTCCTCTGAACAACAGTGCTCCAAATTTTCTTTAAACTCTACAACAAGCTCTTCCTGGCATATTTTAATCCCTCTTTAAATGTATTTAAGAGATAAGCAAAAGGATATCTGAATAATACCTGGCTATGAGGATTTAAACCATGGGCTTCATCCAGGACTAATTCTTGTTCCATTGGGTTGTGCTTAGGACGATTTTGAGAAAGACACTCCACCTCTTCTTCAGTTGAAAGAGGAGGCATTTTCTGCTTTCTTTGGACAAAAACCCAGTTTCCCTCTTTCTCTTGTGTAGGCTGGTCATAAGGTTGAAGGTTTTCTTGAGAAAATAGTACAACATCAGTGGATAGGTCAGCCTTGGAATAAATAGAAATATCTTCTTTACATAAAAATTTGAAGGCTGGCTGTATGTTTAGGATCTGATTGATTTCTTCTTCAGTTAAAAGAGGAGGAATTTTATATTTTCTTTGGATAGAACCACAGTCTCCCTCTTTCTCTTGTGAAGGCTGGCCATAAGGCTGAAGGTCTTCTTGAGCCTTACATAGAAAAGATGGTGAATCATCACTTGTCCCTTCAGAGAGATCCTGTGGATTTTCTTCTATTCCCTGATTGATTTCATCCTCAACCAACTCCTCTTGGTTGTCATGACAGTTAACTTGAGTATGAAATGCATGAATTTCTTCTAATAGATCTTCAGGATGCCAATTTCCTAAATCTTCATCAATGTTTACAAGGTATTGTATGAGATCTTCAGATTGATCACAACAATTTTCAGCTAATGATAAGGATGAACAATTTTCTTTATAATGTTCATAAAATACCTTGTGGAAATCCTTTAAAGAAAACAAACTACCAGGGTCTAGGCCTTCATACCATTCCCTTGCTTTACCTTCTAATGTCCCCATGAACATTTTCATGAGGCAGTCCTCATGACATTCAACCTTTAACCTCCATGTATGTATATGAAATTTGATGAGATGTAACAAGGGGTCATCAAACTTTTCATCTTGAAACATAGGCAGGTTTTTGTTCCAATTTATTTGAGGCATTTTGTGGGGGAATCCAGGAATGTGATCTTTGTTCATTGGAGCATACATGCGTTGTATCCTTGGATCCATCTTTGTCAATCAGTCAGAAGAAAAGGCTACTGCATCTTTATAACCAGTCTGGAATCTTCTACCAGTGGAGTATTTTAGGTCTATTGAGAGTTGTGGAGTCGCCAGGTGGAAGATTTCAACTTTCTTAAGGCAGGTTGTTGTCCACCATCAACAACCAGGTATTTTGCAAATTTTTAAAGTTTTCAGGTAGGGATCTTGCTTTGTGGATAGGTCTACTAACAGTTGATTTTTTAGATCTAGGAGAATTCCTAAGGATGCTTTCAGGATTGTCAACTGCTGCAGGAGGGTTTGGGTCAGGATGGGATCTGGTGCATATTTTTCTAGAAGCCAGAATTGGGACCCAATAGATCAGAAAAGGTTGAGAGTGTATAACAGTTTTGAAAAACATACCTAATCTGTAAGAACACTGAATTCAAACAGTATGTGACTAGGCTTTATATTGTTAGGACTGATTAATACATTCCCAGAGGAACCTGTGAGAACCAGTGGAGTCAACAGGGCTACTAAAGACCAGTGGAGTCACCAGGTGGATGATGCTAACTATTTTGAGGATTTGTTTGTTGTCCACCATCAACAATTGGATACCAATCTATAGATATTTTTGGGTTTTCTAAGTTCTTTATGTAACACTAATATTTTTAATGAGTGTTCCCTAGTGTGTTTGCCATTGTGCTAGTATGGAAAATAAACCAGATATCATTCTTGGCTAACACTTGATTTGTTTAAGTTTGACAGGGGATTTGTGAGTTCTTAAGGAGTATTTGGGCTGTTACTTACTCAGAGTCCCCAGTGGAGTCGCCATTATGTTAGGTCCCTGTAATTTGTCAGATTGGCAAGACCAAATTGAACAAGGGTAACATCAAACCAACTTTGGAGCCCTAGGACCTAGCCTTCTTAGACTCAGAGAGGGCTCTCTCTATATTTGTGTAAAAGATGTAACTTGTATGACTTTTAGGGTATTTATTTTAGGCTAGTTAAAATGATTAGGGTTTGTTTGTTTGTATTGTTTGGTTGGGTTGCTTGTCAAGCAGAACAGATAGAGTGAGAGAGACTCAGACCATTGGGCTATGGAGTCTGCAAAAGGTCTTGAAAAGTACTACAATAGGTCAAGGGTGTTTCATAGGGCAAGTTTAACAAAGCCAAATGGATCTTAAGAGCATAGGTGAGTGAGATGAACATTAAATGGTGAATTTAGTAGGTTTAAACGGCAGTTAAGAATCCTTTAACATAAACTATAACAAGAACAATCTATAAGAGTACTATGCATCAAGAAAGAATCACAGGACAGGGCGCACCATAAACTTCTTTTACCTAGCTCTATCAAGTAAACTTTAAAACAACTATCCAGCAAACCCTAGAGAGCAGGGAACTCCTAACCTCTCTAGCTATCTACCTTCAGAGAAAGAAAACATGAAAGATAACAAATGAGTGATGATCAAAGAGAAGGGAACTCCTAAATTTCTTAATCAAACTATAAATACCTTCAAAGTAACCATTTCAAGATAGACTAAAGGAGAGGGAAAACCATAAACTTCTTTAGCCTAAACCTTAATTAGTACACTTCAAAGAAAGCCTTGAGAACAACATTTCAAGTAAAACCAAAGGACAGGGAAAACCATGAACTTCTTTAGCCATACTCTACTGATTTAATCTCAAGGAAACAAACTAGATAGACATGAAGAAATAGGGAACTCCTAATTTCTCCAAGTAAACCTAGTAGAGGAAAACATTTAAACAATAAAAAGCAAACAGAGTTAAGGTGCCTCTAAACAACATGTCTTAACCTAAACTTTATGTTCTACTGCAAGAGAAAAGATGGACAATATGTAAAACATAAGGAAACAAATACAAGATTAGAAACACATCACCATTAAACAAATTTCATGAATCCTATGAAAGTGCTTGCTCCATGGCATTCAATCCAAAACAGTCACAAAGCTCCAAAGCCAATTTCTTCAAAACTCCAAGTCTATGTATTCATCTCCATAAAACAACCAACAAAAATAACGAGGCTTACATGCAGTATTTAACTTCCAAAGGAGGAGCAAAAACCTATCTAGGGTTCCAAAATGTCATTAATTACACATTTAAGTCATTTTTTCCTATGAGACCATGCAAGGCCCAAGGCACAAATATCCCAAACTCATAAATGCTAAAATAACTTCTAAAATAACTTTCTGAGCTAATTTTGGAAAAAAATTGACTTTAAGGCCTCCCAATAACTTCCAAAATATCTCCAAGTCTCTTTTGTTGACTTTCTGGCAAGGTTGCAGCACTAGGCCAAGGGCACAACGCCAAAACTGAAAAAATATCCCTTCTTGCAGCTGCGTTTTGGAGGCCTTCCCGGTGTCCAAATGAGCTCCATGATAGCTCATTGGAAAGCCTATCCTATCTAGCTTCCAAATATGCCTTTATTTTCCATATTGGTTCCCATTTTATTAGTCAAAACTCCATTCTACCAAGACTTCTAAGGGCGCGGCGGCAGTGCTGAAAAGAGGGTAGAAAGGTGATTTTTTTATTGTTTTTGGCCCTTTTGAGGGACCAATTATGCTCCAAATGACTTGAAATTTTCTGTGGATGATGTACTTTCCATGAATATCATGAATATGTAATCCATTTCTCATTTGGGTGCCCCAAAAAAGAGCGCAGAGCCAGTGGCGCTGTGCGTTTGGCCCTTTTTTTTGCTAGCCAAATAGTCAAAATTTCAAAATTGCAAAAATGTGCCAAAATTGGATTTTAACTTGCTGATAATGGTTGGGAGGCCTTCAAGGACACATCAGCAAGAAAATTCAGCTTGTCCCCTTCATTTTTCTTGGTTAGGGTTTCAAGTCTTGATTTGGCCTTTTGTATCTTTGAGCTTGCAATTTGGTTTTTCTTGAAGTAATTCTTGGTCTTTGTTCCTTAGCACCAATGTCTTCACCCTTATAATCATGTCTCTTTGGAATTTGTGCCTCACTACCACTGTCTTCACCCTCTGACATTGTAAACTCTGTTTTGGAAACCCTAGGGCTGATGTGAAATGAGATGAAGGGAGGGTAATGAAATGCCAGCTTTGCAAATGAAGGGAATGGATGTTGTGATAAGAAAGATGAATGACAGCCTTCAAGAAATGTGATGACCGCTGCTCATGACTGATTTTCCTTTAAGGAGGATGAAGTAGGGATGAATCAATGATTTCAAGCTAACTTAGGGTTTCTGTTCATTGATTAAATGATGACCAAGATAGCTTGCAAAACAGGGTTTTGGTATGCACCTACCTCTTATCAGTGCCTTAGAATACTTGAGACAAGATTTGGAAGCAATTTGACTTGATTTGGGTGATTGGATCACTTAGAAAGCCTCTCTATCCAAGGGCGTAGTGCCAGTGCTGAGAAGAGGGCAGAAAGGTGATTTTTTGCTTGTTTTTGGCCCTTTTGAGGGACCAGTTCTGCTCCAAATGACTTGAAACTTTCCAAGGGTGATGTCCTTGGCCTAAGGATCATGAAAATGTAAAGTTTTCCTCCATTGGGTGCCCCAAAAAAGAGCGCAGCACCAGTGGCATTGCGCGCTTGGCCCTTCTTTCTGCAAACAAAACAATCAAAATTTCAAAAACTCAAAAAGATGCCAAAATTGGGATTTGTCTTGCTGATCATGTTTGGGATGCTTGTAGGGATGCATCAGCAAGAATGTCAAGCTTTTCTTTTTCATTTGCCTCTTTTAGGGCTTGAATATTTGCAAGGGCTCTTTTGAGCTTGGCCCTTGTAATCTTATTTCTTAAGGCATAATGCCTTGCCATCTTCTTTTGCATGTCAAGGTCTCTCTTGGTCTTCTCCAGCTGATCCTCTAAGTGCACATTTTCTCTCTCTAGCCAATATTTCCCATCATAATCTATTTCCATGGCAAGCAACTCACTTGGAGTGAGCTACTCTGCCAATGCTGTCTCTTGCTCTCTTTCTTTGGCTAAGGCTTTCTTCAAACCAATTGTCCTTGGCCTCCTCCTAGGAAGTTGTTCTTCCTCTTCTTCATTCTCATCAAAAGTGCCCAAGGTCTCATCTTGCTTTGCCTTGGCTTTTCCAGCCTCTTTCCGGGCTCTAATTGCCCTGATCTCACAGATGGCTTTCTCTGTCTCCAGCTGCTTGTTTTCAACCTCAAGGAAATGGATCACATTCTTAGCCCTACCAATATTGGCTTGTAGATCCCTAATCTGGGCATCCTTGCTCTTGATCAACATGCTTGTAATCCTTTCCTCATCCTCACTCTCAAGGTCAATCAGTTGAACTCTTGTTCAGTCTCATGTTCATCTTCTTTTTCAACCATGACCTGCTCCTCAACCTTTTCCTTACCTTTGTCATGATGTTTTGTTGATGTAGAAGGCAGTGCCCCTTCCACAATCTGTGGAGCAAACACCTACCTATGACCTTTTTGACAGGTCAAAGGAAAAGGCTCTATGTCAACCATCTCAGTGTCATCTGTCTCACTACCATCTGCCTCACTGCCTTCTTCCTCACCGCCTTCTTGACTGCCACATGCTTCACTGCCATTTGCATCACTGCTTTCTGCCTCATTGCTCTTTGCCTCACTGCCTTCTTCACTGTTTGATGCACTAGTACCATGAGATTCTGGTGAGGGATTGTGAAAAGGTGATGAAGTAGGATCATCATGATGTGAAGGAATGTGAGTGGATGGTGAGGTGGAAGAGTCACCATGAGGTGAGGGAATGCGAGTGGATGGTGATGCATGAGTTGTGGGGTGTGATGGTGAAGGAGAAATAGGAGGATGAGAAGATGAAGGGACATCTTGCTGCTGATGGCCTTGTGGAGTGGTGAAATTCTCATTGGTAATGAAGGTCTCCCATGGAATGCCTTTCTGCTGTAGTTGGTGCATAACCACCATTTTGATAAGTGAGTGATGGAATAGGCTTTGCATCTGCTGAGGAAAATCTCTCTTTTCAACTATATAGGCCATTTTGTCAATGCTTCTGCAGAGGTAATAGGGTATGTGCAACATCCTCACTCTAGTAAAATTCATAAGCAGCCTGATGTGGTAGGAGTAAAGGCGGGAGAATCTTCCCTCACATGTGAAATATTTCATTATGATCCTCATCATAGGTGCATATCTATCAAGCAGGTGTGAAAAAGGAAATATGGATTTGTGGTGGTCTTTATACCTAGGCTTTAGGTAGGGTTCAAAGTAGCTCATGTCTAGGTTTGCCTGCTTGAACCATTTCTCACCCACACTTGGTTTCCCAGTGGTATTGGCAATAGCATCTGTAGATAGCTCAAAGGTGACCCTGCAAGGTTAACTTGTTTGTCATGCAAATTAATGATAAATAGCCTAGTTAGCTCAGGGCAGTTTTGCACCTGCTGCACCTTTTCACAAAATTCATAGCAACCTACATGTTTGAAACATGAAACAGTAAGGGGAGATGCCATTAGCTCCCTTGTGTTGAGGGTTTCAAATCTATTTATCTTTCCACCTTTGTGCTCATGCCTCCTTGGCATTTGGGCCTCTCCTCTACTACCACTGTCCTCTCCCTCTAGTGACATGTTTAAAACTCTGTTTTGAAACACTCTTGGGCTGATGTCAAATTGAGATGAAGGAGGGCAATGGAATATCAATCTTTTTGCAAGTGAAGGGACTGAGTGTTTTGAATGGGATGGGTGTAGGGACAACTTAGGTGAATGACCAACCTCCAAACAATGTAATCCTTCTATCTATCACTAATTTTCTTTACAAGCAGATGAAGTAATGGTAAACAGTGATTCCAAGTTTAAACACCTAGGGTTTCTTCTTAGGGTTTCAACTTCTTTCAATTACAAATCATCAAATAGCTTGAAAATGGGGTTAGGGCATCTACTTACCATTAATCAGTGCCTTGGAGGACCTTGGAGGAAGCTTGAAAGAGATTTGGAATGAATTGAGTGGTTTTATTGCTTAGAAATCCCTCCTGGCCAAGCACGCAGCGCCAAGGCCAAGGGTGCAGCGCCGAGGCTAAGCGCGCAGCGCCGGTCCTAAGCGCGCAGCGCTAAAGGGAACTTTGCTGGGTCCTGTTGAGCAAGGGCGCAATGCCTTCCTCAGCACACAAGGCTCTCTTCCAAGTGCACAACGCCTTTAGAATTTTCACGGGAAAAAATTGCAAAGGGCGCAACGCCAGGCAAATTTGCCCAAATTCTCTTGGAAAAATCACAAATTCTTCTCCTCTGAATGCTCTAATGATTTTGCAGGGCAACAATGATTTGTTTGAAGTGTTAGATGGGCTTTTATAGGCTCATGAAATTTTGATTTAATCTTTGAAACCCACTTTCTAAAGTTTACAAGTCTTTTTCTTTTTCACCGATGTCATTTAACACTTTTGTTTGCAGGTGATTGAAAACATTGAGGTGGCTCTTCCTTTTTCTCCTTGAGGCATGATGAATTCACTTTTGAAAACCTTAGGATGTTTACACAGTAGCAGCATCTTCAAAAACCTCTTGTGTTCCCACCTTGGAGCTCAATTCATCTTTTGCTCACTTTAGGCATGACAAGCTCATTTTTTACTAGTTTGGGATCTAATCACACAGTGACATCTTCAAAATCCTTTTTCCTTCCATCATGGAGTTTAACTCACCTTTTTCTCATTCAAGCATGACAAGCTCGTTAAACACCTTTGGGAGGATTTCACCTTCTCTGGCCATTTTCCCAAAACCTTAGGTATCTGGAGTGCTTTAAAACAATCATCAGTGTTGTCTTCTAAGTTCTCTATAGCCCTTTCAAGTTCATTCATTTCTGTCTAGTTCACCTCACCTTTTTCCATATTCCATCAATAGTCTCTGATAGACTTTCTTCATGTTTGGGCTTGTGTACCTTCTCCATGTCATTTATGCAATTGATCACTGTTTTGGCACTCTACTGGACCATCAAGTGAAAAACCCTAGTTTTCCTCAAGACCAAATTGTTTCCCCTTTTCCTTGCTGCAAGTTGTTTTCATTTAGGAGCAGACCACCTACCTTATCAGTACTTTCTGCTGATAGACCATTCAACACTCCTGCAAAAGTGCCAAAGTTAGTCCATTTTCCTCATGTGCAGATTCTGAACTGAAGGGATAGTCTTCTTTGGAAACCTTTTATGTCCTTCTTGAATAACCATTTCTTGACATTCTATTACATCTGAGCTAGATTCTAGCAAAGGAAAAGCAGTGCCTGCAACATCCAATAGTGACCTTACAACATGTAAAAACCTAATAACCTAGTGGGAGGGTCTCCTGACCTGATTTTGACTGAAATTTGGCTTGGAGGCTTCCTAAGTGAAAATAGATTATTTGTCAAAGTGTTGTATTGAAGATACAGAATCTAATGTGCTTGATTTATCTAAAGAGCCTGTAGAGATAGTTTCGAGACCATCAATGCTTGAGGAACATGGGAATGAGTTGGCTATAGGAAACCCTAGAGGGAATGTGGAGTTTATGGACAGGGGAAAAATAGGCCAATGAGGTTATAGGTAGAGAAGGGGGCTGAAAATGGTAGGTAAAAGCCCATAAGGAGTTTGTAGGAGTGACAGGGTGACCATGAAATGGAAAATTGATAGAATAGTGAAAAATTTTCTATAAGGATAATGAAGGTAGTGAGATTTTTGAAACGCACAATATTCTAGGAAGGTTGTTTTCAGAAATCTAGAACCAATCTATAGTCATCTACAGATAGTGAAAATTATTGATGACTAACAGGAGCAGTAGCCGAGGCCGCGACAGGCGCCAAAGAGGGAGATGACATATAGAGTTTGTGCAAGGTTGCTAGGAACCTAGAAGGATTGACCATGTTTGTGCCTACTCTTCCAATGAGAGAGATACTGATCCATATGCTGTGGCACACAGTGGGTGTACCAGAGCGGTTTTTGGTGCCTCTGAGGAGGTTAGCTAGAGCAGTGATCTGTTACCATGAGCAGCAGGCTCAAGAGGATTAGAGGATGGCCTTAGGGTGTCAGAGCAAGGCTTAGTGAAGCTATTTTGTATAAAACACCAAATTTTGGTAATTTTTTGATGTAAAAAGACTGGAAACATTATATATATATATACACAAATATTTTTTGGTGTATTTAATGTCTTTTATGTAAATTTTATAATGAAACTTGTACGCTCATGCATGTAACTAAAAAGAATGTGACAGATGCCAATCCAATGCATAGTTTGCTAATGAATCAACTAATGCATTAGATTCTCTTGGAATGTGTTCATAAGTAAGAGATTCAAACTGGCATTCCAAAAGCCTTACTCTTAAAAAATGATGCAATAAGACCGGGTTACGAATATGATAATGATTAGTCAAATGCATATCTACTAGCTGAGAGTCTAACCTGACCATGAAATTGGAGATGTCGAGGGATATAGCTTCAGAAAGGAGTTGAATGATCGACATATACTCAACTATATTGTTGGTGGCATAACCAAGGAAGATTCTTCCAGAACTAAGTAGCTCCGACTCAAGTGTGTAAAAAACCCAAGCAACTGATGCAATGTGCCATGTGTGACGACTGGCGCCATTCGCATATCCAATGTATGGCGAGAGTGAAGTGAAAATTTGTGCAGAAGACAAGTAACCATTAAAAGCCAAAAACATCTAGACACACCAAAAGGAGTAAAACTTATATACATAAAATTACAAAGCACATGCTTAATATAACAGTAGGAAAAATACCTTTTGAGATAGAGCCTGTTACGAGGCTCTGCGAGTGGGATTCCATCACAGTCCTGAAGTTTGTAGGATCCTTTAGAAAGAATGTTAGTGACAACTTATGGACAGATTGATAGTGGTTGAAGTGTTCCTGCCCCCAAGAGATCATGTTTTTTATCGTAAAGTAGGACGAGGTCTCCTTCTTGGTAAGAACGAGGCTTGACGTGTTTATCGTATTGAGCTTCGACTCGACACTTATGTGCTTTGAGAGCTAGTGCAACATCTTGACGAGTCTCATCCAAATGATTAAGTGAGAGCAAGTGCTCTTCTTCGGTAGTGGTACTTGGTAGTAGTTCAAGGACAAGTTGAAGGGGTGGAATCTTACACTTGATAGGAAGAATTGCTTCGAGGCCATAAGCAAGATGAAATGGCGCGAACCCTGTAGCAATTTTGACTGATGTTCAGTATGCCCAAAGTGCAGAATATAACATTCTATGCCATCAGGTTTTGCAATTGCCTACTAGCCGATGGATCATGGTCTTGAGGATGCCATTAACGGCTTCAACCTCGCCATTAGCCTGTGGGTAGTAGGAAGAAGAATGATATTGATGAAAACCAAGCATAGAATTCAAATCAGACATCATGTGATTCTGAAAGTGTGTACTATGGTTTGTAACAGTTGTGTGGGGCACGCCGAAGTGACAGATGACCTAATTGAACAGGAATAAGGCGAAATTTCTCCATCAGCCTGAAAAGTGGGAATGGCTTCAGCCGATTTCATGAAATTTTCCGTAACAACAACAATGTAGTTGTGTCCGTCAGAATAAGTGGGGTTGCAAGTGATGAATTCGAATCCCCATTTAAAAAAGGTGTCGAAAAAGACAACTAGGTGTAGAGGGGTAGGGGGCGCACACATTTTCTTTGTATAGACTTGACAAGGATGATACTGCTGGACTACAGTAGTACAGTCTTTGAATTAAGTTGGCCAGTAGTATCCTGCACATAAGATTTTCTGGGAAGTGGCCATGCCCGAAAGATGACCACCATCATTAAGTCATGGCAGTCATTAAGAACTTGTTCTGCTTCAGAAAGGGTAAGACATCGTCGAATAACCGAGTCAGCTCCATGACGATATAAAGTATCATTGAGCACTAAGTAGTGCTTGTTGAGATTTTGAGTGTTGAGGTAGCATCGTGTGTGATTTAGCCCTGGAATTTTGTAGAAGGGATAAGACACACAAGACCTCAGAAACCCAGAAAGCGTTTGGAGAAATTTAATCTAGTGTGTGAGATATTAAAACAATTTTTTTTTTTATGAGGACCCTAAGTCTAACTTAGGGAGTTAGAAAAATTAAAGTGAATTAATTAAACACATGTGATGAAATGTTCTAAGTGACACAGATCAAGTAGTCTTTTAATCTCAACCGTCGATAAGAGATTAAATCAAGGTCATTGATGTCTCAATGAAAAAGTATAAGTGAAAGGCTTGAGGGTCAGTTGGAGACACGCACACACGGAGGCAGAGCTGAGAGACTAAGTTGGAATTCTAGGGCTGGTTTGCTAAGAATATCTAGAAGAGTTTTCTGCAACGAGGGGTAGTATTGGCTAAGGGGATGATCTGATCCCAAAGCCAAAAGTCAGCAAGAGGCAGAGGAGTAGCAATCAAGAGCAGCGCAGAGGAGTAGGGGTAGCAGTAACAGCTACGCAACGCAAAGGGATTTAGCCACTACGCAAGTGCTACGCAGGCCCAAAAAGGGTAGTGCTGAGCTAGCAGGAGACCTCCAGGGTTACACAGAGGCCATCCAGGGCAGCGTAGGTACTGCATCACCCAGTCTGGGTTTACGCAACCCTCTCCAGGCCAATGCAGAGGCATGTAGAGGCTAGCAGGGCTGACGAAAGGGCTTCACGGGCAGCACTAGGGTTTCTAGAGGCAGAAAGTGGCTGAGTCTTGTAAATCCTGTTTGAGGGTGTGGACTAGTCAAGTTTTCAATCTCCAGAACATCAGGTATTGTTGCGGATCTATTTTTCTCTGTCGGGTCAACTAGAAAGGTGCCTAGATTTGTTGTACTTAGATTCTACTTAATAATAATAAACCCTCATATCCACTGCACCGGTTTTTCTGCATTGGGTTTTTCCGGCTACAATTGTCTGAAAAATCTGTGTCACTTTGTTGAATGAGTGTAATATTTAGTAAATGATCTGTATGTGTGTAGGTTGTTAGTTGTGTTTACTTCGGTATTTTTGGAATATTTTCTGAAAATAACTTGTATAATTTAATCACAAGTAGGATAAGTAAATCAAGATACTGCAATAGGATTTCTGTATTATTGTATTAAGAAATTTTCACATCGTATCAGAGGGATTGTAGATCAAGCTGAATCTCCAGCAAAATCAGTTGAAGACATATTTTATGCAGGATAGCAACTGAAGCAGCAGATCCGGAGAGGGTAGTTCAACAGCAGGAGGACGCAGTCCCAGAAATAGGCTATGTTGGGCTAGTTTTCTCACGCAGAGGCCAACTAGAGGGATGCGGTCCAGTTATTTTTCTATTGCGGAGCAGTATTGCTGAGATCCGGAAGTAGTGCTTAATATTTTCAGCAGTTGCTGGTGTGGTGGAGATTCTGCTGGTGCAAAATTGTGCGTAGCTAAGTCGACAAAGAGCGGGAGGAAGACAGTCACTCAGCAGATCTGAGCTAAACAGATCTAAGATTCGATCAGGAGGGTGATCGGAGAGAACTGTCCGATTGTTTTGGCTGAATATTTCCAGGAGGGAAATCAGTTGACAGAGGGAACAACTAATATAGAGGTTTATGATCGCCAAGAAAGCCGGATCCAACATTTCTGTTGAATTTTGCAGGAGAAAGAGGGAGAAGAGTATTTTTTCGTCAAATTTGAGCTAGATGGCTTATCATGGGCTAAGAGATCAGGACAGGTTGGACGGTGTGTCCAACCTCGTTATCTGGAGGGCCAGGATACGACAGTCTTGTATGAGTACGACATCAAGAACCATGCGGAGAATGTCCTAGCTGATCCTGCAGATCCTAATCCTTTGAATAAATTCAAGTAAAATCAAGCACAGGCTAAGCATTTGATTATGGACTGAGTAAAAGATCACGTCTTGCCACACATTGCTGGAAAGAAGATGGAAAATGAGATGTGGACCTCTTTGGAGACAACGTATCAGGGAAGCTCCATTCAAACAAATATGCTTCTATAGAATCAAATTAGGTTGTTCCAGATGCAGAAGTATGAGGAGATAGATCCTTTCCTTTTTCGACTTCAGACTATCCAGGATCAACTGATTGCCATGGGTGCGACTTCGGATGAATTGATCTTGGTAAGGACTGCTTCGAATGTAGTCACTGAGGAATGGGAAATGTTTGTCCAAAGCATATTGGGCAGGGCAGCGTTACCATCCTGGGCGGACATTTGGGAAATCCTTCGTCAAGAGGAGATCAGGAAAATCACCAAGAGGCAGAACAACAACAATGAAATTGGCCGGGTGAAGAAAGAAGAGGCAGATTATGCAGCCCTTGCATCGAAGGAACAAAGGCAGCAAGGGAAAAAGAAGAGGGACATGTCTAAGGTCCGGTGCTTTAACTGTGGCGAACTTGGACACTTCGCCAACACTTGTCCTAAGAAGAAGGAAAAAGGAACTTCTGATTCCAAGGCTGCAGCAGCAAAGGATGATGGGAGTGATGATGACGTAGCCATGAGTGCTCATGAGCCACATAAGTGGGGCGATATGGATCTGTAGAGCAGCTACAGATCAAGAAGGCAGGATCCTTGATTAAGCCCAACTCTTGGATCACATATGAGCTACGTGAGCCTTAAGACTATAGCGGGACAAGTAGGAGATGGTTGCAGAAAATCACAGTGAAGCAGAGGGCAGTGCAACGCAGAGGCTGATGGGACTTCAGCAGCGCAGAGAGGTAGTGCTTACGTAGTGTAGAGCTGTAGCAGCGCAGTGGCTTCAGGAGGACATCGTCAAACAAAAACCAAGGGAGTTTCGATGATGGGATGTAGCCTGAATTGTTTGTGAACGGCTGGAAAAGAGTCTTTCATTTGCTTACTTCTCAGCAACTAAGTTGCAATGCAGCAGTTAGCAGTGGCAGTGCTATGGGCAGCATGATGCAGGAATTTGAGAGGGAGCTTCAGTACAAATGTGGCAGTGTCAGTGGCAGTGACATGGGTAGTAGTATAGAAAGAAACAACGTAGTGGATGGAGGGTAGCAGGCCAAGCATCAGTAGCGCAGAGATCAACACTGAGATCTTGTGATACATGGTGTGAATGTATTACAAGAGCACACTTTGTGCTAAGAGGGAGTGTTGAGATAGCATCGGGTGTTCTCTAGCCCTGAAATTTTGTGGAGGGGCTAAGACACACAAGACAACCAAAACCCAGACATCATTTGGAGAAATTTCGTCCAGTGTGTGAGATATTAAAATAACTAATTTTTTTTAGGACCCTAAGTCTAACTTAGGGAATTAGAAAAATTAAAGTGAATCAATTAAACACATGTGATGAAATGTTCTAAGTGATGCGGATCAAGTAGTATTTTAATCTTAGCCGTCAATAAGAGATTAAATCACGACCGTTGATGTCTCAACGGAAAAGTATAAGATAAAGGCTTGAGGGTTAGTTGGAGACACACAAACACGGAGGCAAAGCTAAGAGACTGAGCTGGAATTCTAGGGCGGGTTTGATAAGAATATCCAGAAGAGTTTTCTACAGCGAGGGGTAGTATTGGCTAAGGGGATGATCTGATCCCAGAGCCAAGAGTCAGCAAGAGGAAGAGGAGCAACAATCAGGAGCAACGCAGAGGAGTAGGGGCAGCAGCAGCAACTACGCAGTGTAGAGGCCTTCAGTCGCTACGCAGGCCTAGAAAGGGCAGCGCTGAGCCAGCAGTATACCTCCAGGGTTATGCAGAGGCCATCCAGGGCAGCGTAGGGATTGTGTCACCTAGTCTGGGGTTACACAGCCCTCTCCAGGCCAGCGCAGAGGCTAGCAGGGCTAACGCAGGGGCTTCAGGGGTAGTGCTAGGATTTCTAGAGGCAGAAAGTAGCTGAGTCCTATAAATCCCGTTTGAGTGTGTGGATCAGTCAAGTTTTCAGTCTCCAGAACAACAGGTATTGCTGCAGATCTATTTTTTTTTGTCAGGTTAACCAGAAATGTGCCTAGATTTGTTGTACTCAGATTCTACTTAATAATAATAAACCCTCATATCTGCTGCACCAGTTTTCCCGCATTGGGTTTTTTCCATGGACAATTGTCTGAAAAATCTATGTGTCACTTTGTTGAATGAGCGTAATATTCATTAAATGATTTGTATGTGTGTAGGCTGTTAGTTGTGTTTACTTCAGTATTTTCTGAATATTTTCAAAAAATAACTTGTATAATTTAATCACAAGTAGGAGAGTAAATCATGATACTACAGTAACATTTCTGTATTGTTGTATTCAGAAATTTTCACAGTGCTTAGCCTGGTGGCGGATGCGACGATGGTCATCTAACAATAGATCTGGGTGGAAATGCTATGTTTGGAGATAGAAAAGAATGTCTCCGAACCATGGATCAGTAGAGTTGACCAGATAAACAGATTCATCTAGCATAGGGCCATGGTCTACTTCATCCAGATCGACTGTGGGAAGGTCCGACAATAATTCTGCGAAGACTAAAGATTTTTTCGTCTTGGAAGTAATGAAGACCAAATCAAATTGTTGGAGTATGACGATACATTTATAATACTTGCCTCCAATAACTTGATGAGACAGAATATGTCTCATAGGATTCTCGAGGGAAATGACGATAGTCTGATGCAACAGGATGTAAAGTTAGAAATGATTGACAGCAAAAACTACTGCCATAGATAGTTTCTCCACATGTAAATATCGTAATTCATGCCCGACAAGACCTTTTGAAAGGTAGTAAATCACATGCTCACAATGATCATCATGTGTTTGAACCAAAACCATTCCTATAGAGGATGGTGAGGCTGCCAGGTATAAGAGAAAGTTGCGCGTATAGTCAGGAGGAGTTAGCAGTGGGGCTGAAATTAGTGCCTTTTCAAGGCATCGAACAATCTTTGGGCTTGATCATCCTGTTATCACTTCACTTAAATTTCCAGGGCTGAAAGTGGGATTGAAGGAATGTAACCACAGACCAAGCTTTAGTTCAGGTAGCTAGCCCTACCTGAACCAGAGAAGGCTCTCTCATTGTCACTTTGCAGTCAATGGATTGAATAAATATCTATTAATATTAGGCTAGGTATGTAAGCTCAGTAAATAGGATTTTTGTTTGATGTTTTAAGTGTTGGATGGAAAGGTCAGTGAGAAGGCTAGGTCTAGGGTTTTTAGGTCTGAATTTGAAGGTAAATTTGCAGAGAATGTGTGAGGCTAGATAAGTAGTTTGAAAGCATGCTTAATTGGTCATTGAGTATAGGATGAAGTGATAGAAAGTTCGAATGAGCACTTAGATGAATTAATTCATCTAGAAGAACATATACATATCATGTAAACATTGTATAAAACAGAGCATGAAAAGACATGATTTCTGCTTATAAACTTACAAGATAAAAACATGGAAAGATGTATCTGAAAGAGGAAAATATATCATTTAACATGAATAGATAAACATACATAGGAAGAACAAATGCTCCAATGCATACCACAAGATTCTCAACACAAGTTCTGCAAGACTGTTTTTGATTTCATTCCAAAATGCTATTACAATAGCTCCAGTGCAAGATAAGACTATCCAACCCAAAAAAAGACTAAAGAGAATCTACTTATAGAAAATATGAACTATGACACCTCCTAAGGTCGAAATCCCATTCAAAATGCATCATAAATACATGAGATGAGTCATTTTCTAGATTCTAGGGAGGTTAGAAACCATTCCCTAAAATTCAGCTATGAACTAGGAGTGTGTGTACCTTACATTAAACTTCATGTTCCCTCATGATAAGAGGCAAAAACCAACTCAATTACTCTAATGTCAACTCATAGGACAACAAAACCTCGAATTTCTAACATTTTCAGAGCTTGACAAGTGTCTCCGGGAATCCAATGCAGATGTGTAACATTTCTGATAGAAGCATAACATAATTTTGCAGAAGTGTAATAGACGTTTGCAGCCATTTTTGAGGCATTTTTAGGACTTCAAATCCAATTATGAAAGAACGGTCAACTAGCCCTGTGTTTCTAGTTTCCAGAACATCTTGAATTTTGCAAAATTACCCATGGGAAGGCCTCCAAAAATTCATTCTCCCAAGGTTACTCCAGAAGCGTAACAAGGCCTCCAAGAAAGTGGCAGAAGCAAAGAAAATGAGTGGTTTTTTGGCCTTTTCTGCAAAATTAAAGCCTGTCATGCAACGATGGTTCTTGATCTGTGATGTACTAATCAAAATGCATCCAAACATATAAATAAACATCATTTGTATGCCCCTAAAATAAGCGTAGAAAATTTTTGCTACGCTTCTGTGAGGAGGGAATTTCCAGATTTGTGCAAAAATCCAAAATTTTCCAAACAATTTGTGCAAAAAGAGGTCTTAAAGATGGATCAATATCTCTCAAACCATAACGTTTTTTACAAAACTGAGAGAGGTTTTTGTTCTTTGGCATGTTAGGAACCAAAATCCCATCCAGTTTTCCAAAATACTTTCCCATTTTCTCAGAATCCAAGTTTGAATTTGATCCCTTAAAATTTGTAGAAGCGTAGTGCACTCTGAGCAGAAGTGTAACACCTACTTTGAGAGGGCGTTTGGAGGTCTTCCCAGAGGATTTTTGGGCTGAAAGTGGTATGGTTGGAATGCTTAGGATGCCTGCTGCAAAATGGAGTCATTAAGAACTGCAAACCCCTGAAATATTGATTGGAAGACAGGCTATCCAAAAGTGCAAAAAATGACCTGGAGCAACTGTATTTTGAGAATTTCTCTCAAACCATAACACTTGTGCATAAACTGAAGGACGTTTTTTTTATTTGGCATATGATTGACAAAAAAATCTTTCATTTTTGTAAAATTCATTTCCATTACTTCAGAAATTGATTTTGAATCAAAATTGTCCCTGTGTGCAATGTAAACCCTAGCTTGATCACAAAACTCTGAAATGAGGCCATGTGTCTGAGTTGGCTCAATCCTGGAATGATGACCTCCCTTATGAACCTTCTTCCCACCCTCCATGGTTTTTTTCAACAAGGAAATCCCTAGCTTGGTGTAGTGGATAGCGAATGTGGAAAATTAGGAAAATAGGGGATAGTGGTATAGTGGTTTTAGGGACAAAAATGAAGTGGAAAAAAGTTAGTGAAAAATCCCTAAAAAAATGGGGAGATAGGGCGATGAGTTGGCTACAGGATGCAAGTGGAATTTTTGTGAATTGGCATGTGAAATGTGCCCAAAAGGTCAAAACACGTAATTTTCCTAGTTTCCCTGCAAAAACATAGTGAAAACTAGGGTTTTAGTGGAAATGATAACAAGGAGGGACATGAGTGATAGCCTATAGGTAGTATATGGATAAGGTATATGGATGATGTGTGAAGGTTTTTAGATGATGAAATTATGAGTTTTCCTTGGCATGAGGTTTGAAGAACAATTTGTAATCTTCAAGGTCTAAGTCCATGCCCTTGAACCACTTTTCTCCATGACTAGGTATACTTGTTGTTGAATAAATCAACTTTGCTCATATGTTGAACTCTACACCAGCAATGATGACCTTTCCCATGTTGAGATTAGAGGAAAATAAGCTTGTAAGTTGAAGATGTATGCTTCCTCCATGATCTTCTCACACAAACTCAAACATCCAGTCCTCTCAAAACATCTTTTGGCCAAGGGTGAAGCATTGATTTCTTTCATGGTAAAGGGTTCTAATCCGAGGTGGCACCCTCCCTTGAATTTTTTCTTCTCACTCTCCATCTTGTCTATCAGTGAAAGGATGAAACACTAGTGTGTAGATGGAATGAGTATGTGTAGTGCAATTTGGGGAAAAACAAAGTATAGTGATGGGGTAGGCTTAGAGGGTGAGATGAAGGGTTTTGGAGCCAAGGAAAATTCTACAAAAAATCAGGAGATAGGATTTCATGTTAGCTTCATGATATGAGTGAAATCAAGAAATGGATGTGAGGAAGGTGGTCAAATGAGGGAAACACAGGAATTTCCCAGTTTAACATTGTGAAAACTAGCTAGAAATTAGGGTTTAGTGAAAATGGCTCTTAGGAAGGATATGGATGGTGGGGGATGGTAGTATGATGTATGTGGGAGGTGTAGGATAGTTTTAGAAGGGAGGTTTAGGGTTTATTTCATTGGAATCTTTCAATGATATAAAGTGGTGAAAATATAATGGAGTATTGGAGTGAGTATGAAAATCAATAGTAAACTTGATAATTTGATCACTGGAGGGTATAGGAAGTTAACTTATTATTGTAATAACTCCAAGAAATGATGCCCATAAGCCTTGAGCTTGTTTGAATGGCTTGGGAGCCAAAAAACGCTAATTTTGAACTCTTTCCAGAAGCGTAACAACGACCAGCAAAAGCGTAGCAACTTGCTATAGAAATGTAACAATTGTTCCAGAAACGTAACAAGGCAGCCAGAAACGTAACAACTGTTCCAAAATCGTAACAAAGGAAACCAAAAACATAACAACTACTTGCAGAAGCGTATAAACTTGCTACAGGAGCGTAACAACTACTATCAGAAGCGTAGCAGAAGTTACAAAAGCGTAACAAAGTGTTCTGGAAGCGTAACAAAGTGTTCCTGGAGTAGTTTCTTGCCTTGGTTTCGAACCCTTGACCACTAAGGAGTGCAATGGAGGTAAGAGAGGAGCTCTAACACATAACAAAAGAGAATAATGAGTTTGGATGAGCTTCTTTTGTCCTTTATAAGCTTTGAAATGACATTTTTGTCCTATAGTGAAAAAATAAGATAGTTTTGGCTTTTGAAATCTTTTGACTTTAAAACACATTTTTAAATAAGACAACTTATCTTACTTTTTCTTCCTAGGTATGTTAGCTCCCCTTTAAAATACTTATGAGTGAAATGAAGGATTTTTTGCCTTGTTTGATGACAAATTAGACTTTTTCAAAGCCAAAACAATGACACCTAGACAACAGACCTAGATGAGATGGAGTGAATGACCTAAGTATTATAAATGATAATGAAAGTGATGATGGCCATGGATGATATGAGGGGAGCAACAATCATGACCTAGACTCCTTCAGTGACCAAAATTTATTTTGAAAACTTGTTTGAAAAGACCAAAAATTTTGACCTATGACTACTAGTAAAACAACTGAAAGAGTATGTTTGATCACTAACATATTGACACGAACACGTCCCACAAGAAGCGTACTCCTTTATTTAGTAAGTGCATAAATTCTTTCGTTAACTTGACATATTTGAAAATGAATTGGCGTAAGAATTTTGCATTCCCTTGCAAACTTTGGAGTTGAAGAATGGATTGTGGTGCAGGCAATTGAGTAAGCGCCTTGACCTTGTCGAGATCAACCCGAATCCCATGTTTTGAGAATAAAAATCCAAGTAGGTGCCCAAACTTGACAAAGAATACACACTTATGTGGATTCAAACTGATGTTATAGAACCTACACCTAAGAAAAATATCTCAAAGGTGAGCTAGTTGTTGGGCTCGTTTCTTGGAATGAGCAAGAAGGTCATCCAAGTAAGCTTGAAAAATGTTTCTGATATCGTGAAAGGCATAGTCCATAGCCCTCTGAAAGCTTGCACCCACATTCTTGAGACCGAATGGGAGCTTACAATATGCAGATGTGCCCCAAGGATAGATGAAGGCAGTTTTGTGTTGGTCGTCAGGTTTGATAGCGATCTGGTTATATCCCAAGTATCCATGAGGGAAAAAGATTCGCAACCGACACAATCGTCGATTATCTAGTCAATGAACATAGTAGGATAGTTTTCTTTTGGATAGGCAGCGTTCAAATCACGGCATTCGACACACATGCAGATGGTACCTTGTTTTTTGTCTACAGGAACCAGATTAGACACCCATTCTGTTAAGGGAATTGGATAGATGAAGATAGCACGCAATAGTTTTTCGAATTCAGTTTTGATGACAGTTGTTTTGCGAGGGTGGATAGGTCAAAGTCTTTGCCGGACATGCCTCACATTGTCAAAAATATTGATCTTATGCTTGACAATAGAAGGGTCTATGCTGGGCATTTCCTCGTAAGACCAAGCGAAGACATTGAGGAATTCCTTAAAGAGGCAGGTGAAGCTCGCAATCTCCTTAGGATTGCAGTCAACTCCATTCTGAATATTTTCCACAATACCTGTTTTGACCAAGAGATCAATGAGTACAGTTTTGGAAAGGTTACCCAAGTTACCTTCTGAATCCAGTGTTTGGATAGTCGTATAAGAAGAAGGAACAATCTTAGGTTGGTCAAAAGGCAGGATTTGTAAAGAGGTCGCATATGAGTTAGATACCAAAGCGCGATGATGAAAAGTATCCCAGGTTGCTTGTCTAGCGACATGATTTCCTAGATAACCTCATCAAAAGGCGAGAATTCAGTGATGATATCAATAGAGAAATCATCGATGGGAGAGGAGGTGGTACCATCAATCATAACCAAAGCAGTGGGAGAGTCAGATGCAAATTGAATGGCTTGATAATCCAGTTCGGCTGGTGACAATGACATCTGTTCTCCATAGGAATCAATGGCAGAAGGGGTCGGGAGTATCCAAGGTTCGGTTTGTCCGTTAAAAATGGTAGAGACCATTGAAACCGTCTATGGAACCTCAAGAGGCGAGAGAGGAAAACAGCCTAAAAGCGAGGAACCCTTCAGAAGACCGGTACCAACAATGACATGGGAGTCAGATATGCCACTCACTAAGGGTACGTTGTTGCTAGGTAACAGGGAGTAATCTGGGGAACATAACGATAGCTAATCCACTGTGACAATTTTCCCATCCAAAGGGAAAAGGATGAGTTGGAAGACCGACAAAACAATGGCAGTCATGGCATAAGTCCAATTGCGGCCCAAACGCAGATTATAGTCGAGATGGCGATCTACGACTTTAATGTCCACCATTATAGTTTTCCCACTCAGAGTGATGGGGTAGATAGAAAGGTATCCTTTTGGTATGAAATTGTGGCCATCAAAAGCTTTGAGGGAATTCAATGGTGATGAGAGAGTAGGCGAACCCAAAGCGATCCAACAGAAAGTAGACATTATGCAAGTCAAAGCACCTTCATCAATGACAGTTCAATGGATAGTTTTTCCCTTCGCCATGACCTGCACTTGAAGTTAAAGCTGATGGGAGAGGCTTACTCTTTTCCATGTCGAAAATCTCTAGATTGGAGTCCTGAGGATCAGTTCCACCAATAACCGAAAGAAAAGCTCTCCGTTGAGTTGTGCAGGTTTGCAATACTTCGAGGGCAGACATAATAGACAATGCTTGTGCCAAATATTCTATGATACTGTAGTTTTGGGCAGCACGTGTAGAGGTATTTTGTGTTGTTCGACGAAGCGTCCCTTTGGGGGGACAAATCACAGGGTCAGAGACAAGCCTTTCGATATGCAGATCATTAGGCGGCGATGGATTACAGATCGAGGCAACATTCGAAGTGTTAGCGACTGGATTTCCATAATTCTTGGGTCATGTTTGTAAATAAACTATTTCAAAGGTGTAAACAGTTGATGGTCCTTCTCTAGAAGGAGGTGGATGCGAATCATCGTTGCCCCATTGCGGAGGTTGCGATGGATTCGATACAAGATGTTTTTGTTGTTGAGCAGGGAATGGGTTGTTGAGGACCGCAAGGATCCGACTAGTGTCCTTTTTTCCAAGAAGGTTTGTGCATTATTGAAGATAAGCGCATTTGTAGGTCATATGGTCCTCAGTACATGTCTTGCAAGGGAACTGTGAAAAATCCTAGATCTGGATTCCTACTGCAACAATTCTGAATTACTTCTCCTATTATTTTGGTAATTATTTAATTACAGTGAAATCTTGAAGTAATTTCTGAAGCAGTCTACACAAATAATACTGTGGAATAAATCTAAGTGCTGAAACAAACTGAACAAAATGTAATGAAAAAAATTCACATTTGACACAGTTATTTTTGGACTAAGTCCCCGAAAAAACCCAACTTGGGAAAACCAGTGCAGCAGATCTAAGGGTTTTATATTATTAAGCAGCAGAATCTTGAGTACAACTATGGTGCCAATATCCGGGTCACCCTTCAGATAAATCTAGACAGCAAATGTAATTGTGAGATATAACTCACTCTGCAAGTCTCTGGCTGATCTAAATAGTGCTGGTGAAGCCCTTCTCTGCCTCTATGTGAGTGCTTACGCTGGAGCTGCGTAAGCCTGCATGGGCATGCCTGAGAAACTGCGTCACCTCTTATTGCAACTGATCAAGATGATCTGAGACTAAGTTTTGGCCCTCCTGGCTCAGAAACCCTAGCCTCTAGCTACCTCCGAACTGACTCCAAGAGACACTATGCTGCTTCTGTGTGATTTCTTGCAAGGACTGCATCACCCCTTCAGAAAAATTGCATTGTCTCTCTCTGCGTAAATTCAGCCTCTCTCTGAAATGCACTCCTGGTCCTCCTGACCAGTCTTTGCTTCTTCCCCTCTCTGAATCTGATCACTGAATCAAAATCACTTAGCTAACCCTGCCCTAGTGATTCGATTCTGACCAAAAGCTGTGTCTCCTCACACAAACTCGAAAATGCAAAATGTTTAATGTGCTCAATGTGTTTTCCATAGGCCCCTCACCCTCCTTATATTCTTTTGTTGACCCTTCAACGGCCAAGATTAAAACATAATCAAGGGCTAACATTAACTTGGAGGTGATCCATGACTTTATCTAGAAGATTCACTCTTAGTTTAATTAATACCCTTTAATTAATCAGTTTCCCTAAGTTTAGACTTAGGAAAACATTAAAAAACTATAAATTATTTTAATTAAACCATCTCTAAGTGGAATTTTCCAAAACCATTTCTAGGTTTTATGGAATACATGTGTCCTAGCCTATATACTAAGTTACAAGGCTAGAGCACATCCGATGCTACCATAAATCAACACTCCCTCTTAGCAAGGAAAGTGCTCTAGCAAAACAACTCAATGTGCTGTTGTTCTGACTTCTGTAACATCTGTTGCTATGTTGTTGATGTTGATCATCACGCTACACAAAAAATGTTGCAACTGTATTGCTGTTGACTCTGCATGCTGTTGACAACTGCAAATGTACTGCAACTCCCTCTGAATTCTACAACCATCTTGCTGCACTGCGTGAACATTACTCTGCACTCCGCTGCACCACTTGTGCACTGCGTTGTTGCTGTTCATTTGCTCTTGGTGCACAACTACTGCTGCTACTGCACTGTTGCTACTTGCAACAGAAAAACATCCGAAATTGGACAAGAAAATCTGCATCTGGAAAATAAGACTGACTCTTGCTAGTTTCTGCACTAGCTCTCTAAAAAATACTGCATTTTTCTGCTCTACACTGTGCTGCACCAGTGTGCACTGCACTACTGCTGCTGAACTACTAATGCTTCTACTCCCTCTCTGCGCTGATCAGGATCTAGTACTGCTAGCCATTGAACTGTCTTCTCATCTTTTGCGGCAACTGTCCATCCTGCTACTGTCTTTAGGCTGCCGTAGCTCACATGTGATCCAAGAGTCCGGAAATACTCTAGGATTCTGCCAACTATAGATTCTGGATCTACAACTCCAATTCAACCCATTTCTCTCCTTTCTGAATATGAGCTAACATAGCACAATCTCTTTCTGCCTCAATCTTAGTAGCTCCTGCTTGAGGATCTTCCTTCTCCTCTTTATCCTTTGTCTTAAGAGGAAATTGTGTGGCATAATCTCCCATTTCCCCACATCGAAAGCATTTGATCTTGGACAAATATTTCTTCTTCTGCTTTTGTTTCCCCTTTGATGCAAGGGCAGTGTTATCTTCTTCCTCCTTCTTGACCTTTGACCCACTGTTGCCATCCTCCAAATGGATTTTGAAGAGGTCTCTCCTTAGCTCTTCTTGTTGTAAGTTTGCCCACATTGCTTCCCATCCTGGAAGCCTTTCTCTGCCCAGAATTATCTGGACAAAGACCTGATAGTCTTCTGAAATCGAGTTCAGAGTGAGCCTTACTAGCTCTGAGTCTCTAGGAGCAGCCCCCACCACTGACATCTGATCTCGAGTATCCTGAATACGGGATAGGAAGGAGTCAAAACGTTCTCCCTTCTTCATCCTGGTATTACGCATCTTCTCCTCCAAATACATCTTCTGCTGCTCGGAAGATCCTTGGTACAAATTTTCTATCCATACCCACATCTCTCTAGCAGTGTTCTTGGCTACTATGTGAGGTAGGATGTGATCCTTCACACCTTCTAGGATCAATCGCTTGGCTCTTGCCATATTCTTCTTGAATTGTCTCAAGTGTGCTGCATCAAGAGGTTCTGCAATTGCGTTGTCTATGAGGGCTTTCAGATCATGCTCATCAAGGAGAAACTCTATCCTTGATTTCCAAATGACATAGTTGGAGGCACCCTCCAATCTATCTTGGTCACGCAGTCCGTTGCTGGCCATATACCCAACTATCAATTTATTTCTCTAACCCTCTGCTCAGCTAGACTTACGCACTCCTTGTGGAGTAAGTCACTGCTTTTGCTGCTGTACGGGAGAAATTGAGTTTCTATGAGTAAGAAACTCTCTAAGATCAAGAAATCCCCAATCTGTTTTTTCAGAAATTTTCGGACGCTTTATGCACCAGTTCTTACTGTTGTGCAGTAACTGCATCCTTCAGTTATGTTGGTCTGCTACGTTGTCTCTTCTGCAACTGAAAAAATGGTTACCCCTCTGTCAAATCTCTCAGAGGGAGCCTTTTCCTGCGCTGGATTTCCCTTCTGGCCTGGATAGCGTAATCTCTGGGAGTGTCTGCTGCTGCTTACGCAGATCCTAGTCTCTCCTGCGTTGATCTGCTGGTTCACTCTTTTTTCTCTTGTACTTCAGTTTGAATAAGATCTAATACCATTTGAAAAATCCTAGATCTGGATTCCTACTGCAACAATTCTGAATTACTTCTCCTATTATTTTGATAATTATTTCATTACAGTGAACTCTTGAAGTAATGTCTGAAGCAATCTACACAAACAATACTGCGGAATAAATCTAAGTGTTGAAACAAACTGAATAAAATGTAATGAAAAACAACCACATTTGACACAACTATATTTGGACTAAGTCCCCGGAAAAATCCAACTCGAGAAAACCGGTGTAGCAGATCTGAGGGTTTTATATTATTAAGCAGCAAAATCTTGAGTACAACTAGCGTGCCAATATCCGACTCACCCTTCAGATATATCTAGATATCAAATGTAATTGTGAGATATACCTCACTCTGCAAGTCTCCGATTGATCTAAATAGTGTTGGTGAAGCCCTTCTCTGCCTCTGCGTGAGTGCTTACGCTAGAGCTGCGTACGCCTGCGTGGGCATGCCTGAGAAACTGAATCATCTCTTACTGCAATTGATCAAGCTAATCTAAGACTGATTTTTGGCCCTCCTGGCTCAAAAACACTAGCCTCTAGCTACCTCTAGACTAACTCCAAGAGACACTGCGCTACCTTTGCGTGATTTCCTGCAAGGACTGCGTCACCCCTTCAGAAAACTACGTTGTCTCTCTCTGCGTAAATGTTGCCTCTCCCTGAAATGCACTCCTGGTCCTCTTGACCAGTCTCTACTTCTACCCCTCTCTGAATCTGATCACTGAATCAAAATCACTTAGCTAACCCTGCCATAGTGATTCGATTCTGACCAAAAGCTATGTCTTCTCACACAAACTCGAAAATGTCAAACACTCAATGTGCTCAATGTGTTTTCCATAGGCCCCTCACCCTCCTTATAATCTTCTGTTGACCCTTCAACGACCAATATTAAAACATAATCAAGGGCTAAGATTAACTTGGAGGTGATATGTGACTTTATCTAGAAGATTCACACTTAGTTTAATTAATACCCTTTAATTAATCAGTTTCCCTAAGTTGAGACTTAGGAAAACATTAAAAAACGATTAATTAATTTAATTAAACCATCTCTAAGTGGAATTTTCCAAAACCATTTCTGGGTTTTATGGAATACATGTGTCCTAGCCTATATACAAAGTTACAAGGCTAGAGCACATCCAATGCTACAATAAATCAACAAGAACTTGACAGATTTTTCTTTCCCTTTCTCAGATTTAGCAACAACTTTCTGATTGGGATTGTTCTGGGTAGTGGACTGCTCTTCAGAAGGAGCGGTCTTTTTCTTATTTGCCTTTTGTTTACGGCTGGGTTTTTGTGTAGAGTACACAGAGTTGATCGCAACGGTTGTAGGAGAAGCAGATTGGGTAGTATGAGCAGTATCAAAAGCAACATATAACTGGGAAGCTTGCTCGCTCAGTTGTTTTATAGTATACCCAGAGGTAACGTCGACGATGCCGTCAGCGCGTGCGCCGAGTTGCTGAGTAGCGGGAGCATTTGAAGTTCAGGGTGCATTAGGGAGAAAATCATAAAGAATTCTACATTGTGAATAGATGAAATCTAAATTTTGGGCATGACGAATAGATTGGTCTTCCATAACGACACCAGCCATGGCAACGTCCTTGGAAATGAGAGGAAGAAGAGACTTGCAGAACTAGTCTGTTAAGAGGTAATCCGGAATGGGGGCCTTGAAAAGCCTCCACCTACGTCTCATTCATGGATGTGATTAGAGATGTGGGTGGAAGTGTCTTGGTGTATAGTATTAAGGACTTTCGTTCCGGTTTCATAGTGGATAGGAAGCTGGAAGTGTTTTAGAAATTCCATCATCAGGGAATCAAAAGTATTGACTGACATGCGCGGTAACTTAATGCACCACTTGGCAGCATTGCCAGTAAGGGTGAGGGGAAAGAGTCTAAATATGATATTAACGTCAATCATAGAGTTTGATACACACCATAAGTCATAAGTAGTGACGTGTGTACCCAGGTCATCTCCTTGTTTTCCTTCGAACTTCGGGATGTCTACGGGAATCTTATGTGGGATCAGAGGCGAAAGTAAGTTGTGATTGATGGGGTCATTAGTCAGCTTATATAGATCTGGGATGTCTAAAGTTCCCAAGAAAGGCAAAGGTGAAGCTTGTTGATTTTTGGTAGCTTCGGAAGTGCTCTAAGTCTCCAAATTTTGGGAGAGGCTTAGGCACATGTATTCCAGAGAACCCAAAAATTGTTTGTGAAAATTCCACTTGAAATATGTTTTATTGTAAAAATTAATTATTTTAATGGGGACCCTAAGTCTAAACATAGGGAAATTAAATAATTAAAGGTTATTAATAAAACAAAGTGTGAATGATCTAGAAAAAGAGAAGATCAAGTCGATTTATAATCTTAGCCATTGATTAGAGAACTAATCTCAGTTGTTGATGTCTCAACAAGAAGGCTATAAAGGAAGGCTTGAGGGTCATTTGGAAAGACACACCAAGTGAATCTAGAGATCGAAATTTCTGAAGTGAGCAGTGGTCAAGACGAGAAATCAATCTAAGTGATTC
Organism: Pinus albicaulis; assembly: GCA_034641835.2. Classification (NCBI taxonomy): domain Eukaryota; kingdom Viridiplantae; phylum Streptophyta; class Pinopsida; order Pinales; family Pinaceae; genus Pinus; species Pinus albicaulis. Next base: position 52,274 of record JAXQQM020078996.1, read on the forward strand.
CAATGTAGAGAGGGGCAGAGATAGCTTCCGGAGAGAGAGCGATTTTCTTAGCCGGAGAATCATCAACAGAGAGAGGCAAAGAGTGATCCAATAGCTCTCATGCAAAGCCACGTAGGGCTACACAGAGGCAACATTGAGGGTCAGAGAGAATCCTAGATTTCGCAGAAGAATTAGATTCAGAAGCCAGGAGTCAGGGTGTGAGACTGGGAGGCTGAGAACAATTATTTTGGGTTGCATATCGATCTTCTAGTTGGGTGACATAGTGCCTAGAGAGGATGACGTAGGGGCTGCGTAGGGACAGCATAGTGGCAGCGCAAAGCCTGCCAGGGGCACCTCATCCAGTAACTGGATCAGCTGATATTTTTCAGTGATTGTGTAAGGTAATCTCACAAATATTTATGCCAGTATTTCTCTCTTTGTAACTAAATAACCCTTGTGGCATTCAGAGATATATTCAGAAATTGCTACTGCTTAATATATAAAACCCTCAGATCTGCTACACCGGTTTTCCTGCATTGGGTATCAGAGTGTAAGTCACGAAGTTTGATATACACCCGAATTGTGTTGGGGGTGAGATGGTTGGACATTGGATAAACCAACGCTCCACGTGTGTTTCACGATATGGGCTAGCCGCCTCTCATGGATCCTTATCTTTGGCGATGCGATCGTTGAATAACACCTGCGGGTTTTGGTATAACGATCGCATGGCCAGAGATAAGGATCCATGGGAGATGGTTAGCCCATGTTGCGAAACATAGGGGGAGCGTTGGTTTATCCAATGTCCAAAATTCTTCCTCAATGAGTACCTTTGCCGAGGAATTCAGTTTTTCTCATTTGCTGGGCAGCAGAGGAGCAACAGACTTACCAACTCCATTTAGGAGTCTGTAAGTCAGCCTAGAAGCTACGTATTAGGGAGAAAGAGGGAGCAGTTGGACAGTTTTCGATGGAGATGGCATCTCACGGACTTAGAGATCAGGATTGGTTGGAGGGTTCCTCCAACTACGTGATTTGGAAGGAAAGAATCAGATTCCTTCTGGAAAAATATGATCTCAAGGTGTTTGTGGACAACGTGGTTGTTGTACCTACAGACCCGGATCAAAACAAAAAGTACAAGTCCGATATGGCAAAGGCGAAGAGACTTATCCTTGATGGTGTCAAGGATCATATAGTCTCTCATATATGTTGATTTTTGTAGCATCGGAAAGTGTTTTAAGTCTCAAACTTTGTAGGAGGCTTGGACATCAGTGTTCCAAAGAACCCATAAATCATTTGTGGAAATTCCACTCGGTTCATGTCTTTTTAAAATAATTAATTATTTTAATGGAGACCCTAAGTCTAAACTTAGGGAAATTAAATAATTAAATGGTGTTAATAAGACAGAGTGTGAATTTTCTAGAGAACGAAGATCAAGTCAAGTTTTAATCTAAGCCATTGATTAGAATTCTAACTTGGTTCGTTGATTCATCACCGAGAAGATTATAAAAGAAGGCTTGAGGGTCATTTGGAAAGTAAGCCGAGCATACACTCAGTACCCGAAGGAGATCGATTATGAAGAAATATAATTCTATTTCAGAGGGAGAGTTGCAGGGTGGAGTTGTAGAAGCAGAAGGAGAAGAGGGAGTCAGTAGTGACTGAGCACGAGGACAAAGGGATGCAGAGGGCCACAGAAGGCAACACAGAGCTACAATGCAGTGAACCCACATAGAGTGATGTAGTCCAGTGCAGGGACTACGCAGAGAGACATGCAGACAGATGCAGAGGGAGTCAGAGGCTCTTCCGGTTGTCAGGAAATTTTCGGGAGGGGCCAATCATTTTGTCTCAGGTGTTTTCTGATTATATCTTCTAGTGTATTCATTGTAAAGATTTATTGGCTGAAGAATAATAATAAAACCCTCATTTGCTGCACCGGTTTCCCACATTGGATTTTTTCAGGGACAATTTTCCAAAAATAAGTGTGTACATGTGATTGGTTCTTATGCTTATGCTCTTTACTGTTTCCTTCTCTTCATATGTAATTGTGAATGTTGCAGTAGTATTTATTTTGAGGTTTACTGATAGATTTATGTAAATAACTTGTCAGAGTAATAAGTAGGAGAAATAAATCTATCACTACAACTGTAGATTTCCGTATTGAAATTTTCACATGGTATTAGAGCCAGAGATGAGTAACAGAAACAAAACTGGCAAGTGAACGTAAATTTGACATTGTTGCGGCAGCTTGGAGTGGTTCATGTAGTTCTCTAGAAAGGAAGAGAAGCATGAAAGAACATATGGATCACGATGTTTCTATTCTGGCATCCAGACTGGAAGAAGAGTTTTCTTGTGTGTCAAGCACTGCTTCTCCTGAAGTTTGGTAAATTGACAGTGGATCTTCTGCTCATATGACGGGAGTGCGGGAATGTTTTTACAACTACCGAGAAGAGCAGATGAACTTTAAAATTATCGTGGGTAATAAAGAAAAATGTACCCCTATTGGAAGAGGTACTCTAGTATTTTAGACCGAGGCTGGAAATAAGCTTCGGGCCACTAATGTACTACACGTGCCTGGGTTGGGGATGAACTTACTCTCAATGTCTCAACTTCAAAACAGAGGTTACAACGTTTACTTCATTGGTAACAGAGTCTATGTCAAACAACCCAGTTGGTAGAAGAAAGAACAAATTAGAGTAAGGAGCAACAAACTTTATAAGTTACAGCTCGAATCTCCAATGTCACTAATAGGTAGCACTGATGAAAAGGAACTGAATAAACTATGGCACAGAAGAATGGGGAATTTTCATCATGGGGCGTTAAAGGTTCTCAAGAAAATTTTCATAGGAGTTCCAGAACTGAGCACCGAGCGAGACAATGTCTGCAAAGTGTGCGTGTTGGGAAAATATGTGAAGGCGGCATATCAGAGAGGCAACAATAGGGCTAAGAGTGTATTGGGCTTGATACACTTGGATATTTGCGGACCAATGTCCATTAGAGTACTTAGTGGTGCCAAGTATCTCATCACCTTTATTGATGACCATTCCAGGAAAACATGGATCTACTTTTGAAGTCCAAGGACGAAGTCTTCAGTCGGTTTAAAGAGTTTAAAGCTATGGTAGAAAATATGACAGGATAGAGGATCAATGTGTTGCGTTCAGACAATGGTGGAGAGTACACGAACAAGGAATTCATATGGTTATGTGCAAGGGAAGGTATCATAAGAGAGTGGACTGCTCCATATAATCCGGAGCAAAATGGTGTGGCAGAGAGGAAAAATAGAACCATTGTTGAGGCTGAAAGGGAAATGTTGTATGATGAAGACATGCCCAAATTTCTGTAGGCTGAAGCTTGTAATAAAATTTTCTACGTTTGGAATAGGATTCCTCACAACGCATTGGGAAAGATCACGCCAGAAAGTGTCTTCACTGGTAGCAAGCTTGAAGTGAGTCTCTTTAGGATCTTTGGCAGTACGGCTTATTGTCATATACCTAATGAAAAGAGGAATAAGTTGGACATGATTGCGGAAAAGGGGTGTTTGGTGGGATACAACGAGAATGCAAAGGCTTACCGCATTTGTATTTTTGTAATATTCCCAATTTTGCTTTTCTAATGTTTATTAGTAAATAAAAAAAAAAGTGATGGGACCGATAACCCACACTTAGGAAATAAAGTCTCCCTAAAGTCACTTAGGCAAATATTATAGGACACCATGGGGCCCATGAGAGCCTAGTGGCAGCGTGAGGGAAGGGGCGGCGTGGACAACGTGGGCCCATGACAGCACAGTTGAGAGTGGACAACGTGGCCAAGGAGGGACAACGCAGTTTAGTGGGGCCCGGGTGAGAAAAAGGCTCTCAAACTTAAAAAGGAGAGGAGGCTCCTCATTCTCTCATTCGATTATGCATCTTTGATTTTTTTTCTTTTGACATTGAGCACGCTTTTGCTGTTGAGTGAAGTTTGCAACCATTGTTCAGCACATCGGGTGTCTCTGAGCGGAGATCCCAACCTCATCCTCGGGGGACTTTGAGCGCCCGGTTAGGAGAGGATATTCATCCATAATTTTGCAGGGGAGAGCACATAACACCTTCAGCTAGGATCACACAGTTTCTTGGACAACACAGTCTCTCTGATGGGTTATGCAGTTTGTGGTAGAGGCAGTTCTGGGAGTGAGGAGATAGCAGGGATTTCAGCCCAAGGATAGTGTGAAGGGACCAACCCTTCACTAATCATCATTTTGAAGCACGAGGAGGCCATCACTTGTAGGTTTACCATTCAGGGCTAGAATACTCACTGGGAGTGCGTTATTTTCCAAGGGAGGTCAAATTCCAGGGCTAGCCATTCCAGGATTCCTTCCTGGGTTTTTCCGGGTTATTGGAGGAGAGCTCATTTCAAGAGTTTCAGATTTTTCTGAGTAAGGGAACATCCCCAAAGAGCCATTCCATTCCACCAGTAGTAGCAGTCCGATAACAATGTGAAAATTTACAACCCATTGCAGTGATAGATTTATTTCTCCTACTTATTATTTCAATAAGTTATTATTCAGAAATCTTCCGGCAAATATTGAAATAAATACTGCTGCAACATTCACAACTATATATGTAGAGAAATAAACAGTAGAGAACATAAGCACTAAAATCAATCACATATACACAGTGATTTTTGGACAGTTGTCTCCGGAAAAACCTAATGTGGGAAAACTGGTGCAACAGATGAGGGTTTTATTAATTCTCCAACAAATGATATCTTTACAGAGAAAATATTCGGCAAATAAATTTTGAACCACCTGAGACTGAATACCCAGCTTAGTCGGACAAGTTTCTGATACCCAGAACAACCCCTGCAAGCCCTTGTGCCAGTCTGCGTGATTCTCTGCACAGTCCCAGCGCTAGACTGTGTGAATCTGCGTGGAGACTGCATGGGGTCTCTGCGCTGTAGCCTCAAGCTACCTTTAGTGACCCATTGCTGCTCTCCGACCCTAATCTCGATCACCCCTATCCTCCTCCTGCTTCTACAACTTCTCGCCCTGCAACTCTCCCATTGAGATCGAATTATACATTAGAATGGATCTCCTTCAGGTATTGAGTGTGTGATCGGCTTATTTTCCAAGTGACCCTCAAGCCTTCTTTTATAATCTTCCCGTTGGAGAACCAACGACCCAAATTAAAAGTTTAATTAATGGCTAAGATTAAATCTTGACTTGATCCTTGTTTTCTAGAATATTCACACTCTGCCTTATTAATGCCCTTTAATTATTTCCTTTTCCTAAGTTTGGACTTAGGGTCTCCATTAAAATAATTAATTATTTTAATAAGTCTTGAACCGAGTGGAATTTCCACAAACTATTTATGGGTTCTTTGGAATGTTGTTGTCCAAGCATCCCTGCAAAGTTTGAGACTTGGAACACTTCCAGATGCTACAAAAATCAACACTCCCTCTTAGCGAGGAAAGTTTTCCAACAATATGCCTGCTACATGTTGCTCTGATTCTGAAGCACCCTCTACACTGTTGCCCCCTGTACTGCTACCTTTGACAATGCCATTGTCACTTGCTGCATCTGTACCATAGCTCCCCATCTTCTCTCTGAAGTAGACAAACTTTGTCTTTACCAGAGCCTTGGTAAGAATGTCTCCCACCTGTTCTCCTATTAGAGTGTACTGCAACTAAATAGCTCCACGTTGTACCCAATCCCTAATGAAGTGACACCGGATGTCAATATGTTTCAACCTATCATGAAACACAGGATTTTCAGAGATATTTATACAACTCTGATTATCACATAAAATGACGTTTGCTTCCATTTTCTCCTTGAGTAGATTTACTAACAGTTTATAAAGCCATATGGATTTGCACGAAGCTATGCTTGCTACCATATACTCTGCCTCTGCTGAAATTAGTGCCACGGACTTTTGTTTCCTACTACACCAGGAAGTCATTCCTGATCCCAGACTGAAACAATACCCACTGGTACTCTTCTGATCAACTGAACTTCCTGCCCAATCTACATCAGTAAAACCACTCAACCTGACATCATTGTCACGAGTGTACTTCAATCCAAGCTTGACAGTTCCTCGAAGGTACCTGAGAACATGTTTGGCTACTGCCCAATGTGCCCTCTTTGGTTCCACCATGAATTGACTTAGGGTATTAACAACATAACAGATGTCTGGCCTTATATTTACCAGATACATCAATGACCCTATGAGCTGTCTGTACAACGTAGGATCAGCTTCATCATCATCGGGCATGTCGATTTTCCTCCAATTGGTAATCATTGGAGTGGTCATGGGTGTACAATCCTCCATCTGAAATATCTTCATAATCTCTGTACTGTATCTTCCTTGACCAAGGAAGATCTCCCCATTCTGCTGCCAAACTTCCAACCCCAAAAAATAGTGCATCCGTCCCAGATCCTTCATGTCAAACTCTTCAGCTAAATTCTTCTTGCAATCTGTGATGAGCTTGGATAATCCTGTCAAGAACAGATCATCCACATACAATACTAGTATCAATGGCTCACTCCCTACTCTAAGATAATAGAGATTGGGATCTGCATCACTCTTGATGAATCCCATCTTCTGCAGATAGCTGCTAATCTGACCATACCAGGCTCTGGGAGCTTGCTTCAGTCCATATAATGCTTTCTTCAATCTGCACACATGATTTTTTTGATCATGTGTCTCAAAGCCCTCCGGTTGTTTTATATACACTTATTCTTCTATCACACCATTTAGGAATGCCATCTTGACATCCATCTGGTGAATTTCCCATCCCATCTACGCAACAAGGGATATCACGGACTTGATAGATGTGTATCTGGCTACCGAGGCGAAGGTTTCTTCATAGTCTATTCCTTCCTTTTGAGCATACCCCTTAGCCATGAACCTGCCTTTAAATTTCTCGATGCTACCGTCTGCAACATGCTTGATCTTGTAGATCCACCTGGATCCTACAACAGATCTCTCTTGTTGTTTGGATACTACTTCCCAGACATCATTTGTCATGATGGAACTGTACTCTTCCACCATTGCATCAACCCATACCTGGTGCTGAGCAGCTTCCTGGAAACTGGAGGGTTCTCTGACTTGAGCAACCAAGGCTTGGTACCTCTCAGGCTGCTTACGTTGTCTCTTCTCATTTCAGGGATTTTTGACAAAATCCTCTACATCCTTCAGAATCTGTCGAAGTTCCCTACTTGTTCTTCCACTGGTAGTGGGTGGATTTACCGGCTCTCCTTCTTGCAAATCCTTAGGAGACCCATCCTTTGGATCACTATGCCTTGGAGAGGCAACTAAATTTTATGTTGCTGGTTGTTGGGGCTAGACCAAAGGCTCTTCCTATGACTGTGTAAGAGAAGGCAATTCTCATGATCTTCTTAAGGCTTTCTCCTCCATAAATTTCACATCTCTTCGCACCACTACTTTCCTACTCTCAAGAATGTAGATGCGATAAGCCTTTGCATTCTCGCTGTATCCTACTAAATACCTCCTTTCAGCAGTCATCTCCAACTTCTTCCTCTTCTCACTGGGTACATGACAATAAGTTGTACTACCGAAGATCCTAAAGTGACAGACTTTAGGCTTGCTGCCAGTGAAGACACTTTTTGGCGTGATCTTTCCCAGTGCAGTGTGAGGAGTTCTATTTTGAATGTAGACAGTTGTATTACACGCTTCATCCCATAGGAATTTGGGCATGTCTTGGTCATACAACATAGCTCTGGTTGCTTCAAATATAGTCTGGTTCTTCCTTTATGTCACTCCATTCTATTTCGGATTGTATGGAGTTGTCCATTCTCTTTTGATGCCTTCCCTTGCGCAGAATCGGTGAATTGTTTGTCTATGTATTCACCTCCATTATCTGATCGCAATACCTTGATCCGCTTCCCTGTCGGATTTTCCACCAGAGCTTTGAACTCTTTAAATTGACTGAAAACTTCATCCTTAGTCTTCAAGAAGTAGATCCAGGTTTTTCTGGAATGGTCATCAATGAAGGTGACGAAATATTCGTAACCACTAAGAGATCTCGTGGACATCAGCCCGCAGATATGTGAGTGTATTAGATCCAACACACCCTTGGTCCTAATACTTTGATATGTTGCCTTGGCATATTTCCCTAATACGCAATGCTTGCAGACATCATCCCATTTGGTGCTCAATTCTGGAACACCTGTGACAGTCTTCTGGAGAGTTCTCAACGCCCCATGATGTAAGTGCCCCATTCTTCTGTGCCATAGCTCATTAAGATCCGTTTCATCTGTGCTGCCAACCAATGCCATTGGGGAATCAAGTTGTAGTTTGTACACCTTGTTGCTTCTTACCCCAATTTGTGCCTTCTTCTTCCAACTGGGGTGCTTAACGTAGAATCTATTGCCAATAAAGTAGACGTAATATCCTCGGTTTTGATGTAATATCCCCGACGGGGAAATAGACAGTAATACACAGAAATACAAACATGCAACTATATAGGAAAAATGCCGGAACTAGAATATAGAGCAAGTACACATAAAATACCAGAATGCTAAGCCATTTTATTAATCTGAGAATACATATATGGGTACAAGAGATAATCAGAATAAGTGCACCTGTCCTTGCACAAGGCAAGTGAAGAACCCTCTCAGAATAGGAAATGGCTACAATAGAGACTGCGTCCTAGCTGCTGGAGAAATCTGCCGTAGAAAGCTGCTGCTGCAATGTACTGGAACTAGGGGCTGATCCCCTCATCGGAATGAGCTAAAAATCGGTAGGCTTCCTGTACTCACTGCTCCGGACAAAACCCAGAAACCATGAAGCAAATGCACCACCTCCGAAAAACCACCACTGAAGCCCTCCTCAAGGAAAACAATGTCTCTCCCAAGCACAGCGCAGAGGCCCAAGAAGAATGCTGGAAAAGGGCCACAAATCCCTCTGCAAAACTCTCCAACTGAATAGACAATCCCTCCAAGCTGAAATACGCTGAGGACTCCACGAAAATCCCCCACAACAGAGCTGCACTAACACCAACTGCGTCCTCCCTCTTGGACTGCGCAGTCACTCTATGAGACCCAGCTCCTCTGCAAAACGTCCACCAAAATCTCCTGCAAATCAACCGCTGAAACTAAAGGAATACCTTGCCCGAGCAGGCACTCGAAGTCCCCCGGGGCCAAGGGCAAGATCTCCAACCGGAGACACTCAGTCGCACTAAACAGTGCTGCAGACCGACTAAACAACCGACGTGCTCAAGTAGACAGAATTCTAGCTCACAATATCATCAACATATCAATAATGCCAAATGAGGTGAAACTCCCACCTTTTATAGTGCTAGCTCCCCTCAAAACCCTAACTGCATCCCCTCTCTCCATAAGCTCCTCCTATGCCTGCGCAATTGCTTCTAGAGGCTACGTGAGGCTCCTCTCATGTGTGGTGTGGACCTCCAAGGCTCCCCCTTAAGTTACAACGTTGCCTCTACTAGGGAAACACTTTATTTTATTTAAGTGAGTTAGACCCCTTTTCTCACTTTTATTTATTAATTAACTATAGTCGGCAAAACTATACAAAAATAAAATATTCCAATTAGCGGTGCTAATTAGGAATATTACAGTCTCCCCCGGCAAAACGTTGCTTGTCCTCAAGCAACTGAAGTGATGGATGCTGTAAAGTCTGCTCGATCTCCCAAGTGGCATCCTCATCCGGCAAAAATTGCTTGTTCTCAAGCAATGCTTGAACAAGCCTACTCTCTAGCTGATGCTCCCCACCAATACTGCAAAATGTGCCTGGGTCCCACTGAAACCTCTCTGACTCCTGCATCACCCGGATACGAAGGGATATCTCAATGCCAGGTCCCAAACTGGCCTCTCACGGTACCAGCCAACCAATAGTCCTCCCGGATCCCATCACCACTGTGGCCAATAATCGCACAAGTCCCACGGCTCGGACTGTGCACTGCCTCTGGCTATGACCAATGCTCTAAGAGGTGAAGACCACCAACAAGCATCAATGCTCTTGGGCTCCTGCTGCGCTGTACCTGTAGCTGCATATGCTACCCCTCCAACTGCATACCAACTCATCACCTCTCTCCAATCCAAGTCGTGACTCAATCCCATGCTGATCCTGCTCTCCTGAAATCGGGATGGAGTGCTGAAGAAATGATGTCCTGTGCCGCCCTGCCAGCTGGAATCTATAACCTCTGTTATGTCCAAGGGCCCCTGCTCGACTGTGCCCCCTACGAAGAATACCGTACCATCTAGAGGGTACCAACTCATGATCTCCCGCCAGTCCATCCTAGAAGAAGAATCGGATGTAGCAACAACAACGGTATATGGAACATGCCTGGGATGTTGCCGCCAGCCTGTAATCAACCCCCACTGCTCTACCATGTCTGTCAATGGAAGCTTCCTGTAGAAGGAAGCCCCTCTCTCTATAATGGGCAAAAGTGGGCATGGTATGCTGCAAGCTCCATCGATGTACTCCTGGAGAGTGCTACCCACTAAAAACGCTGCAGCTCTGCTAACTGCGAGTACATCTATCTGCGCCTCATCCCAGTGTCGACCCAAAGATGGATGCTCCAGCATATCCAACAGCTCCTGCTGTCTACTAGCCCCCTGCATAACAATCCCATCAACCTCCAACACCTCCAGAGGATATGGATCTGCAACAACTGTCACCGTACTCGATGTCAATGCGGCTGACTGCTCCTCCTCAATGGCTGACCCCGCGGTTAGCTGCATATCCACCACAGACTCGATGTGAGTTCCCATCTGGCTCTCTCTCAAAGGAATATCATGCCTGATGTGAGTAGTGTCCTCCTCTGTCGACTCAGGCTCCATCACTTGCTGCTCTAGCTGAATTGTCACAAGTGACTCTTCACCCAGAGTATCTCTCGCAGAGTCCCATGACTGCTCACCCTGGACACTAGAATATAGCTCTGGTCTACTGTCACCATCCATGCATGACTGCCCTCGCTCCCCAGAAGCGACCTCAACTGATCCTATGGACTCATGTGAAAAGGAGTCCTCACCCTGGCATATAGAAGGAATGCCCTCCTGTTCTACCTCCGCCATCTCATCTGCATCGAACATGCCATCCACCCTCTCGACAAAGTGTCGATACAGTGTCTGGAGCCCAGACACATACTGGGATACTACCTCTGCTGTACCTCGTATCCTCTGCTCATGCATGATCTCGACATGCCCCGAGGGAAAAATGATGCATGTCTCCCTCATGACCTGCTCCCCAAGCGTAGGCTCAGTGATGACTGATGCACCACCTCTGCAAAGGATCATCTCATCCCCCAACCTGTGGCTGTCAACTAGCACACCAACCCAGTGCCACTGCTGAGAAGTCTCTCGCCTAGTGTACTGAGTGTCATCCAAATATCTAGGGTGAACCTCGCGTACCCTGCTGCTCACGCCCAAAGTGCCGAAGGTCAAAAACATAATCAGCTGTACCTGTGAGTGATGTCGAAGCGAGTCAGGTGTGTGAGTCCCCACAGATACCGCTGAGTATCGCTCCTTTGTCTCCCCATCGATCCTGGGTGAACTACTACCAAAGGTAAGCCCGATGTCCCTGTCCAGGAGTCTCTCTGGAAGAAATGCTCTAAGACCCTGCTGTGCAGTACCGTGTGCCCTCGCATACCACTGATCATCCATATACTCCTCAACATGCCACTGCACACTGAGACATACCTCGGTATGCTGCTGGATACCATGTGCTACTGCTGTAGCACCCTGTACCGTCTCGTGCCCTGACTGTGTCCAGGCATCGGTCACTCTCCGCATGCTCTCAATGTGATGTAGGATACTTCTACTCCACAATGCAGTCCCACACACTATGGTACACCACCATGCTACTCCATGTCCACCGGCAATCCACCGCTCAATGCTAGAGGCTCCCACACATTCTTGGATGTGATGACCTAGAGCTGTGCCCCTACATGTCGAACTACCACCAATCGGTAACATCGTCTCCACCGTCGTATCACTATACCTGCCAACGAAAGGATCATCACTCCAAATCCTCCTCAAGGGGTCCGAGAAGTGAATCTCCCTGTGTGTCAGTAGTGTTACCACCACTGCTCGGCTCCGCTGCGTCCTCTGTGCCCCACACAAAGGTGAAGAATCCTTGGCCCCATGCAAGGTGCCATCTGGTGGCCTGCCAATGCCACCTCCTCCGACAAGCTCCTGCCAAGGTGTGCTGACCACCTCGTGATCCCGTGTATGAATGTCATGCCAAGACAACCTAGGGAGTCTGCCCATAAACTGGTTGGCCACTGGAGCTGACCGAAACTGCACATGCTCTACCACTAGGCCAACTGTACTCTCCAAGGCATAGTCAGCCGACCTGCCTGGGAAACGGTAGGTGATCCCACCTAGATCCCAATGCCAATCTGGGGTTCTTGTATTCCCCATGCATAGAAAATCCTGCTGAGCTACACTCGGATCCATCACTATCTCCATAGCCCGCTCCACTGAGTACCAACTCAAAATCTCTCGCCATCCAACCTCAACATGTGGATGCTGTACCCTGTGCAACTCTGATCGTCTCATACTGCTATCCAAGTCAACATATGAGATCTGACTAGGTGACTCTGCCTCTCTCTCTCCAACGGGAAGAGATGACCCAACAACACTGCTAGTCCCATCCATGCATGCCTGAAGGGGAATGATCTGACGCTCCAACGTGCCCTTTGATTGTACCATCAGGGAATCCAGTCGTTCCCCAATGCGGACCAACTTGGCCGCCGACTTGGCACAAGTCACTCTCATACCCTCCAGCTCCTGGTCCTGCAACAAAATGGCCTCCTGTACTGACGTGGCCTTCCCTCTCAAAACTCGAAGGTCCGTCCGAAGCCGATGATACCGCTGTCTGCGACCATCATCCAATACCTCTGTACCTGCTAGTGCCTCATCGAAGGTGGATATATCTCCTAATGCCTCACCCATCTGTCGTGTGCTGCTACCACCTGAAGACTCGGACATGACTCCGGTCATCACCTCAATGGATGGCTCTACTGAGGTAGGCTCTACCTTCTCCACTACCACATCAACTGTCATGGCCAAGGAATTCTCCAATGAGGGGGTATCATGTGTAACACTAGGTGTAACCTCAGACTCCCTGCAATCCTAGGTGCCCTCATCCTCCAAGTGCAATGTACAATCCAACAATGGCTCATGAGAATGATGGTTCGATTCCTCCTTGAGTGTTTCCATGTTGCACAACGCAGTGCAACCAGGCTGCTCTATAGTAGCAATGAGATTTGACCCTTGATCTACAAGAGTCCCATCCTCAAAAGTGTTGGCTGCCCCAACTGTCGATGCATGTGGCTGCCAAATCTGAACTCTGTATGCTAGAAACTCCATCCTCTCTGAGCTGACAGTAATCTTTGAAGGGAAAAATTGCTTTTAAGTCTTCCCCCATGGACTTCCATTCTCTGAAATAATCTTCAAGAGGTATACGACCATGTTGCCTCGGTACTTCAGGTAAGAATGTAGGCATTGTGATCCTCATATTTTCCATAGATAGCCAGCTCCACAGGCTGAGCCAGAACTATGCTCTGATACCACTGTAATATCCCCAACGGGAAATAGACAGTAATACACAGAAATACAAACATGCAACTATATAGGAAAAATGCTGGAACTAGAATATAGAGCAAGTACACATAAAATACCAGAACGCTAAGCCATTTTATTAATCTGAGAATACATATATGGGTACAAGAGATAATCAGAATAAGTGCACCTATCCTTGCACAAGGAAAGTGAAGAACCCTCTCAGAATAGGAAATGGCTACAATAGAGACTGCGTCCTAGCTGCTGGAGAAATCTGCCGTAGAAAGCTGCTGCTGCAATGTACTGGAACTAGGGGCTGGTCCCCTCACCGGAATGAGCTAAAAATCGATAGGTTGCCTGTACTCACTGCTCCGGACAAAACCCAGAAACCATGAAGCAAATGCACCACCACTGAAGCCCTCCTCAAGGAAAACGCTGTCTCTCCCAAGCACAGCGCAGAGGCCCAAGAAGAATGCTGGAAATGGGCCACAAATCCCTCTGCAAAACTCTCCAACTGAATAGGCAATCCCTCCAAGCTGAAATACGCTGAGGACTCCACGAAAATCCCCCACAACAGAGCTGCACTAACACCAACTGCGTCCTCCCTCCTGGACTGCGCAGTCACTCTATGAGACCCAGCTCCTCTGCAAAACGTCCACCAAAATCTCCTGCAAATCAACCGCTGAAACTGAAGGAATACCTTGCCCGAGCAGGCACTCGAAGTCCCCCGGGGCCAAGGGCGGGATCTCCGACCGGAGACACTCAGTCGCACTAAACAGTGCTGCAGACCGACTAAACAACCGGCGTGCTCAAGTAGATAGAAGTCTAGCTCACAATATCATCAACATATCAATAATGCCAAATGAGGTGAAACTCCCACCTTTTATAGAGCTAGCTCCCCTCAAAACCCTAACTGCGTCCCCTCTCTCCATAAGCTCCTCCTATGCCTGCGCAGTTGCTTCTAGAGGCTACGTGAGCCTCCTCTCATGTGTGGTGTGGACCCCCAAGGCTCCCCCTTAAGTTACAACGTTGCCTCTACTAGGGAAACACTTTATTTTATTTAAGTGAGTTAGACCCCTTTTCTCACTTTTATTTATTAATTAACTATAGTCGCCAAAACTATACAAAAATCAAATATTCCAATTAGCGGTGCTAATTAGGAATATTACATTTGAAGTTGTGAGACTGAGAGTAGATTCATCCCCAAACCTAGCACATGCAGTACATTAGTGGCCCAAATTTTTTCCCCCGCCTCAGTCTGAAAAACTGCGGTACCTTTCCCAATGGGATTGCACTTTGATTTATTACCCATGGTTATTTTGAAATTCATTTTCTCTTCTTGGTAGTCGGAAAAACAATCCCGTAATCCCATCATAGGAACAGAGGCTCCATTGTCAATATATCAGACATCTGAGGACGCAGTGCTTGATACACAAGCAAAATCTTCCTCTAATATGGATGCCAATATAGATAGATCGTGATCCATCTGTTCTATTGTGCTTCTTCCCCCTCCAGGAGGACTACGTGAACCCTTCTGCGTTGTTTCCCTGGAGAATTGCATAGATCTTCGTTCACTGATAGATTCCCCCTCTCCGTTATTCATCTCCTGCTCCGATACCATGTGAAAATTTACAACCAGTTGCAGTGATAGATTTATTTCTCCTACTTATTATTTCAATAAGTTATTATTTAGAAATCTTCCGGCAAATGTTGAAATAAATACTACTGCAACATTCACAATTATATATGTAGAGAAATAAACAGTAGAGAACATAAGCACCAGAATCAATCACATGTACACAGTTATTTTTGGACAATTGTCCCCGGAAAAACCCAATGTGAGAAAACCGGTGTAGCAGATGAGGGTTTTATTAATTCTTCAACAAATGATATCTTTACAGAGAATATATTCGGCAGATAAATTCTGAACCACCTGAGACTGAATAACAAGCTTACTCAGACAAATTTTTGATACCTAGAATAACCCCTACAAGCCCTTGTGTCAGTCTGCGTGATTCTCTGTGCAGTCCCAGTGCTGGACTGCGTGAATTTTCCTGGAGACTGTGTGGGGTCTCTGCGCTATAGCCTCAAGCTACCTTCAGTGACCCACTGCTGCTCTCCGACCCTGATCTCGATCACCCCTGACCTTCTCCTGCTTCTCCAACTTCTTTCCCTGCAACTCACCCATTGAGATCGAATTCAACATCAGAATGGATCTCCTTCGGGTACTGAGTGTGTGCCTGGCTTATTTTCCAAGTGACCCTCAATCCTTCTTTTATAATCTTCCTGTTGGAGAACCAACGGCCCAGATTAAAAGTTTAATCAATGGCTAAGATTAAATCTTGACTTGATCCCTGTTTTCTAGAAGATTCACACTCTGAATTATTAATGCCCTTTAATTATTTCCTTTTCCTAAGTTTGGACTTAGTATCTCCATTAAAATAATTAATTATTTTAATAAGTCTTGAACCGAGTGGAATTTCCACAAACTGTTTCTAGGTTCTTTGGAATGCTATTGTCCAAGCCTCCCTGCAAAGTTTGAGACTTGAAACACTTTCGGATGCTACAAAAATCAACAAGTAGCAGCAACATCATTACGCAGTCCATGACAGAGCAGCCATTCCTTGAGCATTACTGAGAGTATTTCCAGCATGCCTTGAGCAAGCCAAGGTGCCATCATTCTGATCACCTTTGTACCCATTATTATCTTTCAGTTTATATAATAAAATGGCTCAGGGTTTCTCCATATTTGCAGTATTTGTATGATGTCTCTCTATTTGTTGTAGTTGCTTGTTTATGTTGCTTTGTATTACTATTTATTTCTATTCAGAATATTACAGTTGTATTAGAGCTCATAGACTTGGTTTAGCCTGTGGAGCAGATTAGTCTATGACACCAACAGGAAAACCATATATCACTTAATGGAGAAGGAAGTACAAGGACCAAGAGCGGAGGCTTGAGACCACTTTTGGAGAAGGGGACTGCGTACCAGTGGTGGACGCAGAGGAGGAAGAATTGATGTCAAAGGAGAAAGATGAAGGGATGGAGTTTGGGCAACTCCTCCTAAAGTCTGTGTAGGAGCTATCAAGGAGGATCGAAGAGATGGGGAAGAAGTTTACCACAGACCAAAGATAGCATGAAACCCCAAGGGGTTTTCACATCGAAAAAGGGTCCGGCACTTCCCACCATTTACAGGAAAAAATCACAGTGCAACAAGTTGTGTCACTTACTCCCCCACGTTCCACGATGCCCACATTTCTAACTATGAACACCGGGACGGGAGGACCTCAGGAGCCAAAGCCGGTTCATATGGGGGATTATTTTGCAGAGTATCAGTCCTATTGGTGGAATTTGGTGAAGCTCTCACTTTCAATGATTTTTTTCAGTTCAAGAAGGACAGTCGACCCCGCAACCAGAACAAAGGGGGTATATACACACAGAATGGGGGCGTACAACATACAATGGGCAGGTTTTTCTTGCCAACATTTGGTAGGTCTTCAAAATGTTCGACGAAGGCTTGGGTGGAGAAGCTGGACGTTTATTTCCAGCTCAATTAGATGGCACACCATCCCAAGTGGAGCCACTGTTATCACTCAAAAAATTCAAGCATCATTTTGACAAGATTAAATAGGTTCATGGGTCAAAATAGGGTTGTAGGATTCATTTTTAAGTTTGGTCAAGGGAAATATTAAATTTTTATGGTTTAAGTTTATCCTAAGGTCTAAACCCACTCATGTTAAAACTCCTTCATGTCACATCATTCATCATTTTCTGATTCATTTCATTTTCCAATGTTTTTGTACTGAAAGTGCCAAATTAGCCAAGAAACCACAGTTTCGTAGCACAATGCACTGTAAGAAAACAATTTTCGCTACGAAACTGCTGATAGTTTCGTAGCAAAAATAGTCAAATTAACACTAGAGGCACTACGAAAGCACGGTTTCCTGTCTGTCTTGTCAGTCGAGCTGTTAGGTGTCAGAAAATGTTGGGAAAGGGTAAGTTAGATGCTTTTCAAGTCATGGAGTGATGAAATCAAGGTACATGCCCAGGTCTGCAGTCATCATGGTCAGTTTAAGTAATGTATATGCCATCATTGAGTCATGAGAAGACGTTTAAACTTCAAATCCTTTCCTAATTTAGTCATTCTCATTTCTCATTACTCGCGTAATATCTGAGCTCTGGAGAGCTATTGTACTAAGCCAAACTTGTGGCTGGTTTCTTCAAAGGTTTACTTTGAACATTATCAAGCGACCCTGCAAATTCATCAAGCGAGGTTGAACATCATCAAGCGATCCTAAGCAATTCTTTGAGAAACTATGGCAGAGAAAAGAAAAATACACAAGGGTGGACAATGTCTGAGATATGAACCTGAAGACATGAAAGTGATCAATGAAGAGCCAACAGTAATGGAAGCCTTCAGAAGTGCAGGTTGCCTACAGTTTTGTGAGAAATTGCAGGGCTGTCATACACAGGTATCCAAGGAGTTTGCTTTGAATTTCAATGGAACAACCACTAAAGTGGGAATGCTAAATTTTTCCATCACACCAAAGGTTATTGCTGCTGCTATAGAGATTCCAAGAGGTCAAGAAACATGGTTCAAAGGTTTCAAGTTTAACATGGAGCAGTGCAAAGAGTTAATGAAGCCTGAACACACTGATATGGATCTCGCCAATGTTGTTGCAAGAAGTTGCATTAAAGACGACTATTCAAAATTGTTACTCATCATCCAAAAGTACTTTACCTATGAAGGTAGATATCACAAAGTCTACTCATACCATTTCAAATTACTTCTGCACTTCACTGGTAAGATTTCCCTTGACTTACCTTTCTATCTGCATAGAAGTCTGTCAAAGATGGCTGATAAGGTCCAAGCAAAGTCTGAGCGGAGTGAGACATCATTATTTCATCATGGCTTAATGAAATTATTGGTTTTAGATGAACTTCAAAGGTTAGGCAGAGATTGGTCCTCATTCTTGTTTGTCAGTGGTTTTGAGTTGGA
Organism: Pinus albicaulis; assembly: GCA_034641835.2. Taxonomy (NCBI): domain Eukaryota; kingdom Viridiplantae; phylum Streptophyta; class Pinopsida; order Pinales; family Pinaceae; genus Pinus; species Pinus albicaulis. The sequence continues at coordinate 70,765 of JAXQQM020078996.1, forward strand.
TGCTCTAACTCCAAAAACTCCTAAACCTAAGAAAATTCCATCACCACTAGCAGCAGAACAGAGCCAACCATTGGTTGCAAAACCAAATGAACCTGCAAGAGCAGAACCAAGTAAGTAAACTGTGAAGGATCCAAAGCAAATGTAGAGTCTTGACACACCAAATGTCCCACCAGCAAAACATAAATCAAAGCTGGTCAAACCTTCAAAATAGAAACAAATTGTTAGCAAACAAGGGACCAAAAGGATGACTAGAATCCAAACAGTGGTTTTGAAAGAGAAGACAGTGGTTGTAGAAGACAGAGCAGAAGCTAAGGAGAATCTAGAGGATATTTTACATGCCATTGACATAGAGGAAACACCTATTTTCCAAGCTGAATTCATAGAAGAAGTTGGGTAGAAGTTAAAGAAGTCCAAATCTGCAAAGAAATTAGAGTTTGAGGGAGAAGATGCAGGTTTCATGTTCCAAGCAAGAAATCCTATGACAAGGCATGCTAGGAAATTAATAGAGAGCAGCAAAGAAGTTCAAATACCTATTGAGACAGCTCTACTACCTCAAGAGATTATTGACCTCTCATCACCCATAGTAAAGGATACTATCAGCAAATCAAAAAAGGGAAAAGAGAAGGTGATAGAAAAAACAGAGTTGCAGCTCCTTGAAGAGAAAGTGAAATTGGCCAATCAGGAAATTGCTGTCATGAAAAAAGAAGCTAGGAAACACAGTGTTGAGAAAATTCAATTTGAAAAGATGAAGGCAGTTCGGGAAGAACAAGTTGACAATGTTTCTAAAACTTTAGATAATACACAATAACTTATCAAGTGGACAATTCCAGCAAGGATAGAAGCCAAGCATGTCAGAAAGGTGAACACTCATCTAAAAGCCACCAACAGAAGACTTAAAGACTAGGTCAAGGACCTTCAAGAGCAACTTGAACTGATTTATGAAGAATTAGAGAAAAAAGGGCTTAAAAACACAGTGATTGAAGAACCAATAGCCCAACCAATTGTAAATGAGGAAGAAATGCCTCAAGGAGCATAAGGTGAGTTGGTTTATGGTTGATGGAGCCTGAGGACATGTTAGATACAATTTTTTGGCACTTACAGGTTTCATTTTTCAAAATTATACAAAAATCTGCATTTTCAACACTTTTCAGCAGTTTCGTAGCGCCTCTAGGTTTGAAGGGCAGCAAAGCGCTACGAAACTACTGTAGATGCTTTTTTGACCTGTTTTGGAGGTTATTAAGTGATGAAATTGGTATTAGGGATGTGTTTAATGATGATGAACCTTATGCAAAAGGAAAGAGTCAAAAATTTTGAGGTTAAAGGTATGTTTTGTAGCGCTACGAAACTGCCTTACATTCGTAGCACACTGTATTTCAGCCTTTTTAGCAGGTTTTGGAGAAATTTTTAGACATATGAAGGTTATGGAAGAGTTAAAGACCATGTCAAGCAATTATTCAACACTCAAGGACCACGAATTGAAGATTAAATGACATCCAAAATATTCGAAGAAGAAGAAGACCATTTTCCTAAAAAACAAGGTCTTGTTTCCTAGTTTTGAGGAGGTCAGTTAAGTGGTCATAAAGTGATGAATGCCATCATCTAAATTCGACCATGTGACAACATACGTGTCAATGATGTAAGTTCTTTTAGTAGATAAGGCTATTAAAGATAATAATGAGTAGTTTGAGTCCTATTTGAAATAGGACTGTCAAGTAGGATAGGTGTCTGTTTGTCATAAAGTTGATGTTTTATGGTTATGCAAGGTGTCATTAGGCAAAAATTCGATGTATCTAGCCTAGAGGCAGATCATCTCATGATGTAACAACTCTATTAAAGGCCATTTAGTTGAATTTGTCAAGGGTTGGATATTTTTGGCAAAATTGCAGCTTATTGTAAATTGACTATTTCAGTAATTCAGAGATTTGTTACTTGACCAACTTGAGATTCTGAAGGAGTTTTTAGTGCTTAATTATTCTATCTGTACCTTTTATGTATCTCTCTTGTAGTGGTTTTCATTTATATTACTCAGAATTCATCCATGTGATGCTCCGAATTCCTTTATAAGTGAATTGACTGTGTATTTTCATGTTTCATGTGTGTGTGTCCTACTACTAAAAACTCTGACTTGCCTCAACTTCCATGTCAAGTAAACTCACTGAATCACTGAAAGTTTTGACTCCATAAGCCCAATATCTACATGCTGATATCATTTTCAACCTACATTCATCATAACCATTTTATTTCCTAAATAGAGTTAGCCATCCACATCTTTATTCAATATCATTAACCCATGAGAGAGCCCTCTCAGACTAAGGAGGCTAAGCCTCAGTCAAAATATTGGTTTGAAACAGTTACATGAGATTGCTTGATTAGCAGCCTATTAGGTGCAATTTTGTGATAACATTTTGGTGCATTTGTCGGGAGCCTGAAGATTATACTTTCCTAAAATTTTGAAGCTGAACCTCTGAAGGTAGCAGGAGCTCAAAAGCTAATCGACGTTGCATCTACCTTGGTGACTCCATTCAAAATTCATATGATCAAAGGTGGCTTCGAGAAAGAGATTCACGAGGAGTAATCCTGACCTAGATCCACATACCATTGTGGACAATCCAAACACCATTTCTAGAGGCAATCAAGGCATTTCTGAAATATCAGGTACTCCATTACATACAAAATCCTTGTCCTCTGAAGTTTTAAGAAGTCCCGAAGATAAAATATTTGATGATAAAATTCAAGAAGTTTTGTTTAGGTCTGAAAGTGAAAAAGAATTAACTGAAATTCTCTTAGACCTACATAGGTGAGGTATTGATACCTTAGCCTTAGTAACACAGAAAGATAAAGAAGAGTTTTGGGAAGCAGTCACTTCTAAGTTGTTGTTGGAAAAAGAGTCTTTATATAGGTTGAAGGAGCTTGACCCTTTTGAAATCTTGTTGAGAAGTAAAATTGGTTTTCCTCTTCCTGATTGGAGTTCAATTTTTAGTGGACAACAGAGACATAACAGTCCTCCTCCTAACAGTTCCTCTTCCTCCATTGCTGTTTGTTATCGTTTGCCACCTACACCTACCTACAGTTAGTGGGAAAAGCCTTCAACTCCACAGGTGTGGTTGGTGGCAAGGAACTCAAAGAAGGGGCTGTCACCTATTCCCAACTCTCTCCGTTTAAGCTATCTCCTAGGTTAGCTAAGGGGGGTGGTCCCTAAAGGAAAACTAAGCTAAATATGTAAGATTTCTAGGAGAATTGATTAGAAGGAATTACTTATCAAAGATGACTCGATTCCAATATGTAAACAAGCATATAAGTATATGAGCAATATTCAATGATGTGTTCAAAATATAGACCAGTGCTTTAAAGTAAATGACAAATGCTTGCTCAAAAATGAAATTCAAGATATAATGACAATAATCCCACAAAGGAAGTGTTAGACCAAGATCACAATATGCAATTAAATTTGCAACACCAAATGAGGGTATTTGCCAATGAAACGAGATATATCAATCATCCATAAGCATAATGATCATTAAAATGACAACATGCAATGAAGTTGCATGTAGAAGCAAATTTCCAAGTACCATAGAATTAAACTTGTTGCAAAATTTAAGGAATTAAAATGTTTGCATCCAAAGTGCTTCTTGAGATAATATTTGCATGTGAATCTTTAAACCGTCAAGATAGCAAAAAATTTGGGAACTTTGCAAGTAAATGTGATGAGATAGTGCTCTTGGTTTATTTTATTAATTAGTTCTAAAGAAAGGTTACAATTGAACTCTAATCCTCAGACCTCACCCTCGCCCAAATATTTGGATCTCACAGTGAGGAGTCCATAGAGGTAGAGGGTCCCTAAAACATCTATTCAACCAACTTAAGTTGGAGGTAAATTTTAGAGATGCAAGTCTAGTATGAAAAGTGAAATGCCTAAATGATACGAAAATGAGTTTGCAAGTGCTATGTAAAAGATGGAGATGATTCAATTAAATATGCTTCATAATTAGAACAATAACTCAAGTTGCCATAAATTGAAAGTGTTATGCTTCTTTACTTGTAGTATATTGTGAAACTTATCCAAATGAGAAATAGATCACAAAACATAAGTAAGTGATGGCAAATGAGATTGCAAATTAGGAAATTTAAAGGACTATGTGATCTAAGCAATTAATGAAATGAAAATATGAGTTACTCACATGCAACTAAATTAGATTAGCAAATGAAATGATGAATGCAAGTGATTTAGTTGAGAAAATAAAAAAAGAAAGAAAGTTAACCACTCAAGAATATTTCCTCCCTCTAAATGAGTAGGTGAGATACCATGGGAAAAACTTCCCAAGCTCCCTCAAGAAAAGTCAACTCTTTATTAATGAAAGTGAGGCCCTCTTATAGAAATGAGGGGATTGGGAAGAGCTTACAATATGCATTTTAAATTTGCTCCTTCCCAAAGTTACAAGTGTAATATTTAAAAAAAAAATTACTTGTGAGATGTTTACAAAGTAAAGGCTTAAAGCCTTGAGGTGAATGGCGGTTACAATTCCTCAAAAGAATGAGGCTTTAGAAGTAGAGGTGAAGTAATAAGGCGGAACTTGGATTTGAGGTTCCAAACGAAAGAGTGTTCCTTAGCCTATGCTTTAGCTCCCTTTCTTCAAACTTAGATTGCTTCCAAGAACACCTATAGGCAAACAAGCAAAAGAGTTAGCATGCCAAAGAAATAGTGCTGAAATATGTGAGAGGAAATTACATGCATGCGAAGGAAAAAAGTTAGAAACTCAATGCAAGTATAAAATACACTTTATATTACAAATTCCCTCACTAAGGTCAGCTTGAAAGAGTTGATTTAGTGAGTGAGAATTATGATTTAAATCCAACAACTTAGCCTCAAATGCTAGAAAAAATAGATACGTGCACAAATGAGAGAAGAAATATATGAAATTTTTTAAAGGGCTCATGAAACCCCCTTTTAGATAAATCTCTTGATGTCTTATGAGATTGTTGGCTTGAACAACTTGTGAGACCTTTGATATCCTTGGAGCTGACTTATTCCAACCGAAGAAGTCTTCACACTTCAATAGACTTGGCAAATTGTCCTTTGAACACACAAATTTCTGCAAACCAATTGTTAGTGCAAAAGAAACTTGGCATATAGAGGCCACGTTGAGCTTGTCATTTCATCGAAAATAACAAGCTACAACAAGAGCACAAAACATACCAAGTCCAAAGGAGATCTGAGATAGCTACAAATCTCCCCTCCCTAGACAATAGTGTCTTCAGGCTAATGCAAAGAAAAAACCAACTAGATTGCAATGTGAAGTAAATAAATAACAACATCAAATGAAACAAATATACCTCATCAACCAAAGAATGCACCACAAGAGAAGCTAGTAACCCCAAAGACTTTCCTTTATTCAGCTCAATAACAATTTCAGCATAGTAACAATAAGCACAAGCTTCAAAAAACCACCATTACAATGAGAGCCCAAGGCTTATTTAAATAGAACTATGGGAGCAAATCCCAATGAAAAATTAAATGACAAGTGGAGAAGGGAGATAATCCCAATGCAAAAACGAGTGGTTGTAGACTGTTGTAGAACACCTGTAGATGGCAGCCTTATCTCCTGTTCAGGCCAACGTACAAATTTTTCTTCATGTGCATATCTTTGGTGGCTGGCAAGTGTGATTGATGATAGGTGCATGGGGGAGAAAACTCCCACATAAGACTGCCTCAACCCCCACGTAAAACTGAACCTCAAACTGCTGTAGGTGGCCTTCTTCACTGGCAGCGTACACTTCCAACTGTTATGTGCATCTTATTATGTCCAAGTGTGAAATATGTGGCAATAAATAAGAGCAATATCCCACTAAATTAGCCATAATACAATGATCATGTGACCCACGTGTACCAAATCAATGCCAATCAGATCTGTGTGTTATGATCAACATATGACCGCCTCTAATTGCTGCGTAAAAGATGTAGTTAACTGCTGCGTTGATTCTGAGTGCCAACATGTGGGGACAAGTGGGAGACAAAGTCTGTCCCATGTGGCAATCTTGCCCCCCTTTTAATTTGACACCAAAGTCGTAAGCAATACATGCCAAAAATCTGTTGTATGTTGCACTTTTGAATCAAAGGGATATACGTATGACAAAGTGGGGGACAAGGTTTGCCATGTCACCTTTCTTGTCCCCCCTTAAAGTTGAAAAAAATATTTAATGTATTCCACCTTAATTCCCACTTCTAACTTTATGCTTTAATCTCTTCATATTTAAATCAAAGCTGAACCTTTACCATACGTTGCCTTATGAAATCAACGTGGAACTTTGACTTGGCACATTTGGCTTTGACTTGTATCTTATGTGATGGGCCCCATGGCTGCCACATCACCTTTTGCTTCTCCACATAAATTCCACATCAAAATTTGACTTATTTTGACTTTAGAAAATTTTCTAAAATTTTTCCAATTTTTCATTTTTCTCATTTTTTGCCACTGACATTAGGAAAATCGACTTTTGAGGGATCATAAGTCGTTTTTTGACCCCCAAAGTGGGTCCTAGGATAATGCTGGGTCTCTGAGGATGATTTTCGAGTAGTCACACACCTCAGACATTTCCTAAGGCCACTTATTTACATCATTACATAGAAATTAATTAAAAAATCTCATTTTGCGGGAAATTTTTAATTATTAAAAAATCCTACTTAGACTTAGTCAAATTCCGCGAAATTTCAGAGATGACCTAGCATGGTAATATACATCGACTCTAGACACTAAGATGCGTTAGGGGCTCAACCTTCAAGCCGTCACCCCGGCTTTGGGGTAATGCAATGAGTGGAAAAACCTAGAAAATTATTCGCCGCTAAAAAGAAGGAATAATTAGCCAAGTAAAAAAAACACTCCAAGGTGTACTTGCTTGTTGATCGAGTCCCAAAATCCTAGGCCTATTACATGGCTTTATTCATCATGCTAGTGACATTTATACAATATCCCCAAAGGGCTGCGGAATCTAAAGATTGAAGAAGAAAATGATGAGAAGAAGAAGTAGAGTTTAAAAACTCTGTTGAACATGATGATATCTGATGATATTTGATGGCACAAGTGTCCTCTGGTTCATCCTTGGGCATGGAGTCTTCACATTATCATCAGGTGCCACTCCAGTGGTTAACACTGTTGTCCCTAAAACTACCACAGTCCCATTTACCATGGCCAGAAATGTACCTCCTCCACCTGCTGCACCTGCTAGATATGCCCCTCTTGTTCTTCCAACTGTTCTACATGACCTTCCTAGAAAATACTCTGCTAGAATCAAAACTTGGGGGACTGATGAAGAGATTACAACAGAATAACATGTGGACCAATTTAATGATTTTATAGACAGGGAGGAGGTTGATCATGAGGATGTCAAGTTGAGATTGTTTTCTCAGAGTTTTACTGGTGAAGTTAGGAAGTGGTTCCAATACCTTACTCCTGGAAGCATTCATAATTGGAATGAGTTTGAAGATACCTTTTTGAGGAAGAGGGGAAATATAACCAATCTTGTACAAGCCCTCACTGAGTATAATAGTTAGAGAAGAGCCGTTGATGAAACTATCCAAAATTCTTCAAAAATATTTAACAAGTTTTATGACTCTATTCCTGCTCATTTAAAACCTCCACAAGCCTTAGCTCAGATGAGATATGCTGAAGCTTTTGATTATGACTTTTCTATACTGCTAAGAGAGAGAGAATCCCCTTCACTTGCTGAAATGCAGAATGATGTAGTGAAGGTGGAGGTTAATATGATAGCAGCAAAAAAGTCAAAAATGGGTAAGACTAAGTTGAAAGAAGAAGATAAGCCTTCTACCTCTACCTCTGATGACAAATTTGATTTAGTGATGAAAACAATAGAAAAATTGATGGATAGGTTGGCCCTTGGGAATAACTCTGCTCCTTCTGCACAACATGAGCCTTGGTTTAGAAATCTTCAATTCAGAAGACCTAAAAATCAGCAAAGGCCAAGAGAAAACATAAATCAACAGCCTGATCCTCCAGTGAGACCTCCTTTTCAGTAGAACTTAGTTGATGAAGAGGATGAACCTGAAATTCCCGAAGAGTCTATTCACTGTTTAAATGAAGACATGTCTAGAATTCTCTTGACTAAGGAGGAACATGATGAATTAGACCAAAGTAGTCATGGAGAGGAACCATCTGACTATTTTAAAGGGTATCAACATGCAATTTTTGAGATGCAGAAACAATACAATCTCAGAAACAGAAATGTGCCAATCATTGCAAACAAAACACAACCCAAGAAAGATATCCCCAAGGCTACTGAAGGTAAGAAAGACATTCCCAAGGTTGGTGAAGGTAAAAAAGATACACCACCTCCCCCTCCTATCAAAGAAGCTGAAAAATCTGTTTCTGTTTTCAATTTGGAGAGTGAAATTTCTAAGATCAAAATACTAGTACTTTTTGGAGAGATTTTTAAGGTAAATGAATATAGAAGCAAGATTGTGAAAACGTTGAATTCACAAATAGGAGCTGCTGATATCTTAAATATTCAAGAGGATCATCCAACCATATACTTGGGTCCAAGATTAGAAGATGAGTAGAATGAGGAGGTGCCTCCTTTTTATGTTAGTCTTAGCATTCATGATATGACATTGCATAATGCCATGTTAGATTCAGGGGTTTCTCATAATATTATGCCCAAAGTAATCATGGAGAGGATGGGGTTAGAAATTGCTAGACCAAATAAGGATTTGTTTTCTTTTGATTCAAAAAGAGTTCAGTGCATTGGTTTAATTAAAGATGTTGTTGTTGGTCTTACACAAGTCCTTTCCAAGACAGTGGTTATGGACATTGTGGTAGCAGATATTCCACCGAAGTTTGGCATGTTATTATCAAGATCATGGGCAGCAAAAATCAAAGGTACAATGCATATGGATCTCACTTATGCCACCATTCCTGTTTTTGGTGAGTAAAGGAGACTGTATAGAGAGACAAGAATGGCTTACATGGTGAGTAGTGTTGACCACACTTTGTCAACTACCCCATAGCAGTACACCCCCATTTTTTCAAATGCGATTCGTCATGTTCGACGTGGTCGTGCCATTCAGATTCCATCATCAGATGACATTTTGTTATAAATTATGTAAACCCATTCTGCATGTAATGATGTTAATGATCTAAGTAAGACCGTCAATGTATATAACAACCTAGGTAAGCCTAGTATGTTGTTGATGATCTCTATCCTAGGAGGTTTTTTGTCTCACTGATTCACGAAAGTGATCGGCAGAGTTTTTCCCTCCAGCTTCACCCCAAAGCTAGGGTGGATTTTAGCATCAGCATACTAAGTGAGTCCTAGTGTTCTATCGAGTCCTTGTAAAAGTAGTTTGAACTACTTGGTCTACTAGATCATATTTTGAGTCGCAGAATTGGGTATTTATTTGAGGGTCTATACGAATGGGTTTTCCCCTTCATGTATGTAAATGTATTATCTCATGTAAAAGATGGTTGGAAAAATAATTATGATCCCCTCTTAGTCAATTAATTAAATTTTCTGGTCAATTAATTAATAAAATCCTAAACCAGAAATTTAATTAATTTAGGGTCCTAAATTAGGATTAAATCTTTAAAGGCAAAATTTGTGGGTCCTTCGAAAATGATTTTGACAGCCCCAGGGCAAGGGAATATTGAGAATTTTAAGAAATATTGGACCCTTGGGCCTTGGTGGTTAAGTCAAGGTCAAAATTTTGGGGTAATTAACTAAAAAATAATACTTTTGAGTTAATTAAAATTGAATTAAATAATAAATTCGATTTTTCCCCAAAATTTTAATTTCAATGCTCCGAATTAAAAGATAATTAAATCTTTTGGATGGTTGAGATTATTTTGACGAGGATCATCCAAACTAGCCGTTAGAGATTTTGTCCTATAAATTTAGAGGTCTTTCTCATTCTTGAGGCATCCAATCTCAGGATCGTGCACTTGTTCTTAGAAGCTCTTGTAAATTTTTGAGGAATAAAGCATAAAGACTTTGGGGTTACAAATCTGGATGTTCCTTCTCAGATCTATGTGGTGAATTGTCTCTAAACTCTGCTACTTTGTTTCTTGTATTTTATGGTTGATGGCCTTCATGGATTAATCTGCATATAGGTATCTTATGCAGTTTTCTGGGTTTATAAAATAACATTCTGATTTTTCTGCAAAGGTATCATGTTGTTTTCTTAAATCTCTATCAATCTAAGATTCAGATCTAAGTGTGCAGGGAAATTTTTTTAAGATTGGGCGTCTGGGGAAGTCTTCGGTTGGACCAACAGACTCTCAATAAACATAAATCTGATAAGCTCTTTATTTGTTAAATTTCCAGGTTTATCTTACGATATTTTTTATTTTGCAGGGTTTCGAAGGCTTGTGCCTCTCACTAAAATTTTAAATATCTGAAAATTGTGCTAAAATGGATTTAGATCTAACCATGAGGGTTTGAAATCTGTAAACTAGTTGTAAATTTATAAATGTTTTAGGACTGTGAGGGTTTAATTGTTTCATGGTGTATATATCTTCAGATTATCCGCACTGTTTCTGGGGTGGTACCGAAAGGCGCTCCGAATAATTTCAAACTAAAAAAATAAAATAAAGGCGGTGCACTCATTTATCCAGGCGCACCGTTGACCACGGGAATCACAGTGCAGTGCATTGATGGAATTATCCGCCTCGGTGTATGTCAGCGCACCGCATTCTGCATTCCAAGAGGGTCAACAGTGCGGCTGGGTAAAAGACTGCACTGTCGACTATGTAATTGTCATGAAGTCGGTGCACTGACACGACTATACGCGTTGAGGCGTATATTTCAGCCAGCGCTCCGCTATTTTGAACTTAGATATAGTCAACGGTGCTTGAAAAATAGACAGATGCATCGAGGCCGGTGCGTTGTATTTCATTAGGGGCACCGGCACCGATGTGCTACAATCTTAGGACGCATCGCCACCGGTGCGTGATTGTTTTTATGGCGCACCGACTTGTCTGTTTGTTTTTTTTCAAAAAAAAATATATATGTATATTCCTAAATACATGTATGTTTTAATAAAAAAAATTATTTAATATGGCAATGATTCAGAGAGAAGAGGAGGAACAACAGCAACAACAGACTGAACAATATGACATGATTTGTCAATGGGAGGCCCGAGAGAGGGAGAGAGATGCATACCCTCACCCTATTACTACAGATACCCAGGGGATCTTCAGGCAGGTAGGCCTCCTCAAGTTCTATGAGGAGGCTACTTCCCTAAAGGCCCATAGTGTGTTTTTGAGATATCTTATCCGTAGGTGGAATGCCCATCGACAAGCTTTCCAAGTTGGTCCTAACTAGTGGTACACACGTACTGAGTAGGATATTTGTTTTATTACAGGACTATCAAGGAGAGGGGTGGATTTTCCCTCATTCCCATACGTGCCAATTGGTTGTGTAGCAGGGAGTCAGTTAGTTTACTCCCAGAGATAAATTGGAGCACATGTACTATCTCCTTCAGAGTTTCAAGTACCTGGAGGTCAGTTACGTATAGGTGCTTTTGGTAGACAGGACGTGCAGTGCCTCTCCCTTATCATTTCGACCATTTCGCACAACACCAGTGATGGGAAATGCATTAGTTGCTCACTTTTATATTATGTTGATTCTTTAGTACAACAACCACGACTTGTCAGGTGGTCTGCCATTTTTTTGCGGCAGTTTTGTACGGCCTTAGATAGATGTCATGCTCATGCACAAGGGAGGATAAACTTCCCTTTTGCTTCAAAGCTGTTTTGTTTATTTTTTGAGAGGTTTCCAGAGATGAGACCTAGTTTTGTTCGACAGCCTCATAGGCCTATGTTTGAGGCCCGGATGCACATGTGGGGGCAGATGATGCCCAAGAGGGGAGACACTATGTTTCCAACCAGGATATCACATGATTCACTGGACTTACTAGCCAGTGTTGACGGGTTTCATCCCTTCATTATGGTCCCATGTCCTTATGCTGGATTAGATTGGTGAGGGTGTCCCAACATCCTCTTCACAGATGATGAGCTGCCAGATGATAGAGGTAATATTACTGTTTTATTTATATTTATTCTAACATATTCTTTAACTTGTTTTTATTAAATTGTGTAGTGAAATTGTCTAATTATTATTGTGTACTTGTATATATTTTGCAGACATTGGCTCTTTTGATGGCGAGGAGATGCCGGATCCACCACATGTTCTAGGTGTGGATCCTGATGATGACAATTAGGACATGGCTGATGCCAAGGATGTTCACGATGAGGATGAGATCGGTTCAGCAGAGAGACATGCTCCTGCTCATGGTGCACCGGTACCGCCTTTTGCTAGCCACGGTTGACTTGAGACTAGATATAGGATGGAGTTGGGCAACCAAATCTGTGCATTGATTGTTGATGCAGGCATCAGGCCCGCTCATTACAGAGACATACAGGGCGATGATAGGCTGTTACAGATGTGGAGAGGCATGCCACGTGACATGTACGGCCTGATGCGGCATGTCGTAGGAGCTACGACAGCTGTTACGTGGCTGAGGAGGACTATCCGTAGCTATAGGCATAGTCGAGCCGCGACACGTGATGGACAGTCCGCGAGCAGCGACTCACATGCATCTCATGATCGTTCACCTCGCGACGCACCTGATGAGCATGAGGCTCCACTGGCAGCATCTGACAGTCATCATGGAGATGAGGCTGGACCATCGGCCACGTCTAGTCAGTAGCCTGCAGCGTCCATCAGTACTAGTCATGATCATGAACAGGATGGACCATCGACCGCTGAGGCTGCACTATTGACTGAGCAGGCTCGACCATCGACTATCGAGGCTGCACCCAGCTTTACTAAGCAGGCATCCACTTGTACTGCTATTGATGTTGTTATACTACCACCAGCGCCTGATCCATGACATTTATATTACAGTTGTATATTTTTAACATTATTCAGTTATATATATATATATATGGTCCATGTATTTTATGTTCATGTTGCAGTTGTACTTAATTTTCATGTTGGTGATCATTATGATGTGGTGCATATTGTTAGGTCATGTTAGATATGTTCATTTAATGTTTAGCTTGCAGATAGGTGTGTATATGTGATAGCATGAGTTATTTGACATATTGAGATGTATATTTAATGTTTGTGTTGTGATGATGTTAATATATAATGTTAATTTGATGTTTGAATGTGTTTATTAGTCGAATATGATGTTTTAACGATGGTTATCATGATCGTGATAGTGTTTATTAATTAATTTAATATTAAATGACCATGATATTTATTAAATATTATGTCGTGATTGTAATTGTAATTTAAATTTTAATTGTATGTAAAATTGTAAAATTGTATTTGTATTTGTACTATTTGTAATTTTAACTATAATTGTATGTAAAATATTTATTAATGTAAAATTTTAATTGTAATTGTAATATTTAATTTATTCTTAAATGATTGTAATTGTATATATGAAAAATTGTAAAATTGTAATTGTAGTTGTAATTGTATGTAAAATTTTAAAATTGTAATTGTAATTTTAATTGAACTGTATGTAAAATATTTGTAAAATTGTAATTGTAATTGTAAATGTAATTCTATGTAAAATTCTAAAATTGTAATTGTATTTGTAATTGTAATTTTAATTGAATTGTATGTAAAATATTTGTAAAATTGTAATTGTAATTGTAAATGTAATTCTATGTAAAATTGTAAATGTAATTGTTAATTGTATTTGTAATTGTAATTTTAATTGAATTGTATGTAAAATATTTGTAAAATTATAATTGTAATTGTAAATGTATCTATGTAAAATTGTAAATGTAATTGTATGTAAAATCCTAAAATTGTAATTGTAATTTTAATTGAATTGTATGAAAAATATTTGTAAAATTGTAATTGTAATTGTAAATGTAATTCTATGTAAAATAGTAAATGTAATTGTATGTAAAATTCTAAAATTGTAATTGCATTTGTAATTGTAATTTTAATTGAATTGTATGTAAAACTGTAATTGTAATTGTAAATGTAATTCTATGTAAAATTCTTAATGTAATTGTAGGCAAAGGCTGCGGGCCTTTTAACACTACGTCGGCTCTCTGCATCCACGGTGTGCACACAACATGAGACTCACGCCAACTACTGCAATTCTCGCACTGTTCAGAGTTGTTTTCCAGCAGCGAGTCCGCCTTCGAGTTTGAAAGCAGATGGCTTTTCATTCTTTGTTGACGTCATTGCTTTTTTCAAACAAACACAAAACACATAAAAGAAAGGCGATGTTTACGAAGGATTTGAAGCTACTTGCGCATACAATGTGTAAGCTTTTTCTCACAGGTATGGGCGATATGGACAATAAAAATATGCTTTTTGTGGGGTTTCTGTCTGTTTCTGCCGAACGGAAAATCTAAGTAGCTAGGGTTGAAGGTTTCAGTTAGTTTTCGAATGCACTCAGGGTTTTTCTATGCCGGTACAGGAGCGCTATGCTGCCTGAGAAATAAAACATTTACGGGTTTTCGGTTATGAGGGGTTGTCTATTAGTCGAGGATCAAGGATTGGGAGCTTTAGGTTTACATTTTCTATATGATGACTAGCTTTTCCACATGGGACGGGAATATGTTATCGGATGTTTTCTTTCTTGGGCAAATAGTTTTTCTTATTATCATCACAATTGTTATCCTTCATGCCACCATCTATTGTAATTTCTATCATATGAAAACAAAACATGTCAACCACAGGCGATAGAATAAGATCAGAGGGGAAATATAATGCTCTGACCGACTGGTTTGTTTCCTTCCACACAAGTTGGGCTATATTTTGGCATAGATGCTGGGATTTCCTGATTATTTCAAAACCGTGCAAAGATTTTGGGATACAAGTATGTCATCAATGGTGTTGATGTAACAGATGTTTTTGTTGCTGCTGTGACTTTTGATCTCTGGTCTTTCCGGCAAATCAAATTCAAACTGTTTTTCCGGTGACAGTTTTCAAGTCCAGGTAGATGGGATAGTAATAACCTAGGATTAAAATATTATGGTGGGGTGATCACTTGGTGCAGATGTGGTGATCTTACGGAAGATCATTTCGGCTGCTTGGGTGGATGATCATTAATACCTGGAGAAATGGCATTTATTTTCTTTGGTTATATCATTGGGGTGGGTAGATGATTCTGCACTATGAGGATCATAGGGACATTTAATCTTCTAGGGGACGTAGATATTACTATCCACTTTTCGACACAATGGATGTACATATAATATTTTCATCCTCTATTCACTGTCAGGGTGACGTATGGGGTTGGCTTCCTATTTATGTGTATATTTAGATGCCTGTCAGGCTGTACTTGTATTGGATCCTGTCTCGATCTTATTCTTTCCCTTTTATCTTTGTTACTATACATCTATACGGAAATCGGGGAAGGGGATAATTCTCTCTGTCGTATTTTGACATGATCTTTCAGGTCCCAACGTTTATTTGATCAGAAGATGACAATTTTCTGACTGTCAGTGCATTGGGATCCTCTTTATCTACATTTTAAGTTTAAAGAAAACATTCCTCTGGTGTTTTTTCTCTGTATACTACATACTCGGCGACGGGGATTTCACATCCCAAGTGGGTGGATTGAGACTATTTCCTTCCTGACGTCAACTTTCTGCTCAGCACAACTATCGCCTTGTGGAATTATACTTTTCACATCATGGATGAGCTAAAATTTGGGTTATCATCCAATACGTCTGCACATGAGGCTTTCATAGCGGCTACCATTGATGCGGAGCAGAGGGGATGCAGAGATGTGGAGATTGATGATATCCTTATGGCACAGTCTGTATCATTCCCACCTGATTTCGATGGGGTTTCGCAGGGACGGAAGCCGGTGAAACAACATATGAACAACAGACGGGGCCGGGGCAAGAATAAATCCACCTGTTATAAGCATACGATGGTCGTTAAAGAGATAAATCTGGAGTATGAGGACCTGTGTGTTAGGGTGGCAAGCCTGCAAAAGCGAGCATTGATCGGGAGGTGGATGTTTCCGGAGGGTGGCAAGATAGACATGGTGGTTTGGGTGAAACAATTCTGGAAACCTATCATTGGATATTCCCCCAAGGTTAGTATGTTGTTGAATGAATGGTTTATCATCCACTTCATGGATGAGAAGGACATCTTTAAGATCATTCATAGGACCTTGGTTAGGGGTCGCAACTTCATGCAGCTGGTTCCTTGGTACTTGGGTTTTAACCTGGTTATGGAAGCGCCACGAAGTCGAGTTGTGTGGGTTAAGCTTCCGGGACTCCCACTTGAATTCTGGACCCTTAAGGTGCTTATGGAAATCGGGGACTCCATTGGAAGTACCAAATATATCGACCCAAGTATTATCGGGGCCTGTGACAAGAAAATTGCATGGCTCTTGGTGGAGGTAAACTTTGCGGGCAGATTTCCGGGGGACGTGAACTTGGTCTGGGGACAACATCGTCATCGCCAAAGGATTGAATTTTGGGGTATTCCTTTTCAATGCCTCAATTGTCATAGGACTGGTCACCTACGGGATAACTGCCCCATGCGGCTTCGGAATTTCCAAACTGGTGTGGCCGGTATTTCAGGGTCACGACAAAATCATGCGGCTAATGGTACATCGGGTAGGCTGTTAGTAGGTAATTCTGGACCTTCACCCTCTGATAATGATGTTTACATATCTGCTAGTGGACTCTCTGAAAGGACAACTCCTATCAATATTCATGAATGCAATACTGGGCCTGGTCAATCTGGGACTTTGATGACGGATTTAGCTAATACCACTACCACAAATGATGGGGAGCATGTGCATTTCATCTCATCTTTTTCTGTTCCATTGATCGACCCTCCTTCTTTTCGACCCACTGATGTACTGGTGGGGGCATCATGCTCAGATCAAGCATCTATGCCTCTAGGCCCGTCGCAAGTATCCCCATCCATGCCTCCTTTGGAATGCGCTTTGCCTCCATATCCGTCTTTGCCACACGAACCTGTGATCCTTCCCGACTCCCCTAGGAACTCCGTGGGCAGTGTTATTGACTCACTCCTAGGTAATCCAAATTTAGACCTGGCTGCTCTTACAGTTTTTTAAAAGGCTCCTTTAAACTCTGATATTTCCATCTCTCCAACTTCCGGAAATAACATCACTATTAGAAAGAAGTCTAAATTTGGGTCTAGGCACTTTAGAGAAAGGGTCAAGACAAAATCTATTTTTTGTGATGAACTACAGTACCTTACGGACATTCCCATTTCAGCTGCTGATGGACTTGGGGGTGATTTTCGGGCGCTTAGAGCATGCAACCCATCGGTGGTTCCCCGATGATCGATTTTTTATCTATGAATCTGTGGGGTTTGGGCGATGCCTCCAAGCAACATTGCCTAAAAGAGTTTTTTTTTTTTTTAAATTTCTGCGGACCCTATTATCATCATGTGTCAAGAAACGCTCTGTCGCAGAGATAGAGCTATAAATTATTTTCTGGCTATTAGACCTGGGTGGCATGCTACTGCAATCGATGCTTTGGTACAATCGGGTGGTCTTATTGCTATATGGAATCCTATGATGGCAAATTTTCGGGCATATAGTTTTTTCGGGGGGATTTTACTTAATGGCAAGATTAGAGGGGTTGGGGGAAACTTCAATATTATCAACCTATATGCTCCATACCAAAACAGGAACACCTTTTGGGTCCATCTATAAAGATCGGGGATTCTCTCCATGAAGAATTTGATTATTATGGGGGACTTCAACTCCACATTATAGGCTGATGAATCATGGCGCACCAAAGCCAAATGTGACCCTTTGGCTACACTTATAGGAGATATATTTGATTTATCACACATCACTGATATACGTCCGAACCCTCTCATTCCTACATGGACAAATAAAAGAGTTGGTGATGCTTTTATTGGTAAAAGGTTAGACAGAGCTATGGTGGTTGTTGATCCGATAAGCGCTCATGGACATCCTAGATCAACGGTTGTGGTATTGGATATATCGGACCATATTCCCATTCTACTATCTTGGCATTTGGGCGAGCGAACCAAGGGGATCCCTTTTAAATTCAATCGGGCTTGGTTGGAGGATGTGGAGTATTGTGAGCTCATTAAAAACCTCTGGAATGACGATGTTGGGGTGGGGGAAGCTGTTGGTTGGGAGCGTTTCCATCAAAAACTACAAAGGATTAAGAATGTCACCAAAGATTGGGAGATAAAAAAAAAACAAGCTCTCAGGGTTGAACTTAGATTTATCTCTGACAAGCTCAAAGGAATATTTTCAAACTTCATTAATAATGCTCCAGATGTACCGACATATGAAGTTATGCAAGCCCTGCAAAAGAGGAAAAAAGAGATCCTTAAAATTGAAGAATTAACTTGGAAGCTAAAAACTAGGAATACATGGCTTAAAGAAGGGGATCTTAACACTAAGTTCTTTCATAAATGTGCAAATGACAGAAAGAACAGGAATGCTATATGGCGCATCCAAATATCATATGGCAGTTTTGCGGTTACTACAGCCGAGATTCAACAGGAGGCTTATTCACACTTCTTGACCTTCTACCAAGCGGAACGGGGGATTGACATTGTTTGTCAGAGTTGGATTCTACAAAATATTCCCAGAATGTTTGATGGGGAGGCCATCAGATCCATTAATGAAAAAATACCAGTTGATGAGGTGGAGAAGGTTCTAAAATATTTTTCACATGACAAGTGCCCGGGACCAGATGGTTGGCCGACATAATTATTTCTATTCTTTTTTGATATCATGGGGCCTGAGATTGAGGAGATTGTGGAGTTGGGCAGGATGGGAGGTCACATACCATCTAATATGAATGCTACATTCATTGCGCTCATCCCTAATTCATCTAAGCCAAAGACCTTTGGGGACTTCCGGCTAATTGCTCTTTGCAATATCATATACAAAATATCTTCCAAGATCATTGCAAATAGATTAAAGGAGACTCTTTCGAGGTTCATTTCAAAAGAACAATATGGTTTTCTCAAGGGGAGATCTATTCATGACGCTATTTCTATTGCACAGGAGGTGATGCACACAATTCATTTTGACAAAAGAGAGGCTCTTATTATGAAGATTGATTTGCATAAGGCCTATGATTTTCTCGCTTGGTCATATATTCGGCTTGTCTTACCCAAAGTTGGTCTTCCTATTGGGATAATTCGTTGGATTATGGCATGTATATCCATGGTGAGATATGCGGTGATCATTAATGGCATGCCTACACCCTTTTTTGAACCTAGAAGGGGGCTACGACAAGGATGTTCTCTGTCTCCGCTCATTTTTATTTTGGTAATGGATGTCTCCAGCAATCTTATGCACATGGCTTTGAGAGTGGGATATATTTATGGTTTGTCCTTTTCGGACTCAGTAAGTACCACACATACTCTCTTTGTAGATGATATGCTATTATTTGGTACTCTTAAAAGGAATCACTGGCTCTATATACATTATATTCTCTCTCGATTTGGCTCTGCGACGGGGCTCAGTATCATCAAAATTAAATCCTTTCTCCTTTATGAGTATGGTGACATGGATGAGATTACTTTCATTGCTGACTTTCTCGGAATAAATATCATGGAGGCATCTGAGGGTCTTCATTATCTTGGTTATAAAATCAAGTCATGTGGATATAAGAACAGGGACTGGATGTGGCTGGTGGACAGATTCAGGGGTAAGATAAATAAGTGGACACATAGGTGGTTATCGTTGGGCAATAGGATTATCATGATCCAGGTAGTTCTCTAGCAATTACTGGTCTATTGGGGGCATTTGTTTTTCCTCCCTAATCATATTATTACCATGATAAATCAGATCCTCGCACAATTTCTATGGGGGGGCACAACTATGAAGCAAAAGTATCATCTATGCAAGATGGACTTATTATGCCGCCCCAAACAACATGATGGTTGGGGGATACTACACCCTAGGGTATTCAACAAAGCTTTGCTGATGAAGTCCCTTTGGCGGGCTATATCTAGTACAGGTATCTGGGTTGACATTATCAAGTGTAATTATTTATTTGGTGATGCTTTGCAGAGCATATATTGTCGGGAATTTTCATTCCTGTGGACCATGTCGACTATTTGGCGGAGCTTCAAGAAGGTTATGATGTTTATGGCTGGACGTTTGATATGGCACTTTGGGGATGGTAGACGCATCTCTTTGGGTTTTGATGGCATTCTTGGTGTGCCTAGGCAGACGCAACCTTCCCCCTTGCTTATCCATCGTCTTGCTCACCGAGGATTTATATTCTTATCACAGACCATCTATTGCTGGTCTCATGGTGCTCCTGTTTTCAAATCGGCTGAACAGTTGGGACTGTATAAAAATGATGCGGAGGACTGGGTCACTTTCTCAGATGTAATTAGGGCAGCTAGGATATGCTATTCACCTAAAGGAGATCACGTTGTATGGGATGGGCCTACAAATGGTTGTTCTGTGATAGTTAGGGATATATATGACCACATTAATTTTAGTTTATATGAGGACCAATTCTCCAGGATATTTTGGTCTTTCTGGCAAAGGAAAATGCCTACTAAAATTGTTCTATTCAGGTGGCTGGTATGGAGAAAGAAGATACTTACTTGGGATTCTCTTATCAGAAGAAGCACTATGGGACCAAGTAGATGTGCTATATGTTGTCAACAGGAAGAATCTGCAGATCATATTTTTTTCCAATGCCCCATTATATCCTCTCTTTGGATGCTGTTCAGTCGTTTTTTCATGGATTCTTTATGGGTCCCTAAGGATTTCATCAGCTCGGCTTTGGCTTGGGACAAATTATCCGGTAAATTTAAATCTCTCCCCTTCTATATTATATGGGAAGTTTGGCTCGCACGTAATAGGCTCATCTTTGAAAACAGACCCTTTGAGATTCTATCCATTCATGCTGCCATTATGAGATGGATTGAGGATCGGGTTTCTGTTGGGCTTGGTATTGTGGATGGATCCTGTCGGCTTCGCCCTCATGAGATTTTGCTTCTTGCCATATTTTTTGTTGGAGCTTGCATTAAGGGAAAATTAGGATGCAGGGCTTGGATAAAAATTTCTCATAGGGAAAGAATCCATTTATACTGGAATTGGGGTTCGGGTACGGACAACAAGGTGGAGCTTATGGCTTTATGGGGTGGCCTTCTTGTGGCTATCAATCTAAATCTAAAGGAGGTCTGCATCTATGGTGATTCTAGCTTGATTATTGGGTGCATATCTGGCCGCCTCAAACTTTCCAATTCAGGTTTACAAGGCTGGTTTAGAAGGACTCAAAGGTTGTGGCAATGATTGAACATGCCACCAATATGTCATGTTTACAGAGAAAACAACACAAGAGCAGATGGTTTATCTCAACGAGGTATCAATGCTAATTTTGGGGTTTTGCAGGTATCACAATTTTGGGACGGTAATCAAATTTGGAATACCACTATTCCGATTCCATAGTTGCTGGGATCTTATTACAAGCGAGCATGTTTATCACGTCTTCATGTATTGGGTAGTCTTACCCAACTGAATCCAGATATCTTCTCGATGCTTCTATATGACAGGTGAGGTGGACATGGTCACACGAAAATCACATTTATTTAATGCTGGTTATCATCCTCAAGCGAGTCTGTTTTATGTTTTGTTTTTATTTCACAGTAGCTGCTTCATGCAATGTAATTTGTTCTATGTCTGGTACATGTTAAGGTATAATAGTTTTGAATTATTGTTGTCATATGTGTAGTGCCCCAATTTGGTTGATGAACACTGATCCTTCATACTTTATTCTTTGAGGACCTCAGGTTGAGGATCCGGACACATGACTCTAATATTAGTGGATTTGATGGTTATGTATGTTCTTTATTGATACTGTGATGATGACATCATTGATGGATATGTATGTTCTCTATTGATATCATGATGATGATAGATTTCATGAATAGATATGTTTCTATCGATGTTACGATAATGATGCCTTTGATGAATATGTCATCACTTCCATGGTTTGAAACTTCTAGACGAAGTTTGGATTTAAGGTGTAGTGTCAAGCCCCACTCTAGATTTCTGGACTATGACATTAACAATGATTTAGCCTTAAGGCCTCACACATTATTATTTGAGGACCTCTGTGAGGATACCGACACTTCACTCTACTATTAGTGGATGTGTTTATTTCCTAGTCGGTGTTAGGATGATGGTGGCTTTGATGGATATGTATTTTTCTATTGACGTTATGATGATGATAGCTGTGATGGATGTGTCTACTTGCATTATCGGTTCACGATAAACAATGATGTGGATGACTATGTCATGTTGATGATTTTGTTATGAAAAATGACTAACACTAAGAAACTTGGTTACTCATGATTATTGGAGTATTACGTAAAACTGGCCAGAGGCACTTGCATATGATGAGTTGACAACATTTACCTGAGCAGAAATTAATATTTTTGTATTTCGAACTTCTAAGTTCAATTTGAAACTTGTTATATATATACTCCGATGATATGTCATTGCTTATATGAACATGTTAGTTGCTTGGCCGAATGACTCACATAAGGGTGATGGGGTTGTACAATTGGATGGAACAACATGGGAGGGGTGGAACAGTTGTCCCCGATCTCACCCGCTAGCCCCCGCCGTGACTTAGGCCGAGGCTACCATACCTTTGCCTTGAAGATCGATGGCCGTGAGGCAAGGTGTCCCAAATTTGGTTCGCTCGTCATGATTTTTCCCTGGGGGGCGCGTATCAAGGCGATTCCTTGATTCCCAACACCATTAGTCTCACCATAAGAGGAAACATATCGATGACGTAGGTATCTATCGTTGCACATATAATTTCCCTCGTAACCATCGGATGTCAAGGGCATGGTGTGGCACCTTTTGGAATTTCAAGAGAAATTTTACGGGGCACGACCGACTTGGCACCTTATTAGAAATAAATTCTTAGGCATGGCACCCTTGGAACTTCGAACAGTTATTGAAGGGCATGACCAACTTGACACCCTCGATATCATTAAATAAACTATTAAATATAATCAATATATGAAAACTAACCACTCATATCCAAAGTGACATATGAGGTTAGAACTAAAGGAATTAAATCAAGAATAAAACTTAGGGTAAGGGAGGAATAGGAAAAGATAAAATATTTTACCATGATAACTCTACCTTTCCTCGTTAAACAAAATATTAAGTGGATAAGGTACATAAGTAACTTAATTAGGCAAAAATGGGGAAAGAGAGGGACATAGAGTTAAGCATAAAGATTTATTAAAAAACTTCATTAAGAGAAAAGGGTGGTAAATTATACTATTAATAAATTAAAATTCGAGAAATTAGAGAACTTCCATGTGGCAAGAGGCAACATAAGAATATTCATCATAAATGAAAAAATTGGAGAGGTAGTTTTCTAGGGGACCAAATCGAGGACTTTATCAATTAACCTGTGAATAAACTCAATTTAAGGAGTAGAAAAGTGGAATCAAGAGACAACAGGAGAAGAAATAGGAAGTCTTGTTAGGTTGAGGAAAATTATTATTTTAAATAAATACCAAGTAAATTATTTTGAAGAGTCTCTTGGCGAGTGATGACACATGGGTGGGTGAATAATCAAATTTTGGGTTAATAAAAAATAATTATTTATGCATGAAGTTCCAAGTGTCACCTATGAAACATTCTATAAAGGAAAGAGAAAGGGAAGGGAAAAAGGGACATTGTTTTTACCCTATTGTTGGATGGAGGAGATTATGTCAAATTAGAGTGGTTATGAACTATAGTGGAGTTTGGTGTGATAGAGTGTTATAGAGAGGGGACTCTTGAGCCAAGAGAGGCTCACCTCTATTAGCTAACATTTTCCTTTGTTGTACAACCCCCATTGCGTACTGTCCGCGGGGAAAGAGAGTACCCAAGGAGTAGGTCAGAGGTTAACCAAAGGAGTCACTACATTCGGCTCGAGCACGACAACAACTAGCATGTGAGGTAGGCGATAAATAAGGAGCTCAAGAAGCGGCAAGTTGAAGCAAGTCAAGTTGGTTCTCGTCCAAGGGTGAACGGTAAACGTGTTAATTGTATTGTGTTTTGTTATATGATGCTTCATTGTGCCTATGATCAATAATAAATGGATTTATATGTGTTGAAGTTAATTTATAGATTTGAGTATAAGTGATTTTATTTTACTAAGTTTCGGAACTGGTCTGATTATGTTTGTTTAAAAAATAAAAAAAAATTAAAGCCTAGCATTCATCTAGTAAAATATAGGGTTGGTCTCTACAATATGACTAAATGAACTAGACAAAGGACAATATGATATGTGGAATGACATGATGCTAACACAAAAATAGTTTTCCGACATGCCGAAATATGGAAAATTATTTCCTCGTTTTTAGCCATCCGATTATGCTATCTTGGCTTAGTGGTCGGAGGTCTCTTTTCTTCTTAGAAGGATGCTTTTGGATAGTATGACGGCTCGAAATCAAAGGTTTCCATTGTTGTATTAACAAGATCAAATGTAATGTCCGAAATGATGCATCATGAGTATTTAATATACAAGTGTTTTCTTTTCTTTCTCGAAAAAATAAAAATAAATAAATAAATAAAATTGTAATTGTATTTGTAATTGTAATTTTAGGAATTTGAATTGTATGTAAAATATTTGTAAAATTGTAATTGTAATTGTAAATGTACTCCCATAAAATAGTAATGTAATTGTATGTAAAATTTAAAATTGTAATTGTATTTGTAATTTTAATTTTAATTGAATTGTATGTAAAATATTTGTAAAATTGTAATTGTAATTGTAAATGTAATTGTAATTTCAATCATAATTCATGTATGTGAAATTAATGTAAAATTGTAATTGTAATTGTATGTAAAATATTTGTAAAATTTTAATTTTATTAATATGAAAATTTTAATCGTATTAATGTGAAATAATTTTTATTAAAATATTTAAATTTGCAAATAATTGTAAAATAATAAATCTAATAATACGAATTTTTGTAACATAATAAAGTTTAGAAAATAATGAAAATAAATTCATGTATTTTATAATTATCATTATTTTATTATGATCTTACATACAAAAAAAAAAGAACTTTATACAGTCCGGTGCACTTATCATTCTAACACGCACTGGTGCATCGTATTAAGAAGATGCACCAGTGCATCACAATTCTTCTGCACCGGTAACGAATAAACACAACTCTATTTTCTTTAAGTGAAAAAAAAGTGGCAATTTGAAAAATAAGCGGCAAAATATTTATGAAAATATAATTTCATAAAATAATTCTTTAAATACTAAACACTTTTCATTATTTCACTATTTTTGCTAAAATTTTCAGCCAAATATTTGCGGTGATACGTACTCCCGGAGTACACGCAGGACACCGTGAGCAACAACATGCTGAACAGGTTATTCGGGATAATCGTAAACCAAACCTCTAAAGGATTCAAACCCCGTATCACAGAATTTCAAACCATCTCGTGATTAAATTTGGATTATTTTTTTACTTTTTTTTCTCGCAATTTTACTTTTTTCCACCTTATCCATTTCTTACCCTAAAACCCTTCATTTTTTTTGTTTTTTTTTTCTCTTTTCTTCTTCTCATGGATTTCAGAATTAGGGTTTTTCATTTTAGATCGACGTCCAACCCACTAGATGACTTGCATAGGCCGAGCCCAATCCATTCGGCCATCGGGTGAATTTTTGAAAAAATGGATTTTTCTTTATCAAGTGCCCGCGTACGCTACCGCACCTATGGTAATAATATACAGTCATGACCGCGCAACATCGTGGTAGTAAAAAAATTGAAAACTTTTTTTCAACCGTAAAGCAACCGAAATAAGGCACCGATGCTCCATTTAACTAGGCAAATACCATACGGTGTATTACACCTCATTTTTGCGTGCATTTATAATACCCCACACAACGTTAGGTCCATTATACTATTTTTTGCGTGTGCTTAATACCTAACGCACCGTACGGTGTATTATATTGTTTTGCGGGGCACGTTGTTAAAATCCCCACGCACCTGCCACGCGTGCGGACTCTATGAAAGACGCACTAGTGTCTTGAGATTTATTTTGTACCTTAAAAGCTGAAATTTTATTTATAAATATATTAATGAATAATATGGTATAGGTTTCGTATTGATAAAGAAATGATCGACAAGAGATCAAGTAACAAAAATACTATTAACACATCAAGAAAAACGAAAAGGCAAGTTCTCGTAAATTCTTTATAAAAAATATTATTTTTGAACTATATGTGTTTAACTAATATGTATTGTTTACTATGTAGCATGTAGAGTCAAAATGACTAAGCCTGACCGATTATTTTTGATCTAGGACCGTGTAAGAGCATAAAAGTTTAATGAGAAAATTGCAAAGGAAAAATCAGTGAATGAAAAATACTATCGATCAAATATGAGTTTTTTTTTAATTATTATTAATAATATACTTAAAAATTATTATATAACATGGGTCAAACAACACTAATTCATATCTATTTAATATTCTACAGGAAACAACAACTCAGAAAATGAATGTTGTTTTAAGAAAAGAAAAAAAATAGAACATGCAAATGAAAATGAATTGCTCCTTAGCTCATCCGAAGTGGTGCTAGAAGTTAACAAAAGAGGGAAAAATTTTTACAAAAGTTTGAGGGATCTAGTGGAATGAATGTATAGACGTTCTTTCCAACAACAACAACGTGCTTCAAATGTAATATGTAATCATTGATTTTTTCGATCATTAGGTACAACAAATAAACAATTTAGCATTAAATATTAATTTTCAAGAATTTTTGCAAAAAAAGAAAATGGAACCCATTCAAATATATAAAACAGACGACAAGGAATAAAAGGGTTGATCTCTAAGTTTGTGAGTAATTGTTACTTCCTTATAACAACTCAACCGGATTTCATTTTTGTATTTTTTAAGTTGTTTACAAAAATTTCATCATTGGAATGTCTTCAAACAAAGCAACATACAAAGAAGAACCATCAGACGAATTAATTGAAATTGGGTTAAATATGGGTTGTGAGTATATGTTGGCATATCGTAATTCTAATTGTGGAATTTGTAAGCATCTATCGATCTTGTTTTACTTATCTTCGTCTATAATTAATAGAACAAAAACATCTTTTATATTAAATATATGATTTGTTATGGGGTATAAAACTTGTAGGAAACAAAGTATGGAATTGTGCCAATAGATGAAATTTTGAAATATAGCATGGTACATGGTTTTGAAATAATGTGTATAGTTTATGAGTTAATTGTTGCTATATTATGTCATTTTTCTTTTCGATTTACATTGATGTATATTATTTAATATTGCAATTTTCATTATTCTCACCAATGTATATACACTCATTTCAGTTTATTTTTATGTTTGTAGATGGAAGGTGAAGAAGAATAAAACAATCAACGTTGTGAACACAACACTTCGAAAAGTCAACTCAAGTCATGGAAGTATCTCTAGCAAGGACAAAAGTAGCCTGCGAAGAATGATGATCACTATGTTTGGATATCAAAGCAAGGCATTTTATTTTTTGAAATATGTCTGTGAAATCAGACATTTTGTTTAATGTAATGGACATAGTGTCCCAATTGAAAGACAAAGGGATACGAATAACTGTCTCATTTTGTATGATAAACACTATCTTATATATATATAATCATAAAATATGTTTTAATTTATTTTATTGTGTTCTCAATTGTCGCTATTGCGTTCTCCATTGTAGTTCTCAAATGCACTAATAAAAATTTAATTCATATGAATATTGTTATAAGATATATATGTATTTACTCTTTGATGAATAATGAATTTTAAAACCACAATAATTCGATATGATATAACAAATTAATCTAAACAACACATTCAAATGCATTAATAAAAATGTAATTAATATGAATATTGCTATAAGATGTCTCTACTTTTGATGAATAATGAATTTAAAACAATCACAATAATTGGACTATCACAAAGTTGATGTTTCTAAAAAAAAAAATGAAAAACCGGTGTATTAAGAATCACAACCGATGCATTTATGTGTCATATGCACCGGCATTTATGATCTATGGGCACTACACAAATACCGGAATAGTTATAAATATCTATATGCTATGGATAATTTCACATAATGACGACGTTTACGTATCTATAAGCACTGCAGCATTTGTAAGATCCATGTGCACCGTGCGAATAATTTTATACCAATTATAAATCTCAAGTGTTTTCTCAGATATGGTGCACCTGCAGCATCATAAAGGTATATGCACCAAAGGTTGATACGACTTATGGGCATTGCTCAAATCCCAAGACCAATTAGAATTTATCTCATGTGTTTTATCACCAAATACTATGCCCGATGTTGTTTTATACCTTAAACCAAGCTGTGCTTTCTCCTTCGACCGCCCCGGCTCGCGTGCACAGACACCGGTGCGTTAAATCTCGATTAGCGTATCGAAGAAAAAAATATCCGTTATAACCTCCGGGCCGCTTAAGTTGTGGTTAAATTTCATAAAAGTCATTAAAACCTCCGTTCTTAAACGGATGTAGTACAGTGCTTTAATAATTTTGGCCAATTTTATAACACTAAAAACCTCCTTTATAACCTTCATATAGAGGGTCTTTTCCTCGTTGTGTGTGCACTAGTTGATTCATTGTCAGACATGTTATTCCATTGTGCAAAGTGCTTGTGTTGTGGCATTTGAGAGTGTGTTTGTAATAGTGATCTTAGACTCAAAACTTGGATCTCCACTGTCGGGAAAATACATGGCATCAGCAAGTAATATCAAGGGATGGTGGAATGAGACTCACAACGAAGCGACTTAAAGGGAGATGAGATTATTCATAGTGCTGTGGAGTTAAGGTTCAACTCGAGGGCATGGAGATGTGATCTTTATTGGCTAGGTGGGCAGATAGGTTGGGATTTTTGTGATTAGTGGAAAACTTTGGTGAAAACAATTTTTATAGGGTAGGTTGTAGATCATGGACTTCCACACTCTCACGTGACTGTCGTACCGTCAAAGGATGCTTTTGCATGGAAGAGTTGGCTTCATGTGATGGGCAAAATAATCGCAAGCTAGTATCTTCATTGTCGGAAGTTGCACATTCAGGATTGGAGCCATGCATGTGTGGTGTTTGATCCAGGAGGATGAGATTGCTTGTTGAGATGATTTATGATGGAGATTAGTCATGTTCAATTGTAGCTCGTACTGTCCTCGAGGACACAATACTGGGTGAGTGTGGATGAGTTGGGCAGGCATGAATGTAGACTCGCAGGGAGCCCGAAGCTAGAGGGAGATGCCCAAGTTTGAATCTTCAAAGCTGACGAGATCTGAAAGTGAGACACTATCGAGATGAGTGTAGTTCATTCTGTTGCATGTTGCAGTAGAATGCCGAGATTGGGATAGTTTCACCAATGATGATGGTTAACTCCAGCGAAGGAAGTACCTCCCCACTAAGAGGAGTGTTGATTTTTGTAGCTTCGTAAGTTACTCGACACTAGGGCACCGGGTTTGGGAGAAGTCGACCCGCAATGGCTTTGTGCGTGGTACCCAAAATTTGTGGGTGTGAAACCCCGTTTACCTTAAAATTCCCATGTTTTCATCTTTCAATATCACCATTCATACCATAAAACGCTATGTTTTTAACCCGCTTCCATACCCTAAATCCATAACTTTCCACTAAATATATATTTTACACTATGGTTGGTTATCATTAATTTTCTTAGTATTTTTTATGATTAAAGATGATTTTTTCATGATTTACACACTGACGGTTTCGTTAAATTCATTTGGCTTAAAAGTTCCATCGTCGAAATTCTTCACAAGGTACTTTAACTAGTTACTACAGAGTTATACTGAAAACGAGATTGTCAGAGAAACATGATCCAATGGTAGATAATATCGAAATTCGGTTGATGGTTCTTGTTCGAGCTCCTCATTTAGTAAATTTCAAAACGGCATTTGAAAATTCAACATAATGAAGGAGTTACCGTCCAAGAATAATGTAAATGTAATCATGTTGAATGTGAACAACTTCGTCAATTCGGATTTGGTTGCAGCACGCCTTGGTTGAGCTAAAAAGTGAAACTGGGTTCCTACATTCTTTGCCATGATCAAATTTCAATCCAGGACTCAGTCGAAGGCTCTCCAAGGAATTAAGTAATATCATTTGTTAGATTGTTGTTATGATTATTTGGAAAATAGTTATGTTTGGCTTTATCACATATTTATATGCGTTGTATTTCCCAAGGAGGGTAGCAATAGTGGAAACAATAGTAGAGGCTACATGATATATGAATTTACGTGTTTGCTGCACGG
This sequence comes from Pinus albicaulis, assembly GCA_034641835.2. NCBI lineage: Eukaryota > Viridiplantae > Streptophyta > Pinopsida > Pinales > Pinaceae > Pinus > Pinus albicaulis. The sequence goes on from JAXQQM020078996.1 coordinate 101,084, forward strand.
AGAGATGAACAGTGGGATAAGGCTATCAAGGAGTTGAAGCTCCGCCTCGTAAACATTGGAATGATGTATGTCCTTTGAATTTACATTTTAAACTCAACAGCATAATCTTGATTCAAATTTAATTTTCCGTGAGTATCATGATTTTCTTCGCCTTTTTAACATTATTTATTTAATTTACTTGTCCAAGGTGTGGCAAGGGCCCACCACAACTTGAGATCAAGTTTCAATCTTTGAAAGTTTTTTTAGATTTATATTTTTCCGTGTGGATTGGTTTTAAGATTGAAAATCCATATTTATCATAAGAATTGTGTTTTCTATTTAGATCTTTGTATTGTTACTTTGAAGGACAAATGCTTCTTTTTGATGATTGTAGCATTGTTGGATTTGCTGAGGTTTCCATTTTGTGCCATGCACATTTCCAGAGATATCAACCAATTGAATTTCGTAGAGAATATTATGAGATTAATTACCATGTGTTGAGAATATTAATAATCGTTATGAGTTGTATTTAATTCGTAAATGTGTTTAATGTAGTAATTCAGCTATTATAGGATGATTGAATTGAGGATTTGCAAGATTAATTATCATCATATACAAAACCTGCAAATCTTCGTCATAGCCATATACATGAATGTGAGTAGTATGGTTAAGGTATTAAGATATTTGAAACAATTTTATTTGAAGTTAGCCCAAATTATTTGAATTATGTAGTTAAATGTTCTCTCTTGTTGTTTGATAGCACGAATGTCTTTTGGCAACAGAGTGTGAGTTAAAGATGTGAGCCTAGTTCTAATAGTGTTTGATTTCATTCTATTGCTTCAAGTTTCGTTATGTTTAGAAAAAATAGAAAATAAGTTTGATTTTTGTAAGGAGGAATTGTAGTTTGAACATTGACTAGTTTAGTTTTCATTGGTAAGCTATTTCCATTTATTTTAGAGTTTTAGTTATTAACTCACCATTCGCACTTAAACATGTCCTAAAATATTATGCTTTATATAAAAATGACCGCAACTGCAATTTAATTGTGTGGATTTATAACGCAAATCTCAGCTCGCTCTTCAAGGAAAGAACCGAGTCCCTTTAATTGGCCATCGAATCTACCATTTGATCCTAACATGGCATGCATTGTTTTTTCCATGAATGAAGTGAACTCATTTAACTTGTAAATAATTTGGAGTTCAATCATTACAATTTGAATTAAGGAGTTTGAGTTATATTGTGAGCTTAGGTGTTTGATTGAAGAATTACCATTTGCGTTTTAGATTGAGTTTGATTGTGCCTTTAATTGTGAGTTTATAATTGCATTTTATTTAAGTTTTTTAATAATTAAGTAAGTAATGTTTTTTAATATTCATAGGATATAATAGTGTGATTAGAAGCCAACATTTGCAATGATTTCATTTATGCTTATTTCATTTGTAGTGATTTTGTTATTAATTCATTTTCATTTATTTAGTTAAATAACATGGTTTTGTTTTTAGTTCAATCATAGTAATTTCATTTGATGCATTTATTTAGTTATTGATTTCATTATGATTTCCATCACAGTAATTTAGTTAATGATTTAGTTAGTAGCATAATGGCATGATTTTTATTGAGTAGTTTACAAACAATTTGATTGGATTGTGTGATCTAGTGAAGTAGAATAGAGTAGTTTTTGGACATAGTGTGATTTAATTTAAGTATTTCCTATATGGTTAATCAAGGTTAATTTATGTATCCAATACAAGTTATTAAAGTAGAATTTCTAGTGGATTTAATTCAAGTCATTAGAATATCATAGATTAATTTAGAATTGTCTAATTTCTATAACAATAGCATAGATTTGCCTATAAGGTTACAGGACATCAATTCAATTTCAACATATAAACTTAGGAATTTCTGCTAAGATTTCATTTTTCTTTAAAGACCATTATTAAGAAAATTATACACTGTCTGAAGAAGTCGAGCTAAAAAATAGCAGTTTCCTTTGTTCAATTTACCCCAAATTGACATTTAAATATTAAGAGGTTTAATTTCTAATTAAAACTCTCTCAACATTTGAAGGCCAAGTGTCGGGGAGTTGTATTTTTAACTGTAATATCTTTATTATTAGTATTTTAAGTGGCATTATAGGGAAGTCGAAGGTGGAGAGAGTATGGTAAGATGTGAGTGAAGAGTCACGATCCACCATGGTGGGGTTGCTCCAAAGTTTTAAGGGTCTCTTTTCTTATCTTTGTCTTTATTTCCTTTCCTTTATGCGTAGAAGTAAAAGCAAACCTTAGAATAGTCTCGAAATATTCTCGTAAGAGATTTCATTTCCACATTTCATGTAATTCGTAAAGTGTGTAAATCTTATACTTAGAAAGGCACATCTATAGGTTCACAAAATAAGCTCCCACAAGCGGCATAGGCCTTAGAATAGTTCAAACATTCTCAGGAGACTTAATTTTCCTAATTGTTTGCTTTCAGAGATTAGTTAGTACTCGATCCCACATTTTCCCAACACGTCGTTCCCTTCCTTTTTAAGAAAATTTTATTTTAAAAGTGTGGTGAGATTTATTTAACAAAATTTTATTGTTAAATTAATTTATCTTCATATTCCAAAACTTTAACGTTATATGATATATTGTTTTTTTGGGTACCGTAAGAACCTTGAATCAATCATGTGTGTGGAGACAGGGACTATCAATCAACCAAAGGAATTGAATATGACAAAATTATGAAGGACTTCTCAAGCCCCTTCCCAGCGTTGTTGGGATCTTGATCTCACTTTAGAAGATAACTTCTTGACAATAGTCAAGAAATTTTCCATTTCTCCACCACTACAAGACGATTTGGAGGTCTCTTTGATTTCCTTACCAATCATCTAAGGAGACGAATGAACTACAGAACTATAATCAATGGAGAACATCCTACTCAGAACCTAAGATCGAGGAAAGCCGAGATGTATATCACCGTAATTCATAACAATCAAGAGAATACTCACCCTAAGGAGGACAATTGACATGACACGGATGAAGAGGATGTGCATCATGGGCCAAATCAAGAAATGGACCAAGACTACCTTGATTACATCGAACATTGGTTCCAAAACAACGACTCAAGCGAGGTAGCATTCTCCTCTTTCTAAAACTCTGTTATCATATCATTTACATTTGTTAAGCTATATGCTCATGCACACTTCAATTTTATATGTTAAAATCCTACATGAACATACATATTTGTACTTGATCCGCACATGTGGCTTCATTGGAAGTAATCCTCTTCACTTGAAGGAGTTCATATCCCCTTTCTTCGTAACAGGAAAGTTTTATTGTAATAAATTAAGGAAAAATAGTAAAGAAAAATAAGTCCTTTTAGAAAACTAGCGTGTCTCATGACGGGGACGCAGGCTTTGCTGGAAACTGTGTAACCGGGGGAAATGTTCTCAATAAAAGTTTTGTGTTATTGCATATTCTTTTCCAACCATGTAAATCTTTATATGATTATGTATGCAATTTGACTTGCTGATGTGTGATTCCTTAAAGCCCACCTTCCGATAAACCTTGTCCCATCGACATCAAGAAATTATCCTGGGGTTGGGAGGTTAGGAGTTAGATATGCACTGGAGCCCACATGCCTTAGCCTCTGTAAGGTGTATTCTTGTCATTTTCCAAGGGAATTCATTAATGTTTCTTGTCAAAAATAATTCTACAATCCATTCGACTTCAACAAATCCATTCAGTTAGTAGAATGTACTTAGTGCCTTGATTCCCATTATTATCAAAGGTGGAATATCTCACATTGGCTAACTAATTCTCCTCAATGGTTGGTAATCCAATGATTCTTGCTTATGTTCAACATCAATGCCACTCATTCACATATGCAAGATTTCACAATGGATTGTAGTGAATGAAGACCATGTATTTTGAGATCTCAAATAATGCTTCAGCACTCTGGTTCTTTGTAGTAACATTTCACATTCTTTGGTAGTCATATTGTTTTAATAAAGGTTTCCACATAGCAGTTTGATCATCATTTGCACTGGCCTACCTTCCTCTTTGTTTGGGGACACATGTCCTCAAAGTATGTAGTTGGGCTTCATTTTTCAAAGATTTTTACTATCTTCGCTCTACCTTCTACAACATATCCATATCAATATAGACATCAACTCTAATGGTTCCACTCAAGGGGATCAAGACCACTTCCTTCAACTCACTTCAATCCAGATGTTCTGTTCATTCTACTCATCAACAATAAAGTATATCAAAATTAAAGGTAACCTAACGTAAAGCCGACTTAAGATTATTTAATTCATTAGAGATTGGGCAAAGTTTTCATGATTAACCACTACATATTCCATTTTCCATATAACCTTCATTTAAAAATTTTCATTCATAATAGAATGCATGCTACTTCTAATAAGGTCACAATCATGACGAGAAAAGATATTGGTTCATATGAAATAAACTATAGGTCTTACCCTCCTACATTCATAAATATTGTCAATTGAATAGTATTCAATAAAGGATGAAGTCATTTATGCCTTCATAAAGGAACCATCCATAAGCATTGGCCTCATAAGAGTAGCATATGCAACCACCTCATCTCATCCATTATCTCCATCACCACCTCATATCATCCACCATTTCCATTATCACCTATCATCTCATTTATCATTTCCTCCAACACATATCTATCGCTTATTCTCAATTTGTATCACTCTCAAAATTAAATATATGGCAAACAAATAAGAATGGTGTTCTTAACAAGAACCAACACCCTAAAATATCCACTAAAGGTTGCTCCAAAAGAACCAACCCCGCCAAATACACAATGCCATGAAATCCATAAATGAGAAAATTACTTGTTTGCATGGAGTGAAATGCCAATCGTCAAGCATGGGGGGATGTTGGCCTTAAAAATTCCTATGTTTTCATCTTTCACTATCACCATTCATACCCTAAAACACTATGTTTTTAACTCGTTCCATACCCTAATTCGATAAATTGCCACCAAATATATATTTTACACTCTATGGTTTGTTATAATTAGTTTTCTTAGATTTTCTATGATTAAAGATGAATTTTTCATTATTTACTAATGACAGCTTTCGTTAATTTCATTTGCCGAAAAGTTCCATCAACAACAAGCTTCACAAGGCAATTTAATCCAGTTATCGTAGAGTTGAGTACGGAACGATATTGTTGTAGGTGAAAATATGATCCATTTGGTAAAGAATTCCAAATTTTGACATGCGATTTTTGTTCGTATCACCTCTTCTTGTGTAACCTGCAATGTGCTTACAAAATTTGACATAATGAAGGAGTTATTGCATGGGAATATCTCCATTGTAAATGTAATCATGTTCAACGTGAAATCCACTTGGCCAATTCAGATTTCAGTTGTGCACGCCTTGGTTGAGATAAAAGGGAAATAGTTCCAGCAATCTTCCCATGATCGTTGCAATCATGACCCATTTGAAGGCTCTCCTAAGAATTAAGAATAAAATTTGTTGGGGATTGTTATGATTATTTTATAAATAGTTATGATTGACTTTATCAACAACTTTGTATAAAAGCCAAAGCTCTCAAGGAGGGAAGCAATAGGGGTGAAACAGAGAGGCTACATGATATATGAATCTTCATGATTTTGCTACATGAGTGAGTTGAACAGTGATAAGAATATCAAGGAGTTGAAGCTTCCGCTTCAACAACATTGGAATGATGTATATGTCCTTTGAATCTACATTCGAACCTCAATATATAAGCTTCTTGATTCGACATTTAATTTTCTAAGAGTATGATGATTTTCTTTAGTTTTTAACGTTATTGATTTACTTAACTTGTCCTGGTGTGTGGAAAGGCCCACCACGACTCGAGATCAAGTTTCTCCTCCATTCGATTAAGTTTTTGATTTATATTTTTTCCTGTGGATTGGTTTTCAGATTGAAAATCCATATTTACTTCAAGAATTGCATTTTCCATTTAGAGCTTTGTATTGTTAGTTTGAAGGACAAAATGCTTCTTTGATGATTGTAGCATTGTTGGATTTTGTTGAGGTTTCCCATTTTATGCTTAAATAATACTTCAGGAGGTATCAGTTCAATTGAATTCTATAGAGAATAATATGAGATTAATTACCATGTGTAAGAAGATTAATACACAATTGAAAGTTAGACAAATTGCAATATGATTATTGTAGTTACTCACTAAGTTATAGGACTCAATTGAGGATTTTACATTTAACTATCACTATTAAGTATTGAACTTAACTTCTTTCTTGTTGTTGCTAGTACATGAATGCGAGTAGTATGAAGTATGTCAAGATATTTGAAACAATTTGTCTGCAGATTAGCCCAATCGATTGAATTTTCGTAGTCGTATGTTCTCTTGTTGTTTGATAGCACAAATGTCTCTTTAAGAAAAACAAAGTGTGAGTTAGATGTGTGAGCCTAGTTCGAATAGTGATTGATTTCATTCCCATTGCTTCAATTTTAAGGTGTTTCTTATAAAAAATAGAAAATAAGTTTGATTGTGTTAGGAGGAATTGTAGTTTGAACATTGGATAGTTTAGTTTCATTGGTAAGTTTAGTTTCGATTATTTTAGAGTTTTATTATTAACTCTACCATTTGTACTTAAACAGTCTTGAAATATTATGTTTTATATAAATGACCAACGATCTCATAATGATTGTATGTGGATTTATAATGCAGTAGCTCGCTTTCCTTGCCCCTCAAGGAAAGAACCGAGTCCCTTTTAATTGCAATTGAATCTACCATTTGATCCTAGTGTAGCATGTGTTGGGATGCTGCCACTCGAATGCAATGAATTCATTTAACTTGTAAATCATTTGGAGTTCACCAAGGCACTAGAATTAAGTGAGTTTGAGTTATATTGTACTTAGGTGTTTGATCAAGAATTACCATTTGCATTTTAGATTGAGTTTGATTGCAGATTAATTGTGAGCTTGCACTGTATTTTAGTTAACTTTTAATACCGTTGTGTGAATGCTTTTCTTTGTTTATATTCATAGGATAGAATAGTGATTAGAAGCCTTATATTTGCGTAATTTCATTTGTAGCGATTTTGTTATTAATTCATTTTCATTGATTTATTTAACAGTATGGTTTTTTGTTTTAATATCAATCATTGTAATTTCATTTATGGAGATTTAGTTAGTGATTTACTATGATTTCCATCACAAAAAATTATTTAAATATTCAAGCTAATAGCATGATTTTTATCGAGTAGTTTACAAATCCATTTGATTGGATTGTGTGATCTAGTGAAGTAGAATAGAGTAGTTTTTGGACACAAGGTGATTTAATTTAAGTATTTCCAATATGGTTAATTCAAGCATTTTTGTGTGATTCAATTCAAATTATTAAAGTAGAATTTATAGTGTGATTTAATTTCTTTTAGTAATTAGAATATCATAGGATAATTTATAATTAGTTCAATTTCCGTAACAATAGCATAGATTTGGTTTTATACAATGTGACATCAATTCAATTTCATTTATAAATTTAAGAAATTTTGCTAAGATTTCATTTTTTCTTTAAAATGACCATTTTTAAGGAAACTTATATAATTTTACCATTAAGTTGAGCCAAAAACGAGTGCACAACCCGTGTTTACGACTCCCATATTGACAATTAAATATTAAGAGTGTTTAATTAAGCACTAAAACTGCCAACAAAACCAAGTGAAAAAATAATTTTTTAATCATTGAAATCAAGAGGGGCACCAAATGGTTTGATGATGTGTATAGATGAAATGAAATAAACCTATTTTCTAATGTTAGTTAGGTTATCATTAACAGTTCAAGTCGATCTAGTTGAATGGTTCTGAGGGATAAATACTACCTCATGAAAGACTATAAGTAGAAGTTGTTGAGACCTCATTTGGTCATCTACAAGTGCATTTTATTCTCAAGAAATGACAAAGCAAAGGAGGTTGCATTACCTCAAGAGATGAGCTAGATAAAGAGAAGAAAAACGAGTCCCCGTTGTTGGTCTTTTGTCTCTATGCTCTAGTATAGGTTCAAGGAGGAAGTAGTTGTGATATGGAGAAGGGTTGTATCCGTTGAGATTTTGGGTAACATCGAATGTGATCTAGCCTCCAAAATCCTCAGGAGGGGCTAGATCACATGACATCTCCAAGACTCAGAATCGTTTGGACAAATTCCACTCGGTGTGAAATTTATTCAATAAATTAATTATTTTAATGGAGACCTTAAGTCTAACTTAGGGAAATTAAATAATTAAAGGGAATTAATTTAAACATGTGGGTGAGAATGTTCTAAGTAACATGGATCAAGTCTTTTCTAATCTTAGCCATTGATTAGAGATTAGATCACGACTTTGCCAGATTTCTCGGGAATTCAGGAAAAGTATTAAAGGAAGGCTTGGGGTTAGTTGGAGAACACACACAGAGTGGTTGATCTGAAATTACTTGCTAGTTAATGTTGTGCTAGTTTCATTTCAGATATAACTTTTTCTTTGCATTTCTTTACTTATCCTTCATGAGTTTGTTTAAGAGCATGTGATTGGCAAATAGTGTACTTAGTGAAATTATGAGTTTGTCATAAGCTTAAAAAGCATAATTTTAAATGACATAATAGAAGCAATAGTAAACACAACAAGCACATATAACAGAGCTTAACACAGATAATTTTGATAAAGGAGTCTACCCTTCGGGCTACATCTCCTTGGGTCCAAATTCATAGTGTGACCTTTGTATTAGCTTCAAGTGTGCTCAAATTGCTATTACAAGCTTCAAACCTCTGAACTCCGTTCCCACGAGTTTATAACATCATAATCTTTCTCGAAAAATGACTATTTTTTGCCGTAATCGGACTCGGATGCTTTGGCAATGACCCCAACACCGTTGGCCCCGACCTTCAAAAATATTCAAATGTACTAAAACACCGTAGATCACCTTTTCTACTTTGCAACTCGTCCATTGAGTCTCCCGCATGCAAGTTAACTAGGAATGACATTTACTGTGAGCTCTCAATTTGGGTTGAAAATTGAGTGAGTTAAGAGAAAAACTCAACTTTTTCCCCAAGCCCTCCGAAACCGGTGGAATTGCCGGGGCTAAATTTCTAAAATTATAAATTCTTCCATAAATGGCGCGCTCCTCTAAACATCCACCTTTTTAAACCGTGATTAGATTAGGGTTAATTCCGAATTAGGTGGGTGGATAAGTGTAGTTTAAGGGCCATCGATTATGCTAACCGCCTGATAAACAAATTTAAACCATGATTAGTCGTTAATTAATCCATCTTAAAAAAAATTCTTCCACAATATTTAGCTTCGGTCTTCGGATTCTCGCCATATGGGGAGGGGTTGGCCTGCCCAACCCCCAACCATCGGGTTTGAAATCTTTAACAATGCATGAGTCGATAGTGGTTAAGAACCGCATGGTAGAGGACTTGGTAAGCCATGAGGCTGGCGGGTAGAAGGCTCTGGGTTCGACTCCCACTCTTCCATATAAATTTTCGTTCAAACGAAATTTACAACTTCGCCATAAGTTTTTGGCTTGCCAACTATAGCCTTACTCTAATGTTGGTTATCACTTCCGCATTTTGCTAATCCCCGCCGAAAGTGGGTTTTCAAACTATATATTATATATATTACAATGTATATATATAAATATAATTCCACCATATCAAGCCAATGTCCAAACATTAGTAATTTACATTCAACCTCATAGGTTAGGAGATGGCCACTGCAGAGGACACATGGCACCCTCTCAATGTGAGCGTTATACTCCAACCCTTAAAAAATTCAAATTCCAACTTAGGAAGAATTGGAGGTCATCGGGACAATTCCTTTCTTCACTTAACCTATCCTGAAAATCTAAAGATGAAACTTGTCACATACACTGCTGCAATGTGGAGGATATTCTCCGTAATGTTTATTGTAATTACCACACTGGCTAATGTACCGTTCTACTAATTTTTTGCCTATTTTGGAAAACGAAATACCGTACGACATAACTCAACCATACGAACTCGCATTTTGATGAAACGAGTTGCACCGTAATCCGGCGACGAAATCTATCCGGTCATTCAGGTTTGAAGCAATTTCAAGAACTTTCAAATCTTTAAAGCAAAACTTGAGCCTTAGATCATTGCTTCCCACTTCAAAGCCTTTTTGGACCCCAAAAGATATTATCAATTACGAAAGTGAGGGCACAAATTTCACTTTTCCAATGTCCAACCTTTCCTCTTCTTGAAGTTCGATTCTTCCTATTAAGTATGAGATCTTGCCGAAGTTCATCAAGATATTCGAGAAATCATCTATCGATGGTACCGAACATGCTCTCGATCATCAATCAAAAGAGGCCCAAAACAATCTCAAATTCTCAACATTAATGACAAAACAACTCTGTAATATATGAGGAAAATCTAGCTTGAATGCATGTGTACCAATATTTTCCATAATTTTAAATTGGACCATAAATCGATTGGTTTGAGCATTTTACCTTCCCCTTGCAATCTTTCTTTGCTTATGTACAACCAAACTTCATCTCCAACTTGAAATTTTTGATCAATTCAATGTTTTTCTATGCCTTGCCTTGTAGTTGCTTTAAATCTTCTCAAGTTTCTCTTTGCATCGTGTTATGTACCAACTAAATTTACTTAACGAAATTTCTGCTTTATCTATGTCACTATGTTCATCTATAGCAACATATTTTCAAAGATAAAGTCTAATGGTGATCTTGGGCAATCAAGACATGCCTCAAAATGGAAATGTATTTGTGGAAGAATGTTTTTCCCGCTGTATGCATGTTGTATGTAAGAGAATCGTTCATCCCACAACTTGGGATGCCTATACGTACAGCTTCTTAGAAGATGAATACCTTATTTACCATCTTTTCTTCGACCATCTATTTGCGTATGAAATGTTGTACTCTTCTTCAACTTTGTATCCATCATGTCCCATAATTTTGACCAAAAATTCCCAACAAATCGAGAATCTCGATCACTTACAATAAAATTAGGAAGACCAAAATGGATCCATACATTTTGAAAGAAAAGATTAGCGGTTTTTTCAGCTATAATTATTTTTTTCTTACATGCCATCGAAATGCACATTTTGCTGAACCTATCTACCACAACATACAAATAATCATGACCTTTCCTTGACATAGGAAGGCCTCCTACAAAATCCATTGAGATTCTCTCCCAAGGAAGAGAAGGAACTGGAAGCGGTCTGTACAAACCAAGCTTCCTATTTCTAGGCTTACTTATTGCACATAAAGAGCATCCTCTAATAAAATGAGAAACACTTTCATTCATGTGTGGCTAATAACTGGAAGCTTCCCAAGGAAGAGAAGGAACTGGAAGCGGTCTGTACAAACCAAGCTTCCTATTTCTAGGCTTACTTATTGCACATAAAGAGCATCCTCTAATAAAATGAGAAACACTTTCATTCATGTGTGGCTAATAACAAAATACCTTGCAGACAAGTGTGCTTTCACTGCCTTGCCTACACCAAAATGTCCCTAAATCACGATGTGTGAGCCTCCCTTATGATATTGTTTATTTCTCCATGTGGTATACATAACTTTCAAAGTGATACAATAAATTGTTATGCACATGATAATCTAACTCTTCACTTTGGTTTCCTTACTCAAGTTCTCATACACATCTTGAAAATCACTATCATTCACATACTCGTTCAATGTAACTTTCATGCATAATAAAATTGTGCTTGAGAATAATAGTTGGAATTTCTCTATAATAGCTCCAGAGAGCATATCAACTACCTTATTGTAGATTCCTTCTTTGTACTGCCGATAACTATGAAATTTTTGTAGAAAACCCATCCACTTGAAATGTCTTGATTGCTGCAATTTTGATTGTGATGTAAGTACCGCAATGGTCGATGGTCGGTGATGGGATAATGGTATCTTTTCCCATCAAGTAATGCTTCCATTTCTTTACACTTTGTACCACAATGCATATAACTCTTTATCATATGTAGGATATTTAGTTTGCCAACTCCATTAAAATTTTTAGAATGAAATGAGATAGGCTTACCATGTTGCATCAAAGATCAAGCCCCATAACATAATCACTTGCATTTGTTTGATATCAAATGACTGCCTTAGATCTAGAACGTTAGTAACGATGCCAAACTTATATTTTTCTTTAAAGAATCAAATGCTTTACGTCGTAGATCCCCCAATGGACTTTCTTTATGCTTGTCAATGCATGTAACAAGGCTTCAATGGAAGAAAAATTAGCAATAAATTTCCTCCAATACCGTCGCCCCTAAATATCTTTTTACCTCGGTAATTGTATTAGGATTGGGCCAATTCAAAATGACCTCAACTTTGGAAGGATCATTATCTGATTCACCTCCTCCAACTATGTGTCCCAAATATACCAATGAAGTCTTACCAAATCTACACTTTTGACATATTAAGAAACAATTTCTCTTTTCTCAAAACATCAAGTACCTTGTTCACATGCATGCCATGTTCTTCTCTTGATTTGATGAATATGAGTATGTCATCTAAGTAAATGAAGAAAACGCTATCTAGAAATGGTTCAATACATCATTCACCACTCTCATAAAAGTAGCCGGTGCATTTGTTAAGACAAATTACATAACTAACCACTCATACAATCCTTGTCTAGTCTTGAAAGTGCTTTTCCAAATGTGTTCTTCAGTTTATCCTAACTTGATGATAACCACTTCCTCAAATCTAACTTAGTGAAATAATTTTCATGTTTTAACTGATCAATAAAATCATCAATACGTGGAAGTGGGTAGTGATTCTTTACCTTGATTTTGTTCGAAGGTACGTAAATCGATACACATGCTACCAAGTCCCATCCTTCTTTGGAACCAAAACTACTGGAGAACCACATGGCGAAGGTATGGCAGTGTATGATACCTTTATTCAACAACTCTTGGATTTTCTTCTTGGTTTCCAAACTTTCCATGATTGACATGTGATACATACCAATATTCGGAAGTGGAACATCCTCATTAGCACTAATCTCATGTTGAATTCCCATCTTGGGTGGCAACCCTTTTGGTTCTTGAAACATATTTCCATGCTGACATACCACATCAAAAAAATCAGATTTCAATTTGTCATCACATCCTTCAAAAGATTCATAGTTAACATCTTCCTTTTTCTTGATCATAAGAAGCGCAAAATTTTTACTTGCATTTACTAGCCTCTTCATTTACCTTGCATTAACTAAAGAGATATTTAGTTTCTTGTGATGAGCTCTCACAATATACTCCACTCCATATTTGATCAAATTATATTTGTTCTCATGACTTCCGTAGAATACCATTTTCCTATCATACAAATATGGAATACCCAAGATAATTCCCCGAAATATCAAGTGGTACAACATCTAACTCAACTTCATCAAAAAATTTTGCAATAATAGAAAATCAAAATACATTTCCTCGTCACCGTAAATTTGCATTAAGTTAACTATCCAACTCAAAGGGTATACGGCGATGAAAAGGCCCAAGGTTCGGCTTTTTAACTAAGTCTTCGGAATCAAGTTTTCTTGTGACCTCGTATCAATAAGGCATCAATCTTTGTATGATTAGAAATTACTCTCTAACATGGAATAATTTATCCATGTATCCTCATTTGAAGTGTTATTGTGACCTGTTTTTTTAGGTACTAGAACTTCCTGAAAATCACTTCCTTTTCCTTTGTTAACCATGGAAACTATCTGGGTTCATCTCCCGAATCAGATCCAAGATATTTTTGTGTGGTGGCAATCATCTTTTGTTTCCTCATATTTGGTTTCTTGGTCTTAGTTTGGGATGAAGTTTCCACAGTGAGCTTCATCATGCCCTCTTTGAAAAATGTTTCTGCGTTATTTTCTCCCTTCTCGATTCACACTTGCATTCTTCTTGCCCTTCCATTTTCCTCCCTTTCTCTTTTTCCTTTACCCTTGAATGGATTTTTCTTACTACCCTCTTCGTAAATGTTTTTACCTCGTCTAAGATGCGTGTCTGCAAACATACGTCATCTAAGTTATTTGGGTTAAATATGAGAATAGTGCGTTTTAAGCAGGAATGTAGACCTCCCTATATACTAAGAGTGTGTTCCCAGAATTCTTAAGTCTACTCCAAGTACAAAGCCCTTCTCCCTAAACTCTTGTGTATACTCTGGACACTTTGGCCTTTTAGCTATCTAAATTTTTTTCCAACTCATTATTGTTTTCCAGATATAGCTAATGGATAGAAAATTTCCTCTCCTTTTTAATGTGGAAGAAATGAATTCGACCCAAGTAATGGAAATCTTACCATGGATGCTCATTTCCTCTTGTGTCTTTGCCCTCCCCACCAAAGTAATACGTCGCTTCTCCTTCGGCCTTAATGAAGTCAATTGATTTTAATATCGTCTTTCTTGTAGATTTTGAATTTTACAAGAACTTAATCGACGAATCCAATTATATAGTTTTCCAACATTAACTTCTCCATTATATGTAGGAAGTTCAAATTTTATGTCCAACTTGAGTAACAGAGTCTTACCTTTTGGGATCTTGGAATGAGTATGGGTATGAGTTTTTGTAGGATTTGGAAGATGAAGATGTCAAGGAGGATGATGATGATGATGGTGGTGGTGGGAGAAGGAGGTGGTTTTCCACCACTAGCTTTTGAGCTCCTCTATTCCTCTTTTTATCAAGAAGATTCTCTTTCTCTATGAGGGTGTTTTGAACCTTCTCCAGCCTTTTCCATAAAAGCTTCATACATAAGTTTCACCATCCTTTGCATTTCCTTGAACTCCTTCGACATCCGCTTCCTCGAATGTTCATGAGATCCTTCATGGTCCGACATTTTGCTGTTGATTCAAGCTCTATCTCTGCAACTTGTATCTCTTTAACCACTTCAAATTTCTCGTGCAATTAATTCCTCTCGTACTTCAAGTGTTTCCTTGAGTGGTCCTTTTTGCAAGGATGTTTTTATCTCAACCTTCTTCCTTCTTGTCCTACCCTCCGGACTAGCTATCGCAGTTTCTTCACCCTTTCTCGCAATCTTAATCTTGTAAGCATCAATAATTTTGCACTATTAAAAACTCTTCAAGTAAAACAAGCAAGAAACCTCGTGCTCGATACCAACTTGATCCTAAAATTACTTGCTAGTTAATGTTGTGTTAGTTTCATTTCGCATATAAATCCTTTCTTTTGCATTGTTTTACTTATCCTTCATGAGTTTGTTTAAGAGCATGTGATTACAAACATTGCATCGAGTGAAATTATGAGTTTGTCGTAGCTTAAAAAAGCATAATTTTTAATGATAGAACAAAAATAATAGTAAACACAAAAACACATATAAGAAAGATTAACACGTATAATTTTGATAAAGTAGTTCACCCCCTCCCCGTTACATCTCCTCATTCAACTTCATAGTGTGACCTTTGTATTAGCTTCAAGTGTGCTCAAATTTATGTTAAGGCTTCATAACCTCTTTAAATATGTTCCCATGAAGCTATAACATCATAATTTCCCAAAATGACTATTTCTTTACCGTAATTGGACTGGATGCCTGCAATGACCCCAACGCCCGTTGGCCCTAGCCTTCAAAAATATTCAAATGTAATAAAACACATGTAGATCACCTTTTTTCCTTTGCAACCTGCTCCATTGAGTTCCCAACATGCGAATTAGCCAAGATCGAATTTTACCGAGCTCAATTTGGTCGAAAATTGAGTGAGTTATGAGAAAACCAAATTTGCCCCAATTTCTCCTCCAAAATTGGTGGAACTACCAAGTAAATTTATAAAATTAGAAATTTCGCTATAAATGTGGTAATGCTCCTCTAAAAACTCCACATTTTAAATTGTGATTAGATTAGGGTTAATCCGAATTAGGTGGGCGGATACATGCGCTTACATTTAAGCGTGATTAGTACCTAAGGTGGTTGGATAAACATGTTTAAACCGTGATTAGTCGTTAATTAATCCGTCTTAAAAAATTCTCGCCACAACCTCTTAGCGATCGGTCTCTCGACTTCTCGCTATATGGGAGGGGCTGCCCTCCAACCGCCAACCGGCCGTGTTTGAATACTTTAACAATGTGGGGAGTTGATAGTTGTTAAGAACCATATCAGAGAGGACTTGGTGCCGTGGAGGTCGAGGGTGGAAGGTCATGGTTCGACCCCCACTCCGCCATATAAATTTTTGTTCAAACGAATTTTCAAATCGCCATAAATGGTTGGCTTGGACAACTAGCCTTACTCTAATGTCATTAGCACTTCCGCATTTGTTTAATCCCCGCCGAAAGTGGGTTTTCAAACTATATATATATATATATATATATATATATATATATATATATATATATATATATATATATAATTCCACTATATCAACCCAATGTCCAAACATTAGTTTAATTTGACATTCGACCTCATAGGTTAGGATATGGCCCACCAAAGAGGACACATGGTGCCCTCTCCTCGTTGGGTTATACTCCAACCCCAAAATTTCAGTTCCAACTTAGAAAGAATTGGAGGTCAATGGACAATTTCTTTCTTCACTTAACCCATCTCTGGCGAATTTGAAGATGACACTACTAAAGGTTGTACTGCTGCAATCTGGAGAATATTCCCCGTGTACGTCGATTGTACCTACCACATCATCACTGTACTTGTTCTGCTCATTTTTTGCCTATTTTGGAAAACAAACAATAGACGATAACTCAACCATACAAACTCAGATTTTGATGAAACGAGTTTATGCCATAATCCTGGCGATTAACTCTATCCGTTCGTTCAGGTTTGAAGCAATTTTGAGCACTTTCAATTTTTAGCTAAAACTTAAGCCTTAGATCAGCAATAGCACTTGAGCTAAGTCGAAATTCTAGGGCGTGGTTTGCAGAGAATTTTCGAGTGAGCTTGCAACACTGTGAGGGACAGTGTCGGCGAGGGATTATTTGGATCCAAGGCCAAGAATACATGTGCGCAGAGGCAGATCCGTACTAGGCAAAAGACAAAGACCTAGGCAGAGGGGCTGCATCTCACGGTGCCAATGGTGAGGTCGACGCAGCCCTTCCTGTGTGACAAGGTAAGCAACGCCGAGCCCGCAGGGGTGACAGAGCAACCTATTTTGCGTAGAGGATGCTAGTGATCTAGTAGCTACGCAGAACCGACGTAGTGCCGGGAGAGGCAACACTCGGGATTTACAAAAGGCTAGAAAGTGGCTCATATTCAACATTATTCGAAGGCGGTGAAGCCTCACTCGAATCAACCATATTTTATGTCTCCAGGTGATAGAGGTACATTTGTCGTGAATTATCTATTGGGAAAACCATTACTAGTGCCCTTGATTGTATTTAGATATTCTCGCTTAATAAACAAACCCTCTAAGACTTGTTGCACCAATTTTTCCACATTGGGTTTTTTCGGGGACATTGTCCAAAAAATACCATGTCCTTTGTCATGGGTGTGTTATGCTTCAGTAAATGATTTGTATGTATGTGTAGGTTGCATTTGTGTTTACCTTGATATTTTTATGAATATTCACAAAATAACTTGTTAATTAAATCAAACAAGTAAGAGAATTAAATCAAGATATTGGTAAAGAGGGTTTATATATTCTAAAGTCTCACATGGCATCGTCATGGATTATGAATGTTTAAGCCATCGAATAGGGTTGAAGATTTTTTTGTTGCAGAGAGCAACCGAAGCCGCAAAGATTCGTAAAGAGGCAACAAGAATACTCGTAGGGATAGTGCAGCTCTGCTGTGTGACGCAGAGGCCGGACACAGCCTGCATGATACGTAGGCTAACACAAAGCCCATAAGGGTAACTCGTAGCATGTCAATCTCTGCGTCGAGTCGACGTAGAGGTTGATAATGGCCCAAGGGGGCAGACGTGTACCTGTGAGGGAGTGATGTTGTATCGTTGCCGGGATGGAAGTGAAATTTTCTGATCTTGAAGTTGTTGGTGGGGCATTGTTTCTATCAAGGTGAAAGTGCCTCTAAAGGTGGTTGGGTGGCAAGGGGAAACACTTCCTCAAAAGCTTTTCTTAGCCAAGAAATCTAAGATTCGATCAAGTGGAGTGAACGCGGAGGGTTGATTCAAAGCACTGTGAAGGACTTTTGTGAGGGAAATTGTAAGAGGAGCATATTCTTTAAAGGGTTTCTATCACCAAAAATCCCGTATCCGCCTTTTTTTAAGTGTAGCAATAGCGTGGGTTTTATAGAGAACTTCGTCTTGGGCCGCCTTGATCATAGATGGCCTCACATGAATTGAGAGATCCGGTTAGGTTAGACGATGTGTCTAACTTTTCCATTTGGAAAGTTAGAATCTTGCCACCTCGAATAATATGGCATCATAGATCATGACAAGAACATTCGAGCTATTCGAACCAATGTCGCTCTTTTAGTGAAGTTCAATGAAAATAAGGTGCGAGGTAAACGATCGATCATGGATGGAGTGAAAGATCACGTGGTTCAAGATATTGCCGAGAAGAAGACGACAAACGAGGTGTGACGACACAACTACGTTGTATCAAGGTAGCTCCATCCAAAGGAAGATTCTTCTCGAGAATTAGATGCGGTTGTTCCGTATGCATAAGGGAGTGTATATCAATCCTTTTCTCTTCGATTGCGTATTATCCAAGATCATCTAATTTCCATGGGGGCAACTCCCGATGATACCCATGGTGAGGACTTCCTTGGAATGTAGTCACCGATGATTGGGAGACCTTTATCCAAAGTATTCGGGCAGAGAAAACTTGGAACCGGGGGACATGTGGGAAATCCTTCTGGTAGGAGGAGATTAGGAGAATAACCAAAAGAGGGAATTCAACAACGAAGGAGCTTTAAGATTAAGAAAGAGGAGGAGGAAGATGTAGCCCTAGCATCTAAGAGAAAAAAAGAAACAAGGAAGAAGAAGGACCTATCCAAGGTCCAATGCTTCTGCATGTGTCTAATTGGAACACTTCACCAATACTTGTCTTATGAAGAAGGGCAAGGAAGATTCATATTCCAAGGGAAGCAAGAGGGAAAGGGGATGGCGACAACAATGATGATGTGGGCATGAGTGCTCCCGCACTTTCAAGAGAAGAGGTGGGGAAACATAGATTTGTAGAGTGAGCTATAGATGGTGGACGACAAGATCCTTGAGGTGCTCCAAACTATTGATCACATACGAGCGGGATTCGATAAAGACAAAGAGTATATTAATTGGAGTCAATGGATGCAAAGGAACATGGAAAGGCACAAGAAAATGCTCGAACGTTGTACATTAAAGCAACGTGGTACAATGGAAGCTGCATCAAGGAAGAAGCAACGCAGGTCGATGGGACTTCAACAACGCAGAGGGGAAGTGCTGGTGAAGTGCAAGAGAACAAATACGCAGGCTCTACATTGGTATTTTTTGTAGTTGGGGTAGTATCGAGTGTGCTCTAGCCCCGAAACTTTGTGGAGGCTAAGAAACACATCACCTCCAAACCCGTGAGAGAGTTTGGAGAAATTTCATTTGGTGTTAAAATTATTCAAATAATTAATTATTTTAATGTAATCCCTAAGTCTAAACTTAGGGAAATTAAATAATTAAAGAGAATTAATTAACACATGCTGAAATGTTCTAAGTGACGCAACTGCTACCTTAATCTCAAATTTCGTTGATAAGTGATTTAATCGCGGCTATTGATGCTCAACGAAAAGGTATAAGAGAAAGGCTTCGAGGGCCGCTTGGAGACAATAATAACGAGAGTGCGCAGCTAAGAAAACTAAGTTGAAATTCTAGGGAAGGGCTTGCTAAGAATTTACAGAGGATTTTTCCGCAACAAGCGGGGTAGTACCGTCGAGGGGATGATCTTATCCCTGAGCGAAGAGTTAGCAAGAGGCGCAGGGAGAAGTCGACAATGCAAAGGAGCAAGGGCAGCAAGAACAACAATTACGCAATGCTCGCACAACAAAGCTTCGGCTCGGCGACGAGGTGCTACGCAAGCCTAAGAGGGGCGCGCCGTAGCTTCAGAGGGCTTCCGCAGTTACGCAGGGGCCTTCCGCAGGCAACATAAGGACCGTGTCACCCACTCTATGGTTACGTGCTCCTCTCCGAGCAGTCAGTGGGGCATCGCATAGCCTAGTAGGGCTTATGTTGGGGTTTGTGGAAACATCGGGGTTTCTAGGCCGGGGACCTGGGTCGAGTCTTGTAACCTGCTTGAGGGTGTGGATCGTACTTAATCTTGGTCACAAAACAATGTTAGCTACGTATCTACTTTCTCTTTTTCTTTTGCCTGCCAACTAAATTTGGTGCCCAGACGGTCGACTCGCATTCTACTTAATAATAACAAACCCTCACATTCAAGTGAAACTTCTTTTCCAGCTTTAGGGTTTTTCCTAGGACTTATGTCCAAATATCATGTGTCACTTTTTTGAATGAGCGTAATATTCAAGAAATGATCCGCATGTGTAGGCTATTAGTTGTGCTCGTATTTTCTTAAAACAACTTGTATAACTTAATCAAGTAGGAGAAGAAACCCCATGATACTACAAGAGGATTTACACAACTCCGTATTAGGAAATTTTCACATGGTATCAAAGCGACAACAGATCAAGTCGATTCTCCAGCAAATCAAATTGAAGAATATTTTTCTACAGAAAACAAAGAAAATTAGCATAGATCCGACAAGTGCCTTCGCGCAAGAGGACGCAAACCTAGGAAGGGTAGCGTTGCAGATACAAAAGGCCATCAAGCTTACGTAGGGCCTTCCTAGGTTAACAGAAGGGACCGCGTCACCTTGTCCGGTGTTACGCAGTCTACTTCCTAAGCGTCACCGGGGCCACATTGGGCCGCCGTTGGGACACGCTTAGTCATTCTTCCTATTGAGAATTTTTTTCCTGGGATCCGAAATCGCTAAGCCAATATTCAATAGTGCCGGTGTGGTGGAGATTCGCTCGCGTACACCGTGCTCAGTTGGAGCCAACAAAGAGAGTGGAGGAAGACAATCACTGAAGAGATCCGAGGCCAAACGGATCCGAGATTCGATTAGAGGGTGATCAAAAAGAAATGTCCGATTGGTTTGGCTAAATATTTCTAGGAGGGAAACTGGCCAGAGAGAGAAACTACTATAGAGGGGTTTTGTTGAGTATTGCAATAGAAAGAGGGAGAAAATGTGATACGCCCGACAGACCGAGAAGATGGCGCCTACAGCACCAAGAGACCGGGGATAGGTTGGACGACATGTCCAACTTCGTTATCCGGAGGCCAAAATTTCGTCAATCTCGACGAGTATAGCCTCAAGGACCATGGAGATAGTCCTAGCTATGCCAACCGATGCAGCATCTCCTCTAAATAAGTACGAAGAAAAATCACATGAGCTAAGAGTCGAGATCATGGATAAGAGTCAAAGACCACGATGTGCCTCGTATTTTCGAAAAGAATACGACAAATGAGATGTGGGTAGCATTGGACACGATGTATCAAGGAGGCGCCGTCCAAAAAAGGATGCTTCGGAGAATCAAATGCGGTTGTTCTAGACGTGTATGGGTGAGGAGATAGATCCCTTCCTCTTCAAACTTCGCATCATCCCGCATCAAACTAATTACCATGGGTACAAATTTGGATGAGGGGCTCTTGTAGTGGGACCGCCTTCGAATATAGTCCTAAAGAATGTGGGAAACGTTTGTCCAAAGTATTTGGGTGGCAACAAGCACATCATGGGTAGACATGTGTGCAATCCTCTCGTCAAGAGGAAACTGGAGATTCACCAAGAGGCAAAGCAATGGAAGAGGATCAGCCAAAATGAAGAAAGAAGAGGAAGATGATGCATCCCTTGCATCGAAGGAATGAAGGTATCAAGGGAAGAAGAAGAGGACCCATCTAAGTTTCAGTGCTTTAACTATGGTGGACTCGGGACACTTCGCGCACTTGTCCCAAGAAGAAGGGCAAAGGATCTTATGAATCTAAGATTGTAGCAAAGAAAAGGATGATGGATCTAATGATGATGCAGTACCATGAGTGCTTCCGCGTAACTCGAGAGAAGAGGTGGGGTGATGGATCTCGTAGAGAAATCCATAGAGCCAGGAGGGTGATCTCGAGTCAACCCTACTTGGATCACACACGAGCTATGGGAGCCTTAAGATGGTAGCGGGATGAGTTTTCAGAGATGGTTGCAGATGGTCATAAGAAGTATAGGGGGAGTGATGAAGAGCTAAAGAGGTAGAAGCATAATGCAATGGAAACAACATAGAGGATGATGGGACTTCAAATAGCACAGAGATAAGTGCGGGTCACGCAGCGTTGCTGGTTGTAGCAACAATGGCTTCATGAGAACAACGTAAATCAACAACAAGGGAGCTTCAAAGATGGGATGCAACCCGACTTGTCTCACAACGATTGGGAAGGAGTCTTTCGCCTGCTTACCAAAGTTGTACCGAGCTGGGTGCGTAGTTAGGCAACAAGTGTGTTGTTATAGGCAACATGATGCAACAATTTGAGAGGGGAGTCACAAAGACAGATGCAAAGGCAGACTGGGGCTTGTAGTGACATGGGCAACATGCATGTGCGTAGTGTAGTGGATGGAGGGAAATAGGGCCAAGCATCAGCAACACAAAACCAATACCAATATCTTGCGATACATGGTGTGGATGTATTGCTAGAGCACACTCCATGCTAAGAGGAGTGTTGATATTTTGTGTAGCTGGGGTAGCATAAGCAGTGCTTCCGGCCCCAAAATTTGTGGAGTGGGGCTAAGAAAATCATCACCTCAAAAAACCCGTAAATTGTTTGGAGAAATTTCATCTCGTTGTTAAATTTATTCAAATAATTAATTCTTTTTAATGGGTCCCTAAGTCTAAACTTAGGGAAATTAAATAATTAAAGTGAATTAATTAACACATGTGCCGAATGTTCTAAGTGATGGATCAAGCGCTCTTTAATCTCACTGCTGATAAGTGATTTAACTGGTTGTACCTATTGATGTGTTCAATGAAAAAGTATAAGAGAAAGGCTTGGAGGGTCCTATGGAGACACACACACTGAGGTAGAGTTGAGAAACTAAGCTTCGGAATTCTAGGGTAGGCAGGGGTTTTGTTAAGAATTTTCAAAGGAGTTTTCTATAGTGAGGTAGTATTGGCTTAGATGATCTCGATCCCGAGTCAAGAGTCAAAAAGAAGAATAGAGCAAATTTTGTGGACAACACACAGAGCAAAGACAACAACAACAACAGCCATTACAAAGAGCTACACACCACAGCTCTTCACCCGCTACCTGTGTGTTGCGCAGCTCAGAGGGTGCCGCTGGGTGCCTTCATAGGGTTTTCTAGGTTACGCAAGGGCCTCCAAAAGAGGTGTAAGGACTGCGTCACTCCACTCGTAGTTATGGGGGCCCCTTTCCGAGCAAGCAAGAGGCACGCAGATCCCATGTGGCTGACGCTAGGCTTCAAGGGTGAAACGCGGGGGTTTCTAGGGCTAGAATCGAGCCGAGTCTTGTAAATCCCATTTGAGGTGTGGATCAGTCAGAATCTTGGTCATCGAACAAATGGTTAGCTGCATATCTACTTTTTCTTTGTCGGGTTAACCATATTTGGTGCCCGCATTTGTTGTACTCATATTCTACTTAATAATAATAAACCCCTACATTCATGCACCGGTTTTCCACTTAGGTTTTTTCGGGACTTATATCCAAAGATCGTTAAAATAAATTTTGTTGAATGAGCACAATATCTTATGAAATGATCCGCATGTGTGAATAAGTAGTTGTGTTTATCGTATTTTTGGAAAATAACTTGCATAAACTTAATCAAGTAGGAGAATTAAACCATGATACTATAATAGGATTTCGCATAACTATATTCGTGAATTTTCACACTCTGTGAGAGACAACACAGAGAAGAAATATAGGGTGCTTTAGTGATGAGATGTAGCCGTGGCCGACTTGTCCGTCGCCTGTTGGGTGAAGTCCTTTTAGTTCTCACTTCTTAGCACTGAGTTATGTTGGCACAAGAAAGCAAGTGCTGTTTACAGTAGCATGATGTAGAAATTTGAGAGGAGTTACAATACATATGTGGCAAGGATCGTAAGTGTATCTAAGGCGTAGTATAGAAATTAGCGCCGTAGTGGATGGAGGGAAACAGTGCCAAGCATCAACAACGCAGGGACCAATGCCGCAGATCGCAGAAATGCTTCCTCGAGTGTTCACAGAGCACATTCCTCGCTAAGAGGGAGAAGTGTTGAGATTTTCGCAGAGTATCAGATGTGCCCTAGCTCCGAAACTTTGTGGAGGGGGCTAGAACACATGAGATCTCCAAGATCCGTGTAAATCATTTGGAAAAATTCCTCCTGGGCAGTGAAACTTATTCAATAAATTAATTATTTGAATGGACACCCTAAGTATAACTTAGGGAAATTAAATAATTAAAGGAATTAATTTAAACATGTGGGTGAGAATGTTCTAAGTAACATGGATCAAGCCTTTCTAATCCTAGTCGTTGATTAGAGATTAGGATCATAGTCGTTGATTTATCATTCAGGAAAAATTATTAAAGGAAGGTTTGGGGTAAGTTGAGAACACATAGAGTGGTAGCACTTGAGCTAAGTCATAATTATGGGCGCCATTTGCCGATAATTTTCAAGTGAGCTTGCACCGAAGCCAGGAGGGCAGATTGGCGAGGGATTATTCTAATCCGAGGCCGAAAATACATAGGTAGAGAGTGGGCAGTATCCACACTTGCCAGCCGCAAAGACCCAACAAGAGGGACGCGGGCCTAGCTGTGCTCACGAAGAGGCAACGCAAAGGTTGACGTAGGCCTCTGGTGGTGACGTGCGTAGCCGTGCCCCGCAGGGGTGACGCAAAGGTGAAAAATCCTAAACGAGTCCTACCGCAACAAATTTGAATTACTTCTCTCATTATTTTCCATAATATTCTCCATTACGTTGAAATATCAAAGTAATTACTAAAGCAACACAAAAATAATGTTACGGAATAAATATAAGTGGTCAAACAACCGAACAAAATACAATGAAAACTTCCACATTTGACACAGTTATTTTTGGGACTAAGTCCTCGAAAAAAACCCAACTTGGGAAAAAATCGGTGTAGCAACCGAGGTTTTCAGATTATTAAGGAGCGTAATCTGAGTACAACTAGGGTGCCAGCCATCCGGCTCACCCTTCCCGCAGAAATCTCAAGAACAAAAGAAATGTGAGATATACCTCACTCGCAACTCCCCGCTGATCCGCAGCAACGCCGGTGAAGCCCCTCTCCCCGCTCGCATGATGTGCACACCCGTTACCACGTAAGCCTATGTGGGTGCGCCAAGGAACCGCGTCACCTCCTCCCTCTCAGCACCCATCAAGGTCGATTCGGAACCGAGTTTTGGCTCCTCCCCGTTCGGGAAAACCATGCCTTCAGCTATCTCTACACTAAATCTAGAAGGCATCGCATCACTTCGTGTGATCCGCCTGTGGACCTCCATCACTCCCTCTAGATGATCACATTGCAGTATTCCAAAAATTTAGCTTTCATCTAAATGGAACATTATAGTTTGTTTTATCACTAGGTAGGTGAATAAGTGGGTAGGCAGCTATCAAACTCTCTTTAGAAGTAATAATAACACCCTAATGTGAAAGAGGAAGAATAAGGCCGAATTAAGCACTGGTGTGAATGTGATCGGGATCATGTTGATTCGATTAACTTGACCAAGTCAACAATGTTGTCATGGAGGAGTGGCCTTTATGATCGACAGTCGCGCTTTAGTGGACGACAACTTCAGGATGAGCTTGGTGGCAAGTATGGATGGGACCCAATGTGATAAGGTTCACTTGCTATATATGGAAAGGGATGGCAGCCTTTTGTTATTCATGTTTTAGATTATCATTTTGATATTGTCCTAGACTTGCTTCATTTTGTCGTTTAGTAGGGTTTCTATGTCGTTTAGCAAAAGGGTGTTCCTAATCTAGAACTCACTCATTTCGTGAAGGAGAGGTTCTTTGAGCTGCATTTCCTCATTCGGCATTTTCACCAAGCTACCTCCTTCAAATGCCTACAATACGCTTATATTTAGAGCTTCGGGTTGCAAGGTGGGCAAAGAAAGGAGGATCACATAGAGCTATTTCTCGGGATTGCTTTTCGTTGGAGAGAAGTCTATCCATTGGAGGATCAGCAAGGAGGGCTCCTCAAGTATATTTTCATATCTTTGGCATTAGGCCAACTATTCACCATCCCCGCCCGCAACACAATTTTCGAACTACGTTATTTTTTATAGTAACGTCGGGAGGGTTCATTGAGCTCATGAGGAGGTGGGTCTATTTCTCGAGCAGAGGGATCAACCTTCCATTTATAAATACCAGTTGGAGGAGGACATCATCATTTCAGATCTGTCATGGCCTCATTCTATTTATATTCAGCTTTGTGACATCTCAACCTCAGGGTTATTTGTCACATTGTATATTTATTGGTATTTCTAGTAATCTTTTTTCGTGGTTGGCTAGAAATCATGTATTAGAGCCCACATCTCCTTTTTTGGGAATTTATTTGTTTCTATCAGCCATATTAAATTCATGCATGTTTACGTATGGGGCCTACACCGATATAAGATGTATGTCACTGCATTCTATATAGTTGTAGCAACTCATGTGCCGATTATTCCTATCATCGGGAGGCTTGTTCTTATTGCTTGAGTGGCTTGTCCCTCATGATATTTTTCTATATTGTTGCTGATATCTTAATAAAATGATGGCCGATGCTGATCTCTCTCATGTCATGTTCAGATTTGTTGTGTTGTACATTATTATGACTTGTATTGCAACATTCCTCATTTTGGGATATTACAAAGGTATCACAGCATAATCTTGGCTCAACCTCAGTATTCAAGACATTATGCCATTAGAAGGAGAAGCTTCTTCTCATATAAAGGAGAAGTTCTACGTAAGAAACAAAGGCATGACTCCATTATTTGGAGAAATGAAGGAAGAGAGGATCTCCCATTTTTTCCAAACATTGGAAAATATCGATGAAGATCTCATGAGATGAAAGGGGAAAGTGTAGAAAATTTAAGAGGGTTTGAAAGTGAAGCAAGCCCTAGTTATTCACATGATGTGGGTGTGGGAGAATTCAGCCACACATGCAGATCCACACGTAGTTTATTATTCATTCACCGTAAGAAGGATGAAGGAAGAAGATGCACCAAGGGGAGGAGGCCTTGAGTGACTATCTTCGTGGAGTATGAGTCTCAATCATGGAGATTCAAAAAGCACTTTACCTCAAGGGTTTTGCCAACTCAAGGAAGACAAAAAGATCCAACAACCATAATAGAATTAAGAGAGGCAGAATATTTCTATCAAAATTCTGATGGATCAAATAGCGCACAAACTAAAGCTTGGGTGGAGGAGCTAGATTCCTATTTCCAAATACACCAGTTTTAGAAAAAAGGGAATTAGAGTAGCAGCTGGCCACATCTTCAAAGGTATGGCCTACAATTGGTGGTTTTGTAGTTCGCTTCATTTTATCATGCAATGTAAATATCATATGTTCACTAATAAATTAGTGAGAATTTTTGACATTAAACATTGTGAAACATCTTTGAAGTTGAACCCAAAAACTCAAACCTTTCACATGAGCTGGAGAGATCTATTTTTCCAACTCCACTCCATATTTCTATCAAGGGGATAAAAGCATGAATGATGCCTTTCCAAGGGAACATCTCCACTTCTCACATATCTTCTACAGATGAAGACATGGAGGTTCCTCCTTCAAGAGAAGACCAATATCAAGGGTCTCTCATCGATGATGAGGCATTCTCAAATATTGGTGAAGGGGATGAGTAGAGAAGAGATAACAAAGGTTGTACCATATGAGGAGATCCATCACCACATGGAGATGGGGAGGAAGACATTGCTTCCATTAGGGAGGAGCCCCTTGCCTTTGCAAAGGAGATCCAAATGATCCAACATGTGGGAACCAAACATAATTCCTATAATGCATTAGTTATCAGGTTGTGAATCTTCGCGATGGAAGGATAAGAAAGGGTTGATAAGCATCAAGGGATGATGATAATTCACCCTTATCTATTTCATAGGAGGTTTCTCAGAGCGAAGAAGGAGATTTTATTATGCAACAGGAAGGAAAATCACCCACCCATATACGTACCACTTCGCATTTCGATGTTCTCCTCCATGGGGCCATTCCACCCGAGAGGCCACCAGACTCCAGAGTTAGCAAGAGAGATCTCGCCTTGGTTCACCACTTCTGTATCTTGAGGTGGATACTTTGGAGGAGTCTAGTATAGCACATAGTTTGGGATAGACTCAAGGAGGAGGGGAATATCCTCCCATTTTCAACATTACCCACCTCATTACCTATTCTCACAACATAGTAGTTGTCGTAATGATGGAGGAAGGCACCCACTATGGTGCAAGGGAGCTACTCCATGGATTGGGAGAAACACAGGCACTTTGAGGAAGGGATCCCTCCATACATTGGAGTAGATGGAGGCCACTCATGCTCACATCACAAGATCAGAGGTTTCTTTGGATGAAGCCATGGAGGCCAACTTCAAAGGCCACCACTTCTACTTGAGCATGATCAGTCTGTATGATGGGCATGGCAAGACCTGAGGATGACTTTGGCACGTGGTATGTCAAAGGAGAAGATATCAGTGATGTGGGGAGTCGGTTTCTTAGGAGGGTTGATCCATATTGGAAGGTCTCAACTTTTGCAGAGTACTCCAAGGATCCGGGTGCTTTCAAGGATTCTCGACGACCCTGGGAGAGGGAGATGAGAGCGAAGGTGGTGGTTGATGAGGTCATCTATTTGCATGTAGTAGCCCTGACTAAAGTTTTAGCTCAAGAGGAAGCTACTACACAAAGACATGTGGACTTTCTTTCCATGCACTTTGATGCATTTCATTCTTTTCGATGGAGGAGTTCACTTGGGAGGGCATCCAGCATGATGATATATATCAAAGATATGGAGAGATGCAGTACTGATGGTGATGGAGAGGTTATCACATCCACTTCCTCGTCATGGAAAGTGAGGATAATTTTCATTTGAGCGATTGCACCAAGGACCAAAGTACATGTAGAAGGTACAATTTTGCATCATGATTTTTACTTATTTGCATCGTATATGAGCAACATGTACTCAAGGAAGACGCTTATTCCTTTCTTGCATATTATATTATGATGTCCTCGAGGCCAATTGAAACATTTAGGTTGGCCATTTTATTGTGCTCTGTAGGGAAGCCACATGATTCTTGGTGTGCACCATTGACACCACATTTTACCTTCATGATCCTATCTTGTAGGATGATTGTGGCAACAAAAAAGTGGCTGGGAGAGCACTCTAAGTATCCCTGATTCGAGGGCAGTAGGATGCAATGCACTTGTTCCATAAGGGAACTAAGAACCACCTTTCAGCTTGTCATATGGAAACTTGTTTCTACTGGGTTTTTATTTCCATATATTGATAACGTTTTTATGTTTATGGGAAGCTTTTTTGGGAGAGTGGTACAAGAATTGGAGATTCCCATCGGGATTATGATTCTCCCTAGTTTACATGTTGCATGTTTCAGGAGAGACAATGGGAAAACCATGATTTCCACACTACATCTCTTTTCTTCATGTGGGAGGAGCTATTTGGAGAACTTGAGTTCTTGGAGGAGGCACTTCATGGCTGGATTTGTTTGGTGGGGTAACTTGGGCCATTCTTGGAGGCCATGACACTCAGCCCAAGATCGCAAACCCCATACTTACCATAAATGGAGAGAGAAACAACTTGGATGGAAAAATATAATCTCTCCATTCAAATTTCAACACATTGCATAAACCGGGGGTTGAGGATTTCTTTGATGAGCTACCTAGGATGGCTCATTTCATTCGGATGATAAAGATGGAGTCTCTACTGGGAATGAGATCCCCTATGTTAGTCAAGACTTCGCTTTGAAGAGGCTGACAACAAGAAGATTTCCATTCACACTTTCCACTTTCTCATAATGTGGACCATTTGGTTTTGCATACTTGTGAGGAACCATTGGAGGGCAGATTTATGGGAGATTCTTTTGAGCAGTTGTGACTATCAAGGAGAAGGCCACAAGGGGAATAAGGAGGAATTTTTTTCCACCTTTTACGCTTGCTTGAGGACAAGAAACATTTGGAGGGGGAGGACCGTAATATTCCAAAATTTAGCCTTCATCTAGATGGAATATTATAGCTTGTTTTATCACTAGCAGATGAATAAGTGGTAGGGAGGCCCATAAACCTTTTTATATGGGATAATAACACTCCTAATGTGAAAGGAGTAAGAATAAGCAATTGATTAAGCACCTTGGGTGTCAAATTGTGGATTGATCATGTTGATTCAAATTAACTTTAACCAAGTCAACAATGTTGTCATGGGAGGAGGGCTTTTATGATGAGACACACCCAGCTTTAGTGGAGGAAACTTGGTATGAGATTGGTGGTGTAAGTATGGATAGATCTAATGTGAGCGCATTCACTTGCTATATATGGAGAGGATGGAAGCCTTTGTTATTCATGTTTTAGATTATCATTTTGATATTGGTCTCCGCTAGAATTGCTTCTCTTTGTCAGCAATAGTAGGGTTGATGTGTTGTTTAGCACAAGGGTGTTCTTCGAGTCGTATCTTCATTCCACAGAGAGAATTTTTTCCAAGCTACCTCCTTTAGCTAACAACAAGAATTTTCCTTAGAGTTGGGTTGCCAGGTGCAAAAGGAGGAGATCACATAGAGCTATTTCTCGGCTTGTTTTTCAGTGGAGAGGTAGCCTATCCATTGGAAGATCAACAAGGAGTGGCCTCAAGTATATTTTCATATATTTCAGCATTAGGCCAACCATCTACCATCCCTCGCTGGGCCACAGCTTCACAATTAACCGCATTATTTTTGGAGGAAATTGCCGGGAGGGTTCATTGAGCTCATCAAAGAGGGTCTATTTTCAAGTAGAGGGATAAACCTTCTATTTAGAAATAATATTGGAGGAGGATACCATCATTTTAGATCTTTCATAGCCTCATTCTATTCGTATCCAAAATATAAAGTGACATCTCAACCCTGTGGTTATTTGTCAGTATCGTATACTTTAAGTATTTCTAGCAATATTTTCCGGATTGTCTAGAAATCATGTATTAAATCCCACATCATCTTTTCTCTGGCATTTCTTTTGTTTCTATCATCCATATTACATTCATGTATGTTTACGTTAAATAACTACACCGATATAGATAATAACACATCGATCTCCGACATTCTATACAACAGCAAAGAACTCGTGTGTGCCGATTATCTTTATCATCGAAGGCTTGTTCTTATCGTTTGAGGATTGTCCCTCATCACATTTTTGTATATTGTTGCTGATATCTTAATAAAATTATGGCTGTATATTGATCCCTCTCATGTCATGTTCATATTTGCCGTGTTTTACATTATTATGTAATATTGTTGCATTCCCCATTTTGGGATATTACACGTCAGCTTTACCTATGGGCCACTACCGCTCTCTTTGAAATGTACTCCTCGGTCCCTCCCCGACCAATTATCGCATTCAATTCTCTCTCCGTAACTGATCACTAGATGGAAATAACTTAGCCAACCTTTCCCTAGTGATTCGATCTTGATCAAAAAGTTGTGTCTCTCTCACAAGCTCAAAAAAGCCAAATTCTCGTTGTGCTCAAATGTGTTTTCCATGTGCCCTCGCCCTCCCATATTCTTATGTTGACCCTTCAACGACCAAGATTAAAACATAATCAAGGGCTAAGATTAAATTGTAGGTGATCCATGATTTTTTCTAGAAGATTCACTCTTAGTTTAATTAACACCCTTTAATTAATCAGCTTTCCTAAGTTTAGACTTAGGAAAACATTACAAAAAAACGATTAATTAATTTACTTAAACCATCTCTAAGTGGAATTCTTTCTAAAACCATTTATGACTATTATGGAATACATGTGTCTTAGCCTATATACAAATTCACAAGGCTAGAGCAATATCCTCGATGTTAACATAACGACACTCCCTCTTAGCGAGGAAAGTGCTTCTAGTAAGACAATTCAATGTGTTGCTGTTCTCGACTTTGTAAAAATCTATCGTTGTGTTGTCAAGGGCCGCTCACCAACACTACACAAAAGAAATAATGATGCATCCGTACGTCGACTTCCATGATGCCGCCAACTCAATATACTAAAATCCTCTCGAATTTCCGCAACCATGCTGCCAGACCGCGTGAGCATCGCGTTGCACCCTCGTAATTACGTTGTTGTTGCTCATTCATCGCTATTGCTCAACTACCGCCGTCGCAATGCTATATTTTTTTCTAATTGCAGTAACAAAACATCCGAAACTTGACAAGTAACCGTTAAACTCGAAAATAAGACCGACCGTCGCTAGTTTCTCGCACCAGTTTCGAAATCAATGTAAGCGACTGTGATTGCGTGAGTAGTGCACCGCACCGCGCCACACCCGGCTGTGCATCGTGTTGCTACTACTCATTTGTTGATGTTGTCGCTCCATCTCTCTCGTTGATTAGGCTCTCTAGTACCGCTAGCCACTTCATTGTATTCTCATCTTCCACCGTAACTCGTCCATGCCGCTACTATCTTTAGGCTGCCAAAGCTCACATGTGATCCAAGAGTTTAAAACACGAGATGATCGCCATCAGAGATTCTAGATCTACAACCCAAGTCGCCCCACTTCCTCCTTTCGGAATATGAGCTAACAACATAGCTAAATCATCTTCACCTCAACCTTGGCAAGCTTCGGCTTGAGGATTCGTCTTCCTCTCGGTTCTTTTTCTTAATAGGAATTATGTGGCATAATGTCTCATTTCAATAATTCGAAGCAAAGCTTGATCTCAGATAGATATTTCTTCTTCTACCATTGTTGCAACCTTGATGCAAGGGTTACGTTTTCTTCCTTCTCCTTCTTGAATTTCGAACCGTTGTCGCCATCCTCAATATGGATTTTGGAGGAGATATCTCCTGGGCTATTCTTGCCGCAAGGCTGCCCACATCATCTCATCCCGGGAGTATTTCTATGCACAGAATGCTCGGAAAATACTTGATAGTCTTTCGAAACAACATTTTTAGAGTGAGCCTTACTAGCTCGAGTCTCTAGGTGTTGACCCCAATGCTAACAATCGGACCAGTTTTCTCGACCTCTAGACAGAAAGAGTCAAAATGCTCTCCTTCTTCATGCTAGTGTTACACATCTTTCTCCCTCTGCATACATATTCCGTCGCTTGGAAGATCCTTGATATAGATTTTCATCCCACCACATTTCTCAGCAGTTGTCCTTGTCGATGTGTGCCTGCAGATCCTTTACACCATATAGATCAATCATTTGGCTCTTGCCATGTTCTTCTTAAATACTTCTCGGGGATGTACACATCCAATGCTCGTTAACCGTAATCGTCAATGAGGCTCTTTAGATCATGCTCATCAAGGAGAAACTAAATCTTTGACTTCCAAATAACATAGTTGGAGGCACTTCAAACTTATCTTGGTCACACGATCCGTTGTTGGCCATGTCCTCAATCGTCGACTTCTCCCTCTAACCCTATGCTCATGTATACTTACGTACCTCGAGGAGTAAATCACTCGTTTTCATTGCCACAGCGAAAAAACTAAGTCTCTTTGAGTAAGAGAACTTTCAGAGGTCAAGAAATCCTCAATCCAGAGTTTTAAATTTTCTAACACTTATGCACCAAAGCAGCTATCACAGTAACCATCGTGTCCTTCAAATACATACCGGTCTACTACGCTACCTCTTCTACAACTGAATAGCTTACCCTCTCCGTCAACTCTATCGCAGGGGAGATTTTCTCGCACTAGATTTCTCTGTGGGGCTCCGGATCACAGAATTTTCCGGGGTAGTCTAGTGCTATTTACACAACATCCAATTTATTCATCGTTGATCTCACGAAGTCTTTCTTGCTTCTTCTCGCACTTCACTTCGATAAGCCTGCAATACCATGTGAAAAACCTAAATTCGATTCCCATCGCAACAAATTTGAATTACTTCTCTATTATTTTCCATAATTATTTCATTAAAAGGAAATATTGAAGTAATATCGGCTACCACACAAATAATGCTACGGAATAAATATAAGTAATTTAAAACAAACTAAACAAAGTACAATGGCGGCCCACATTTGACATATAGTTATTTTTGACCAAGTCCCCGGAAAAACAAAACTTTGGGAAAACCACCGCAACAAATCGAGGGTTTTGTATTATTAAGCAATAAAATCTTGAGTACAACTAGGTGCTGAAGATCCAACAACTTCCTTCAAAGAAAATCTTGCAACACAAGAAATGTGAGATATACATCACTCGCAAGTCCCCTCGGGGCCGATCCCCATAATGTTGGTGAAGCCCCTCTCCGCCTATGTGATGCATACATTG
The DNA here is from genome assembly GCA_034641835.2 of Pinus albicaulis. Classification (NCBI taxonomy): domain Eukaryota; kingdom Viridiplantae; phylum Streptophyta; class Pinopsida; order Pinales; family Pinaceae; genus Pinus; species Pinus albicaulis. The sequence goes on from JAXQQM020078996.1 coordinate 135,415, forward strand.
CTACCGCATAAGCCTATGTGGGCAAGCTACAACCGTGTCACTCCTCCTCTACAATTATCGTCAATCCGGAACCGAGCTTGGCCCTCCCGGCTCGAAACCACAATGCTCATCTTTGACCGACCCAGAAGGCAATCGCGTCACTTCTCGGTGTGATCCCCTTCCAGGGATTGCGTCACCCCTCTAGATGACTACACTCGCCACCGTGTCATCGCTCTCTCCTCGAAATGTACTTGGTCCTCCCGACCTCGCCATCGCATCTCCGTCTCCTCTCTCGGAATCGATCACTAGACTGAAATCACTTAGCTAGCCCCCGCCTAGTGATTTGACTCCGATCAAAAGCTAGTCTCTCTCACAAGCTCGAAAATGCCAAATGCTCAAGGTGCTCAAATGTGTTTTCCATAGGCCCCTCACCCTCCTTCTTATATTCTTACATCGACCCTTCAAGGGCCAATATTAAAACATAATCATATACAAGATTAACTCGGGAGGTGATCCATGACTTTATTCAGAATATTCACACTTAGTTTAATTAATACCCTTTAATTAATCAATTTCCGTAAGTTTAGACTAGGAAAACATTAAAAAACAATTAATTAAAATAATTAAACCATCTCTAAGTGGAATTTTCCAGAACCATTTCTCGGGTATTATGGAATACATGTGTATTAGCCTATAAACAAAGTTACAAGGCTAGAGCACATCTCATGCTACCATATATCGACACGCATGAGTAGCCTATGCTACACAATAGATTTAGTAGCTACGCAGTATTAACACAAGGTCGTGAGAGGTACAATGATTTCAAAGCAGCGTAAAAGGGTTCGTATTCAACATTATTATGAAGTGTGATGCCTCACCGAATTAGCCATATATTTTGTCTCCAAGTGATAGGTACATTTTCCATGAATTTCGTTGGGAAAACCACGTCAGTGTGCCCTCGATTGTATTTGGACATCACAATAAACAAATCCTTAAGAGTTGCTACACCGGTTTTCCCGCATTGGCTTTTTTCGTGTGACATTGTCCAAAAATATTGTATCATTTTTTCATGTGTGTAGCAGTGATTCAAGAAATGATCCGTATGTATGTGTAGGTCATAGCTTTGTGTTTACTTTGGATATTTTACCTAATATTCGTAAAATAAATTGTTAATTAATTCAAACAAGTAGGAGAAGTAAATCAAGATATCATAGTAGGGTTTTCTATTCATAAATTATCACATGGTATCGCAGTGATTACGATCAAGGTGAAGCCATAAACATAGGGAAGCGAAAGATTCGTAAAGAGGCAAGACAACACTCCGAGGGACAACGAGAGGGCTCCGCAAGGGAGACACAAAGCCAATCTACTCATGCAGCAGCTTACGTAGAGATCGGCATAGGCCCGGGTAAGGGTGACACTTGAGCCTATTAAGCTCACACCGAGCTGAAGTAGATGTGTCGATGTTGACAAAGCCCAAGATAAGACGTGTACCAAGGAGGAAGTGACGTTGTGCCGTTGTCGTGGCCGGGAAGTGCGCTTTTCTCGATCTTCGAGCGGTTGCCTGGAATTTTTCTGCACGGCAAGGCAATGCAGCCTACTAGGTTGCAAGTATGAAATAGTTACTAGAATATTTTCTAGCCAAGAAATATGAGATTCGATCAAGTGGAGTGATCGAGAGGGATGATTCGACAATTGGTGAAGGACTTCCCAGGAGGGAAACCATTTGTCATAGGGAGCATATATATAGGGTTTCTATCGCCAAGAAACCTAGATCCGGTTTTTTGCCGAGTGTAACAACATTAGAAGGGAGAAGAGCACTCGCTTCAACAACAGCAAGAGATGACCCCGCATGGATTAAGATACTGTGATAGGCGAAGGTGTGTCTAATTTTTCCATCTCGGAAATCTAGAATCCTATTAGTCCTTGAAGAATATGGCATCGTATATCATGACGAGAATGTCCAAGCTATTCCAACTCGATGTCTCTATTCTAGCGAAGTTCAAAGAAAATCAAGCGCAAAGCAAACGCTTCGATCATGGATGGAGGAAAGATGACGTGGTTCCACATATTTCCGGAAGAAGAAGACAAACAAGGTGAAATGACATTAACCACATTGTATCAAGGTAGCTACTTCGAGAGGAATATTCTTCTAGAGAATCGTATGCGGTTGTTCCGTATGCATAAGGGAGAAGAGATCGATCCTTTCTTCTTTAGATTTCCAACCATTCAAGATCAAAAATTTTCCACATGGGGAAACTCCTAATGATGACCGTGGTAAAGAGGACTCGCCATGAATCTAGTCACCGATGATTGGGACACCTTTTTCCAAAGTATCTTGGGGAAAGCACAACTTCCAAATTGAGGGGACAAGGGGAAATCCTTCTGACAGGAGGAGATCAGAGAATAACCAAGAGGAATTCAAGAGAGGAGGAGTCAAGATTAAGAAAGAGGAGGAGGAAGATGCGTCTCCCTAAGATCTAAGGGATAGAGGTAGTAAGGAAGAAGAAGAAGGACCTATCTAAGGTCCAAGCATACCGTATGTGGCGAATTGGGACACTTCGCTAATATCATTCTATGAAGAATGGCAAGGAAGATTTGGATTCCACAAGAAGAACAACGAAAGGGGATGATGATGATGATGATGTGGCTATGAGTGCTCATGTACCTCGAGAGAAGATGTTGGGTGACACAGATCCGGGAGGGTAAGTTGCACATGGTGGACGGCAGGATCCCGAGGTGCCCAAACTCGATCACATACGAGCTATGAGCCATTAAAGACAGAGTAACATGGACTCAGATTCTATGGATGTAGAGGATCATGAAAGGAACAAGGCATTGCTTGAACACTAAATATTGGAGAAGCATAGTGCAAAGGGGAGCAGCAGTTAGCAGGAAGCAACACCGCAGGCCGATGGGACTTCCTAACAACGCAAAGGGGAAGTGCTATATAGTGCGCAGAAGCAACAACATAGAGGCTATAGAGAGATAATGCAGAAAGCAACAAAGCAGAGGGTGCTTCAAAGATGAGATGCAAACTAGGAATGACTTGTCCGTCAATTGTTGGGTGATGTCATTTAGTTTCTGTCCAAGAATCGAGTTGCAATGCAACAATTAATAGTGGTAGCGCTATATAAGGCACGATGTGCACTTTGTGAGGGGATTTGCAAAGACAAATGCGGTAAATGACTATGGCGTAGTCATGGGAATCAATATAGAAAGCAAAGATCATAGTGGATGGAGAGCAGCAGCAAGTATCAACAAAGTGTAGGTACCAATGCCGTAGATCGCAGTACGTTTCCGGGAGGAAGTGTTGTCAGAGCACATTCCTCGCTAAGATGGAGTGTTGAGATTTTTGGTAGCATAGGATGTGCTCTAGCTCCAAAAATTCTGTGGAGAGGCAAGAACACATGAGATATCAAGACCAAAAATCGATTGGAGAAATTCTAACGGTGTAGTTATTCAATAAATTAATTATTATAATGGAGACCCTAAGTCTAACTTAGGAAATTAAAATAATTAAAGGAATTAATTTAAATACAAGTAGAATTTTCAAGTAACATGGATCAAATATTTTCTAATATTAGCCATTGATTAGAGATCGATCAGTCGTTGGATTTTCAATGAGAAAAGTATTAAAGGAAGGCTTGGGGTTAGTTGGAGAACACACATGAGCACTAGCACTTGAGCTAAGTCGAAATTATGGGGTGCGCTGGTCGAGAATTTTCAAGTGATTCTATAAAGGTTTTGTGAGGGGAATATCGGTGAGGGAACATTCCGATTCGAGGCCGAGAAATACATATATAGAGAGGAAGATCTATACTAGAAGCATGGGTAGACCCGAAATAGGAGGGACACAAACAAACTGTGCCTGGGCGCAGAGTAAGGGGCCCTGCCACCTGTGCCCTTCAAGGTGGTGTGCATGGGGGCTACCAACCCAAAGGGGTGATGCAAGATCATCCCTGTGCTATGCAATGCCTTGCAAACTTACGCAGACACGACGTAGTGATGGGAGAGGTAGCGCTGATTTCTGGAAGTAATGTAAAAGGGCTCGTATTCAACATTATTTTGAAGGTGCGTGTGAAGCCTCACCTCGAACTGAAGCCATATTTTTGTCTCCAAGTGATAGAGGTATATTTGTCAGAATTCTCTATTGGGCAAACCATAACTAGTGCCCTTGATTGTATTCACATATTCTTCTTAATAAATAAACCTCTCTAAGAGTCACATTGGTTTTCCGCATTGGGTTTTTTTGGGGACATTGTCCAAAAATATTGCGTCCTTCGTCATGTGTGTGCATTATGCTTCAATAAATGATTTGTGTGTATGTGTAGAAGTCATGTGCTTGTGTTTATTTTGCTATTTTACCGAATATTCATAAAATAACTTGTTAATTAAATTAAACAAGTAGAAGTAAATCAAGATGTTAAAAGAGGTTTCTATACCGGTAAATTCTCCCACGGTATTAGATCGATTGCGCATCAAGATGAAGCCATCACCATGGGGATGAGCAATATTTTTTCTCGCATGAGAGCACCGAAGTCGACAAATTCGGTAAAGAGGCAATACAACACCGTAGGGATACGGTGCCCCGCAGTGGTCGTAGACAGACACTTGCTCACGCAAAGTCGACTTCGAGAGAGGCTAACGCAGGCTGTGTTGCGGCCGCGCGCATCTTTTCAAGATCACGTTGAGGGCCGACGTAGAGGTTGGACGTGTTTCTCCAGAGGGTGACGTAGTCCAAAAGGGAGTGATGTTGTGCCGTTCGTCGTGGTTGGAAGTGCGCTTTATGATCTTCTTCAAAGTCGTTGTGGGGCATTTTTTTTGCCGTTGCGTAATAGTGCTCACCATGGTTGAAAAAGTAAGGGGGAAATAGTTCTCACGAATATTATAGCCAAGAAATCCGAGATTTGATCAAGTGAGGACTGCCGAGGGCTAGTTCGACAGACCAGGAAGGAATTCGTGAGTGAAATAATTATCGCAGGGTTCATACTCTAAAGAGTTTCTAAGAAACCCAAATCGATCTTTTGTTGAGTGTAGTATGAGAAGGGACAAGAGCACTCGCTTTGAAAATTTGAGTATATGGCCCCGCATGGATTGAGAGATCAAGATAAAGTTAGATGATGTGTCTAAATTTTTCCATCTAGAAATCTAGAATCGTGTCAATCCTTGTAGAATAAGTGGCATTATAGATCATGACAAGAACATCGTGGTTGTTCCAACCAATGTTTCTCTTCTAGTGAAGTTCACCAAAAATTTCAGAGCGAGCTAAACGCTCGATCATGGATGGTATGAAAGATGACATGGTTCCGCATATTGCCGAGAAGAAGGTGAAAACGAGGTGGACAACATTAACCATGTTGTATCAAGGTAGCTCCCTCCAAAGGAAGATGCTTCTAGAGAATCGATGCGGTTGTTCTAGATGCACAAGGGATGAGATCGATCCTTTCCTCTTTAGATTGCAAACTATCCAAGATCGCTGATTGCTGGGTGGGGACCTCGATGATGGATTCATGGTGAGGACCGCCTTGAATGCGTCACCGATGATTGGGAGACCTTTGTCCAAAGTATCTTCGCAAAGGTACAACTTCCAAACTCGGGGGACATGTGGGCAATCCTTCGACAGGAGGAGATTAGGAGAATACCTAAGAGAGAATTTAGCAGTGAAGAGAGTCAAGATTAAGAAAGGGGAGGAGGAAGATGCAACCCCAGTATCTAAGGGACAAAGGAAACAAGGGAAGAAGAAGAAGGACCTATTCAAAGTTTGGTGTTTTCCAGATGTATGACCAGACACTTCACCAATATTTTCCTAAGTAATAATGGGGCAAGTAAGATTTAGATTCTAAGACAAAACATGAACAACGAAAGGGCACAATCTAATAACGATGATGATAAAATATGAGTGCTCATGTACCTTGAGAGAAGAGGTGGGCGATATGTATCCTCGTAGAGTGAGCTGCATGGTGGATGACAATATTTGAGGTGCCCAAACTCTTGGATCGTGTACGAGCTACGGGAATCATTAAATATAGGAAGGATGATCGGAGTAAGTGGATGTAGAGTATCATGGAAAGGCACAAGGCAAAGAAGCTTGAAACTCGAAGATTGGAGTAGTGCACAGTGTAGTGGAAGAAACAATGTGAAAGCGATGGGTGAAGAGGTCAAGGGCTTCTTAGCAGCAGAGGGGAAATGCTTACGTGTTGCGTAGAAACAACAACATAGATTATCTAGAGAGATAACATAGAGTAGTAGCGAGGGTACTTCAGTTGATGAGATGCAAACTGCTGCACTAACTTGTCTTTTAATTGTTGGGTGATGTCCTTCACTGTTTACTTTCAACAATCGAGTTTCTGCAAGGTAACAAGCAAGCAACAAGTAGTTGTTACAGGGCAAAGATGACGCAACAATTGGAGAGGAGTTGGCAAAGACAAAATGGGCAAGGATAAAAGGGTATAGTCATGGACATCAAGATACAAAAATCAGCAACGTGGTGATGGAGGGCAACATGCCAAGCATTAACCGGGGCAAGAGATCGATGCCGAGATCGTAGTACGCTTCAGAGTGAAGTGTTGCTAGAGCACACCTTCTACGCAGGAGTGTTGAGATTTTAGGTAACATCGCATTTGGATATAGCCTCAAACGTTTTGGAGGCACAACACATGAGATTCCAAGACCTGCAATCGTTTTTGGAGAAATCTAATTTCGTGTGAAATTTATCTAATAAATTAATTATTTTATGGAGACCCAAGGTTTAACTTAGGGAAATTAAATAATTAAAGGGAATTAATTTAAACATGTGGGTGAGAATGTTCTTTAGTAACATGGATCAATTATTTTCAATCTTAGTCATTGATTAGAGATTACATCACGACTATTGATTTCTCAACGAGAAAAGTATTAAAGGAAGGTTTGGGGTTAGTTGGAGAAAATTGACAAAGAGCGGTGTAGCACTTGAGCTAATCAAAATTATGGGGCGCGGTTTGCCGAGAGTTTTCGAAGTGAGATTGCAAAGGCTTATGGGGGTAGATCGACGAGGATTATTCTAACCGAGGCCGAGAATACATAAAGGTAAAAGAAAGATCCGTACTAGGCAACACAAAGACACAACAAGAGGGATGTAATATTCCCAATTAGAAACAACTAATTGGTAATATTAATTTTGGCAAGTTTTACTTCTTTCTAATGTTAAATTCAGTTAATAAAGTGGGTGATACATTACACAACGCACACTTAGGAAATAATCATTCTCAAAGTCACTTGAGTACATATCTACTCGACGTTGTGGGGCCCAGGAAGGTGAAATCGGTAAAGATGAGGGAAGAGGCGCCGTGCGTATGGGCCCATGACAACATAGTGAGAGAGGGACAACATGGGTCAAGAGGGACATCACAGCTTGCGGGGACCGGATGAGATCAAGGCTCTCAAAGCATAAAAAGGGGAAGAGGCTCTCACTCTTTCATTCATTACATCTCTCGATTTGTATCTTTTGACATCATAATAATTTTTCTATCGAGCTAAGTCCGCAAGTGTTGCTCCGGCTATTAACTCCGGTGTCTCCGAGCGAAGATCCAAACCCTCGGCCCCTGGGGACATCGAGTGCCTCGCTTGGGTGAGGAGTTATATCCATAGTTTTTTAAGAGGGAGCCATAACATCTTTAGCCGCATTATGCATTTTGCCGGGACAACATAGTATCTCGTAGGGATCACGCAGCTTTGTGGTGAGGTAGTTCCAGAGTGAGGAGATATTAAGGATTTCAAAGATGTGGTTAGTGTGTGGAGGGACCAACCCTTCACTATTCATCATTTTGATACAGGAGGAGGCCATCATTTGTGAGATCATTTAGGGCCAACATATTTCATCGGGATAACGTTATTTCCCAAGGGATGTCAAATTTCGGGGTCAACCATTCTGCAGATTTTCTCTCGGGGATTTTTTGGGTTATTGGAGGAGAGCTCATTTCCAAGAGCAAGGGAACAACCCCAAAAGAGCCATTTACTCTTTGAAATAGCAGTATTAGTCCGGCAGCAATATCAACAACATTTGGAGATTACGTAGTCTTTATTTTCAGAGCAACCATTCATCGAGCATTTCGCAGAGTATTTCCACTGGGCTTTGTGCAAGACAAGGTGTCATCATTCCGATCACCTTTGTACTCATTGTTATCTTTCAGCTTATATAACAAAGTGGCTCTGTACGTTTCTCCACATTTGCATTATTTGCGTGATGTCTCTCTATTTGCCGTAGATGCTTGTTTATGTTGCTTTTATTACCGTTTATTTATATTCGAAATATTACGTTGATAATGAGCTCATAGACTAGCTTAGCCTATGGAGCATATTAGTCTATGACACCAGAAAAACCATATATCACTTACCGGGAAGGAAGCATAAGGACCAAGAGCAGAGGCTTGGAGGCCACTGAGAAGAAGGCGAAACCCAAAGAGTGGACGAGAGAGGAAGAGCCAATGTAAGTGAGGAGAAATATGAAGGAGGGGAGTTCTGTGCAACTCCTCCCCAAAGTTTGTGTAGGAGCTATCGAGGAGGATCCAGATGGGGCGGAAGTTTACCGCATTAGAGATGCAGAAACCCCAAAGGGCTTACATCGAGGCTGTCCGACATTTCCCACCATTTGGCAGGAGCAAGCTCACGCGTGCAACAAAGTTGTGCCACTTACCTCCACGTTCCACATGCCCACATTCCCTCGACTATAGACACGAACGGGATCACCTCAGGAGCCGAAGCCGCTCATGCGGAGGATTATTTTACCGAGTATCGCTCTATGGGCGAGAGTTTGGTGAAGCTTCCTCACTTTCCATGATTTTTTTCAGCTCAAGAATGACAACCGGCCCCGTAAACAAAATAGAGTGGGGTAGATAATAATATAGGATGAGGATGTACAACATAAAATGGGAAGGTTTTTCTTGCCAACATCGACCGATCTCGAAATTACTCAGCAGTTGCCTTTCAGGATAAGCCGGATATTTATTTCCAGCTCAATTAGATGGCAGAGGGAGCCATCGCCTAAGGTGGTAGAGCTGCACCTTGAGGGAGAGGCCCACGATTGGTGGTTCAATGGGATGGCCACACCGGGTCACTTAGCGGTGACAACATATGCGTAACGCATACGTATATTGGTAGAGCGGTTTGATTAGAGGGATCTAAGATCACTTTGTTGAGTTGACTAAGCCACAAACCGGAAACCCACATTTCGAGTTCTCGAGGCTTTTGGTGATGGTGCCCGACTTATCCTCAGCCGTGATGATCTACATGTTTATCAAGGTTGGTCAACCTCTCAGATGAATTAGTCGCATCCACAAGGCCCGATACACTTCATGATGTAGTTGGGAGGACTAGAGATAAGGCAAGGATGCTCTACCTTGGACCGTGTTCTTCCCCGCAGACCGTAATTTTAGCCAAAGGGGAAGGACATGAGGGTTCCACTTCCAAGGAGGAACTAAGGCTTCTGGGTCTGACAATGATACTTGAATATATTTGAGACGAAGGAAGCTATGCTTCACATGCTAGGAGCCATGGGTTCGGGATATCGATGTGCCGCAGTGGAAGGCACACTACATAGAGGTCTTCTCCCACAAGGATTCGGGGAAGAATATGCATACGAGGAGATGGGGAGGGCAGATAGTAGTTGTAGTGCACGAAGGGATCATCCACCCCTCCACCCCCGAGGAGCAGGAGGGGGTAGCGTTTGCACCTACTTGGGGAGTCCTTGTTGGGTGTGGATCCTCGATTATCTTGTTTACTTTGTATCACAACATTGGACACCAGACCTTAAATGGGGCAGCAACACCGCCCGTAATTAATCGCTACCGTGGGGTCCAGAGGCCAAGAAAGAACTTTTATGGAGCCCTCTCCGCGGGGTTTTGCGGCAGTGTTCTAAGCTAAAAGTCGTATGTAAAATTGCCTTGTAAAAGTATAGTAATTTCTAGTCAATCCGGGCCGTTCATTAGGCAAATGATCCGATGCGCAGAAGTTATATGTTTAGTTTGCTGTTTTTTCCTAGAAGGCAACCCTCACTTTTTATGAGGGTATTGTATCGTTGTACCGTGTATTTTATGTGTATTTCCGCAGTGAGAAATGTATAGGTAGATTGTGAGAGAGAACAGCAGGGATATTACAACGGATCTCCCGTAGGTTTTGTCTCTTCATATTTCGGGTTACTGGTAAAGGAAGGATCGGGTCATTGGGGTGGAAATAGCCCAAAATGAGTGAACCACGTATATCTCGTGTCTTCTAGTTTTATGTGTTTTGTGGTGCTTGTATTTTCCGCATATTTTATGTGTTGTACTGTTCGTAATATTATAGTAATTTTCAACAACCAGAGTCGAGTCAAGGTATTTTATTAATAAACTCGCAGGAAAGAAGGTTCCCGGTTCGAGTGAGAAATGGCGGAAGATGGTAAGTTTAGGTCGAGAAATTTAATGGCCAAAACTTCCCATCAGAAGATGCATATGGAAGATTATCTATATCGTAAAGATCTCAGAATTACCATTGAGCGGAAAAACAAAGAAGCCGACGGCCATGATAGACGAATGGAACATTCGATAGAAAGGCACTCGGGAATGTAGCATTTGTTGTGCTTCTGCGGCATCGCCCATCTTCAATATTTCGAAGGAAACAACAACAGAGGGTTTAATGCAGATGTTTGCGAAACTATATGAAAAACCTTGGCCTCAAACAAGGTATTTCTCTTTATGAAACAATTATTTAATATGAAGATGCTCGAAGGTGGATTTGTTGCAGCACTACTTAAATGATTTTAATACAAGCACAAATACTAAGTTCGTAGGGGTAAAATTTGATGATGAAGTTAGAGCTCCTGTTATTCCTGCTCACTGCCAAAGAGTTGAATGGTTTAGTAATGGCAATTATAACTCGTTCTAGATCTAGTACTTTAAAGTTTGATGATACTGCTTCGTGCTATCCTTAGCAAGGAAATGTGACTTTTGTAAAAGCTCCAATGAGACATCGGTAATGCTTTGAGTGCGTAGTCTAGGGGAAGGAGAATGGAAAGAGGAAAGAGCTCGTATATCACGTAAATCAAGAAAAGGCAGATCTAAGTCCATATCAGGGATAGTGTGCTGGAAATGTGGAAAGAAAGGACACCTAAACAAAGACTCGTAGATCTCGAAAGGGAAAGAAGGAGACACACAAAAGAAGAAAACAATCATGAATAAAATGTGACAGGTGATATGTTACAAGATGCTTTGATTCTTCTTTTGAAAATGTTATCGATTCTTGGTTGTAGATTCAGTGGGCTTCATTCCATGCCACACTCGATAAGAAATATTTTCATGACTATGTTCAAGGAGATTTCCGGACAAGTTCGTGGGGTGATGACAAACCCCTGAAATTGTCGAATGGTAAGGTTCTGTGTAAAACACAGAATGGAAACCAATGGCTATTAAAGGAGGTAAGGCATGTTCCGTATCTAAAGAAAATCTGATTTCAACAGTAAGGGAAGTATGGGTGAAGGTTGTGTGACAACTTTCACAGATAAATCTTGGAAGGGTCACCAAAGGAGCCCCGGGTAATAGTAAAAGGTGAAAAGGTTGGTACATTGTATTTATGCAATGGTATTTCTAGCTCGTTAATGCTTTAAATTCCAAAGGAGCAGATGCAACATTATGGCATCATAGGCTCTAATAGCATGAGTGAGAAGGGGATGAAGATTCTTCACTCAAGAAATTTGTTGCTGTGTTTGAAGAATGTTGATTTGGATTGTGAAAATTGCACTTATGGAAAACAGAAAGAGAGTCATATTTCTCGCAGTTGGGAAAGAAAAGAGGGAGCGAAAAATTAGAGCTTGTGCACACAGATGTATCGGGACCTCGCTCGGTATCATCTCTCAGTGGTTCTCGTTATTGTGGGTTACTTTTATTGATGATGCAACTAGAAAAACCTGGATTTATTGTATTCAAAATAAATCTGATGTATTTGATACTTTCAAGAAATGGAAAGCTTTGGTTGAGATTGAGACAAGAAAGAAGAAGTGTCTAAAATCGCATAACAATGGAGGTGAATATTGCAGCAAAGAGTTTGATAGGTATTGTTCGAGCATGGAATTCGTAGTGAGAGAAGACAGTTTCCAAGAACACCACAAGAAAATGGTGTGTCGTAAAGGATGAACTGAATAATCAAGGGAGCGTGCAAGGCATGAGATCGTAAGGGATTGCCTTACAATTTTGGGCGTATGTTGTAGATACTGTTGTTTATCTAATAAACAGAGGGCCTTCAAGTTCCTTGGATGGTGGTATTCCAAAGGAAGCATGGACCTGCAAAAAGGTAAAACTACCTTTTTTAAAGCCTTTTGCTGTGAGGCCTTTGTCCATATTAATAAAGAAAATGTCAGAACAAATCTGAGAGGCAAAATCAAAGAAATGTACCTTTATTGGATATGGTGTTAATGATTTTGTTGTCGCTTGCAGTGATTATGAAAATCACAAAATCATTAGAGCAAAGAGATGTAATATTCAATGAAAATTCTAGTATAAGAATCAATCGTTATAGAAAAGAAATACGAAAAGAAAGCAAGGAATACACAAGCTTCGATGAGATAACTAAAAAATTAAAGGTGCCCGAAAATAATAATAATCAACAACACAAAGAAGAACAACCTACTCACAATAGCAACAAAGACCTAAACACTCGAAAGTGGTGCATAGGAAGATCTACCAGATAAGTAGACCTCCCCGAACTATATCCGTCATTATATTATTTATTAATCGATCGATTCTCAGAACCCAAATGTTATGAAGAAGCAATGCAAAGTAGAAAGCATGAAGAAGTGGAGCTAGCCATGGAAGAAGAGATGGACTCCTTAATGCATAACTAGACTTTGGGACTTAGTCAAGTTGCTCCAGGTAAAACTACTGCGTATCAAACGATGAAGGTGGCCGAAGGAAGAAGATGGAGGAAAACATAGGTACAAAGCAGATTCTAGGTGAAGGGTTTCCATAGAAGAAAGGTATTGATTTTGATGAAATATTTTCTCTTGTTTTTAAGATGACTTCAACTGTAACCATTTTAAGTCTTCAGAGTTAGTCAAGATTTACATCTTGAACAATTAGATGTAAAGACAACATTTCTCCATGGAGATTTGGAGGAAGAGATATACATGCAAAGAACCGTATGATATGAGGTCAAAGGGAAAGAAAATTATGTGTAGGTTAAAGAAGAGCTTTGTATGGCTTAAAACAGCTCCAAGGCAAAGGGGTATCTGGGGCACCTGACAAGTTTATGTCCGAACAAGGTTATACTAGATGTCACTGATCATTATGTTTATCTAAAGAAGAAAATGATGGCAGCTATATTATAGTGTTATTTTATGTAGATGACATGCTTGTTGTAGGGTCTAACATGCAGTGAAAATAAATGTGCTCAAACAAAAATTGGCAAATTATCAGGTAATGAAGGATTTGGGAGTCGCAAAACAAATCCTTGGTATGAGGCTAACTAGAGACAGGAAAAACCTAAATTAACACCCACTTTAATGAGCATGTAGAAAAGGTGTTGAAAAAGATTTAATATGCACGCAAAACCGCTTAGTACACCTTGCTAGCAATTTCAAACTTAGTAAGGAGATGTGCCCCAAGACCCACAAAGAAATGGAATATATGTCTAAAGTTCCATATGCATCGCCCAGCTTGAAGCTTAATGTATGCAATGGTTCCGCACAAGGCCCGATATTGCACATGCAAAGGGAGTTAAAGGTGTACATGAACAACCAGAAAAGAACATTATGGCGTAAAATGGATTCTCGCATATTTGAGAGGTACCACAAATCAAGCATTATGCTTTGGTGGTTCAAACATTGCTCTCCACAGTGGGATATGTTGATGCGTATATGGCAGCATGAGATAACATGAGGAGCACTACAAGATATGTATTTATTGTAGGTGGGAATAACCGACAGATGGGTTTCAAAATCCAAAGTGTTGTTGCACTTTTCAACAATAGAAGCAAGAGTATGTCATTGCCATTAAAAGAGGCTAGTAAAGAAAATGATTTGGTTACAAATGTTTATGGATGAATCCTAAGAAGCATGATATGGGCACGCGATACGAGTTGATAGCTAAAGTGCCATTCATCTTGCAAAGAACTCAACATTTCATTCCAAGACTAAACACATACATCTCAAGTACCATTTTATACGGTCGCATTGGAAGATGGAGAGTTGAAGTCAAAGATACACACTAGCTAGAATCCTGGCATATGCCATGTGTTGTAATCAGAGAAACTGAGAACAAAGTTTTACTAATCGTCTTCAAGGATGACGATGAATATGAGAACAAAGGTGTCCAAAGAGGAGCTATTGTCCAACAAATGAAGCAAATGATGGAGCGTTACAACCGCCCCCCAAGTGAGATTGTTGGGTGTGGAGCCCGATTATCTTGTTTACTTTGTATCACAACATTGGACCCTTGTAATTCAAAAGGGGCAAAGAACGCTCACCCGTAAATTAATCGCTGCCATGGGCGGGGTCCAGAAGTGCAAACGAATTTATAGCTCGCTCGTTAGTTTTGGGCAGCGCTCGAAGCTAAAAAAACGATGTAAAATTGCTCTAAAAAAGTATAGTAATTTCTAACAACTGGCCAAGTTCAATAGGCAAAATGATCTCGACAAGAGAAGTTATGTTTTAGTTTAGGGTTTTTTTCCCTAAGGAAACCCCTCACTTTTATGAGGGTATTTTTATTGGTGTCATGGTATTGTATGTGTATCCTCGCAGCAAGAAATAGACAGGAGACCGTCAGAGAGAACATAGGATATTGTTGTGCTGGATTCGTTTGTAGGTTTTGTCTCTTCATTTTGCTAGATAATAGAAAGGAAGGACCTGGCCGTTTCGTGTGATGTAGCTCAAACTCGGTGAACCACGTATATCCGTGTTCTCTAGTTTTATGTGTTTTGTGTGCTTGTATTTTCCGCATAATAGATGTGTTGCATTGCTCCGTAATATATAATTTTCTAACAAATTTACTTTTGCGAGGTGTCCAAGTATTTGACATTATGTGTCCGAGGCATAGTGTAGGACATGTTTCAGTGCTAGTTGGACAAGTAACACCAACAACTTTATTTGATGCACAATTGGTAGAGCGGAGGGGCATACCAAAATAGCTTTTCATGAATTTTCGTACCGGTACCGAGTGTGAGAACTATGCACAGTTGTGAAGTGTACCGGGGCCGTTGGCAAGGACCATGGGGACTTACACTTTCGACGATCATTTTCGTGTGGACATTTCGGACACCAACGTGATATTGGGAGTGCAAAGTGGTCGATCACGTTGTGAAGGTCACTACGAATTGGGAGACTTTGGATATGAGGACAAATAAGACTAGTAAGCATGAGATGATCCGAGGCATGCACACTTATACCCCGTAGACAGCTTCTCAAAGACACCGTATGGAGGCATTCGGGAAGGGAGACATAGAGTGGGTAATGGAGCGTGCGTGTTTTAGAGGCAAGATCTACAAGACAGAAATTTGTTGATGTGCAACATTTCGACATATATGCTACGGTTTTTTGGGGATATACTTCAAGACAACCACCGGACGGGGTTTGAACACACCATCGTAGCGGAGCAGGGAATTCAAGCTGTGATTGCCAGTACCCTATAGGCACACCAAAGCCCACAGTGGATGAGATAGAGAGATCTATTCATGAGCTCTTAGCACTAGGAAACATTCAGACTCCAAGACCAATCCTTTTACTTTTCCGTTGTACGGTGAATAAGAAGGATGGCACACCGAGGATGTGCATCGACCATTCGGTTCTTCAACAAGAAAACCATGAAGAACCGATACCCGATTCCACAGAGCTGATGATCTTATGATGAGCCGAGGGGATCAAAGTTCTTCGAAGATTGACTCGAGGTCGCCACCATCGGGACCCAAGTGAGGGACCAAGATGTCTCCAATATAGCCTCCATATGTCACTATGGCCATATTGAGTTTTTGTGATGCTCTCCTAAGTTAACCAATGCACCGACTACCTTCCAATCTTGTGTATGAAACACATTTTCCGTGGTCACTGAGGAAATTTGTTGTTATTATTCGACGATATCCCGATATATAACCGTATACATGGGAGGAGCACTCGCAACACATTGAAGTTGTATCGTATATTTTGGAGGAGTAGAATTTTTATGCTAAGCTCTCCAAATGCAAGTTTGGGCTATACAGATGCTCTATTTAGGCACACTGTCGGTGTGACTCGAATGAGAGTCCACGAGAGAAGATCCGCGCCATTCTAGATCGTCGAACCAAGGAACGTGGATCGAGATCCGGTTTTTAGGCATCTACACCTACTACCGAAAGCTCATAATGGGTTTTCCCAACTTGCCGACTTCTTCATAGATTTTACCAAAAAAAGGCATTCAAGCTTGGACAAACACAAAATACAGGGCCTTTGACAGATCAAGGAGTACAATGAGCAAAATTGCCTAGTTTTGGCTTTGCTGCATTTCATGTAGCCCTTGCCTTGGAGTGTGATGCTCAGGAGAAGGGTGGCACGGATTACATGTGGGGGCCACCCCATAGATTTCGAGAGCAGAAGCTATTTTCGCATGAGAGGTTGTATCCCATATAAGACAAGGAAATGTTAGCTATCATGCATGCACCGGCCAAGTCTCAAGAAGATTGGGTGGGGAACAAGTTCGTGGTGAGTGATCGACCACAATGTACCGTTCTTCTTAGAGAATAGCGCTCGCAAGAGAGGCAACAGTATGTTAGCAAGATTCAAAGGGTGATGAATTTTGACATGGAGTATGTCAAAGGGAATAACAATGTGGTGGTCTATGCTCTATCATGCAAGACGGTTGAAAGATTGCCTTCCGATGAGCTCAGCTACCTAACCTAAGGGCTCGCCATCGTGAGTACTCAAGGACCATTTTTCCCGTGAGATACCGACAAGTGTTCGTATCACATATGATAGGCACAGGGTAATGGATGAGGTGATATACTTCGTAGACATGATCTTCGGACCGGGAGATCTCATCCTCAAAAGAAGGTACCGCGTACCTCACATGACTCACTCATTGACTGTGCCAATAGGGGTTCACCAAGACCTATAGGGCCATCAGTGAGAGGTTCTCTTGGAGAGGCCTCAAGGAGGACGTACTGGGCAGGTGTCGGGGGAGTGTGAGGTGTGTCGATGGAACAAAGGAGAGATGAGTCATCCAAACAGATTACTACAGGCCCACTTCCATTCCGAGGGGAAATGGGAGAGCATTTACGGACTTCATCAAGAGGTTGCCCATGGTGTAGGAAAGGATTCCATCTTTTTGGTCGTTGATCGACCGACAAAGTGACGAACACAAGATACAACATCACATGTAGCGGAAAGCTGTTTCTTAGGGATATCTTCGCATTTCACGACCTTCCGAAGACCATTGTTAGGGATCGGACAAATCGTTTCATGGGCGTGTTTGGTAGGAGCTCTTTCATTTGGTGGGTACATAATTGAATCCGGGCAATTGCTATCACTCTCGACAGATCGCAAAAGAGATAGTGAACAAGGGTCGAAGGTTACTTGTAAAACTAAGGTCACCAGAAGCAGACATGGTTACACTAGTTGCATTAGGGAGAGTACTCCTACAACACCACTTTCACATGTTTTATCATATGTCTCCGTTCTATGATTTGTATAGATACCATGCTTTGACTTTTGGTCACGTGATGTTTGGTGCTAGCAAGGTCCCCATGGCCAAGGACTAGATCCAAGAGAGTCGGGATATGCCTGCAATTTTACATAACTTATCTACGCGCATAACCAACAAAAGTCAGACAAATTTGGCTGTGTGAACCAAGCCGAGAGGTAGTTTGAGGTAGAACTTGTCTACCTATGACTTCAGCCCATACCAGTGGGGCCCACGCCGGCGAAGGGGCCGAAGCCTGGCCCTCGCTTCTATGGACATTACATGGTGATCTCATAGCAGTTGGGGAGTGTTCCATATGAGTTAGAGCCGCCACTGTGCAGTCGATCCACAACATCTTCCACGTATCATGCCTAAAAGGCAGCATTTCGTGGCAACAGTGACCGCAACAGAGGAGCTTCCACCGATAGATGGCGGAGGGGCATTTGGTGTTGCAAACGAAGCTATCATAGACACCAGAGAGAGACAACTACAGAAAGGGTAGACATTCGTAGAGTACTGGTGAGGTGGAGGAACTTCACTTGAAAGAGGATGCCACTGGGGAGAGCAGAGAATATTACAAACATCTATCTTCGTGAATACTTCGAGGACACAAATGCTTTGGGTGGGAGGACCTGGAATATTTTTAATTAGGAAAGGGCTTTCAATTGGTAATATTAATTTTGGATGTTTTTCTTTTTCTAATGTTAGAGTCGCTAATAAAGTGGGTGATGAGACACATAACCCATATACTTAGGAAATAAATACCTCAAAGTCACTGAGCACATATCTACTTGATGGGGCCGTGGCCTGTGGAGGGTGAAGTGAAGTGTGAGGGAAGAGGCAAAGGTGGGCTCATGACAATGCAAAGAGAGAGGGACAACGTGGGCCAAGCAGGGACAATGCGGGGCCAGGGCTCGAATGAGAGTAAGGATCTCAAAGGTTGCAAGGGGAAGAGGCTCCTCATTCTCTCTATTCTATTATGCATCTTTGATTTTTGTCTTTTGACATCGAGTATGCTTTTGTCATGGAGTTTAAGTTTGCAAGTGTTGTTCAACACACTGGTGTCTACGAGCGGATATCCCAACCTCATCCCTGGGGACTCCCCAAGGGTCGTCAGAGGAGTTCTATCCATAGTTTTTTAAGAGGGAGTGCCATAGCATCTTCTGGGCCCAAGATTACGAGATTACTTGGAAAAACAGGCCCCTGAGGATCATGGCCCAGGTAGAGGCAGCTTTGGGAGTGAGGAGATATCGTGATTTCAGCCCGTGGGTTAGTGGGAGTAATTCAAACCTTCACTATTCATCATTTTGATATGAGGAGGAAGCCATCATTTGCAAGAGGATCATTCAGTGCTAGCATATTTCACCGGGATAGTGTTATTTCCTGCGGGAGCTCAAATTCCGTGACTGTACCATTCCGAGATTCCTTTCTCGGGCTTTTCTAGTTTATCGAGGAGAAAGCTCATTTCCAAGAGTTTTCCTCACATTTTTCTTCGATTAGGGGAATAGCCCTAAAGATCCATTCCATTTCGTAAGTAGTGTTAGCTTGCTGGAGTAGCAACAACATTTTGGATATTACGTAGTCCTTTACGTAGCAAACATTCATTGAGCATTTATGAGAGTATTTCCTTACCGCTGATTTCAGCAAGCCAAGGTGCCATCATTCCGATCACCTTTGTACTCATTTCTTATCTTTCATTATATAATAAAATGGCTCGTTGTTTTTCCAAATTTGCATTATTTGTGTGACGTCTCTATATTTGTTGTGTATGCTTGTTTATGTTTCTTTTTGTATTATTGTTTATTTCTATTCGCAATATTACAAGGACACAACTCAACGAGGTCACACAGAGGCAGCAGTAGGCCGACACACATGCCCTTTAGTGATGCAGAAGCCGCTTGAGCCCAGAGGGGTGACGCGAGAGTAGTCTGTGGCTGCAAAGGTTTCAACAACTATAAAAAGTTGACGGAGGCTGAGTGGAGGGATTTGAAGGGCCGTAAAGGGCTCGTATTCAACATTATATAGAAGGTGTGAAGCCTTAGTTGAATCAACCATATATTTTGTCTCCAAGTGATAGAGGTACATTTGCCATGAATTCTCTATAAGGAAACCATTACCGGTGCTCCCTGATCAGACTTCAAATATTTTTCATAATAAACAAACGCTCTAAGAGTTGTTGCATTGGTTTTCCCGGTTTTTCCGGGACATTGTCCAAAAATATTATCCATTGTCATGTGTGTGTTTTGCTTCGTGAATGATCTCGAGTATATGTGAAATGCAATTATGTTTACTTTGTATTTTTTACCCATTATTCCGTAAAATAAATTTGTTAATTAAATCAAACAAGTAGGAGAAGTAAATCAAGATATGTAAGAGAGTTTTCTATATCTTAAATTTCACGCATCATGGTAAATTTCCACATATTAATTGGGGAGTATCTCTGGAATAGGTCCAAATTATATTTGTGTTTAGATATGTGTTAGGGCTAAGTTTCACTACCTCCGTTCACAGAGGGAACGAGAGACATTTTGTGCATGAGGCTTTGAGGTATTCTCAAGCCAGGAATTAGGGTCGAGGTTAAGTAAAGGATAGCGACCGACATGGTCCTATATGTTGAATTCTATATGGTGCGTAATGGAGAAAATGAAGGAATGATGAATTTAATTGTTTTATGTTGCAAGTACAAAATAAGGAAAACTCGAATTAGGGTTGAGTTTCGATCATCACAGGACTAAAATCCTTAAGGTTGTGTGGAAGGCTAAAGATCGATGAAGAGGTTATAACTCGTGAAAATTCGATGACCCAAATCCTATTACAACAACTGAAATAATTCTCCTAATTGTTAAATTAATTTTAATAATTTATTTACCTGTTGCTACAAAAAATACCTAATTAATCACATTATAACCTACACAACAAAAAATCCGTGGAAGAAATAAATGCTGAAGAAAACACAACACACACACATAAAATACCTACGTTTAGTTTTAGATTAATGTCCGGAAAACCCAACGCGAAAACCGGTGCAACAGATGAGGGTTTTATTATTATGAAACAATGAAATAATCTAAGCACAACTAGATGTCGAAACCAACAATCCTACAAAAATATTGAAAGAAAAATTCAGTGAGGAAATTCCCCACCCACAGAAAATCCAGTAATCGACCTCACCAAAATCGTAGTCGTCCAACTCAAGCCACAAGAAATACCCGCGTCACCCCAGCACACCAATTTCAGCACTCAAATTTCTGTATCAAACTTATCCTCAAGCCGTTCAGTCGTTGATTTTCCGGGAAAATGTCTCTCGTGGCCTCTAGAACCTCTACCCACTTTCCGGCACCGAAACTCGCTTCTCCCCAAAAATTCGAAATTGCCTCTGTAGGCTACCGCACGTTTCCGGTGCTCCACTCACCGTGGTTCCTCTTCCCTCTCCGCAAATACACTGCATCCGGAATTCCTCCTTTGGATTCACTATATCTTTCCCTCTCTTTAGTGCTTCTATGTCACCAACTCTTCTCCAACAACCGAAAATTTCTACTATGGAAATTGATTCCGCCTATGAAATCGAACCGATGAAGTGATTTCTCCAGCTTCATCAACTTCTTCTTATAACCGTCGATAGTCTAACGACCAAGATTAGATCTTTAATCGATGGATAGATTAATTTGAAGTTGATCCGTGCGAGTTTTCTAGAACATTCACACATTGATCTAATAAATTTTGATTAATTAGTCATATTCCCTAAGTTTAGACATAGGAAATATTTAAAAATCGACTAATAATATACTGTCATTTCTGCGTACCTTAAAACTATCTTTGGGTTTTGAAGATCTCATGTATTCTAGCCTCTCCACAAAATTTTGTGGCTAGAACACATCTAATGCTACAAAAACGAACACTCCCTCTTAGCGGGGAATGTTCTAAAAGGTATCCGTCGCTACAACACCTCGCTTCCGCATCATATCCTCTACGTTGCCGATGTATACCACCGTTGTCCACCAACCACTACGCAACCTTGATATGAGTCGCATATGTACTATCACGACCCTTCGAACTACTTCCAACATTTCATTCATGACCGCAACCTTCTCATATGTTGTCACATAAATCGCAACATATGCAACTTAGAAGTATCTCAAATATTCAACCAATTGTGTTTTGGTGATGATGCATTTGTCACCCAAGTCTTTGATCGCCATCGGTAACTACACAATCATTGAAGGCTTGCGTTGTTGCTGACTCTACACTATGCCAACTCCGCATTATTGCCAACTCCGCACCGGTACCCCTAACATCCGATCGCTACTAGCCTCTCGCAATCGCGCCCGATATCCGACTATATCAACTCGCCACCGTCCATCTTGCTAACAAATAGTGTAGACTTCCGGTAGCAAGGTATTGATTCAAGAGGTGGACCCCCAAGAATCCTACCCATCCGTAGCACTCGAGGCTACAACACCAAGTCACCCCACCTCACTTCGGGGGTATGTCTCAAACATGCGGAAAATTATTCCTCCACCGGAGGAAAATCTATTAATCTTTGCAGAATAGGCATGCTAGTCCTCGCTTCTCCTCCTTGTCCTCTTCTTCTTGAGAGGATTATTGCATGGTAGTCGCCAAAATCGCCACACTCGAAGCACACATGACCTTTGATTGGTCCTTCTTCTTCTTTCTCGTTTCTCCCTCGTCCCCGAATGTGACCTCCTTCGATGCGAGTGCCACATTCTTCTTCTCCTTCACCTACTTTGATCCATTGTTGTTGCCACCGATGGATCTCTCTTTACCAAGTCTCATCTCAACTCCTCCCCGCCGCAAATCGGTCCACATCTTGTCCCACCTTTGCAAGGTATCTCTCGTCCAAGATATTTCGGAAAAATACCTACCCCTCCTCCGAGACACCGTTGAGTGCCGATCGTGACTAGCTCGTGTGTTGAGGTGTTTCCACAACAACATAACTGGCTCGTAATCTCCCAAATTCTAGTGAGGAAGGGGTTTATATGCTTCCCATTTCGCATCCCGATGCATCTCAACTTCTCCTCCAAGCACATCTTCCGCTACTCAAAAGTGCCTTGCATAGCGTGGAAAGTGTATCCCACATGTCTTTGGGTGTTCCCATGGTCGCTATGTGTGATATAATGTGATCCCGAACACCATCAAGGATCAACCTTTTCACCTACATCATCTCCTTTTCTCGTACTCCTTTAGCCGATCCGCTTTCCGGGAACCGCTACCACTACATCAATATATGTTTTCGTGACAAATCATCTTAAGGAAGTACATTCTTGCCTTTCAAATGTCATAGTTGAAGCCCCATCCAACCTATCTTGATCACAAATCCCAATAATGCCCATCTCAAACAATGTCAAAAATATCCTCTTCCTTCTACTCAAAATTACGCTTCTACCTATTAACAATCCCTTGCGGAGTGAGAAACTCTTCTCACAACAACTTTTTATCTTCAAGGAAATCAAATTTATTGAGACTAAAAGTTCCCTAAGGAACATTTTCCCTCAATGTGTTCTTCTTCCACTCGACGTTAGTTCGTTTTCTCTAGCAAATTGCTAAAAAACTATTGTTTCCAAGAAGAGACTGCCAACGAAAAAATATTGGCTACTCCCTCTACCTCTCGGGAATCCCCTTGATCTAGAGATCTACTTTTTTCTTATCCCTATCTCGTAAAATCAATTCTCCTCAAGAAATTCTACCTCTTTAGAAAAGGACTATGTTTCCCCCGGAATTTTGGATTCGTTGCCCACACCGAACAACAAAATTCCTTCCCCTTTCGCTTTCCCCGAGCTTCCAACCGATCAACTTCGTTCTAATACCATGTGAAAATTCAATGACCCAAATCCTATTGCATGAATTGAAATAATTCTCCTAATTGTTAAATTAATTCTAACAATTTATTTATTTTTCGATACAAACAATACCGAATCAATCACACTATAACCTACACTAATAAAAATTGTGGAATAAATAAACGCTAGAAGAAATTGTAGCACACACAATTCAAATAAAAGTTATTTTTGGACCGTTGTCCCCTTAAAAACCCAACGCGAGAAAAACAGCAACATCCGAGGTTTTATTATTATGCAACAATGAAATAATAATATGAGTACAACTAGATGTCGAAACCAGAAATCCTATAGAGAAATAATGACAAGAAAAATCTATTGAGGAAATTCCTCACTCAGAAAAAAATAAGGGCACCGACCTTAGTTCAAAATTAAGTTGTCTATGTTGGCTCTTATATACGCTCACCGTATCACCCTAGCATAGTCACTTCCTCGCACCATCTCGAAACAACTTCTCCTCAAGCCGCTTGGTCACCCGAAGCAGGGAAAATGCCCTCCCGGCCTTTAGAACCTCTACCCAAATTTAGGAACTAAAAACTCGCTTCTCCCCCCAACACCCGAAATTGCCTCTAGAGGCTACTACGTTGCTTTTCTTGGAGCCTCACTATGGCTCCTATGACTTTCAAAATGCACTCATCAGATTCAGAATGCCTCCTTCTCGCTTCACCGTATATGTGCCTCTTCTCGCTTTGATCTCACCGACTCTTCCGGAACCGACAAATGCTACTTCCGGAAATCGATTCCGCTATGAAATCGAACTCCCGAAGTGATTTCTCCAAGCCCCATCAACTTCTTCTTATAATCCCTTCCGTTGAGACTTCAATGACCAAGATTAAATCTTAATCGATGGCTAGGGTTAATTTTGAAGTTGATCCATGTGAGTTTCTAGAACATTTACACCTTGACTTAATTAATTATGATTAATTAGTCATATTCTCTAAGTTTATACTTATTGAATATTTAAAAACTAACTAATAATCTAGTTAAGTTATTTCTAGGTGGAATTTACGAAATGATTTTTGGGTTTTGGGAGATCTCATGTATTCTAGCATCTCCACAAATTTTTGTGGCTAGAACACATCCGATGCTACAAAAATAACACTCCTTTGCGGGGAGAAGAATTGATAAGGTGGAGGTTGTTCGAAGCCAGGGATTACCGTATTGGGTGTGCTAGTTCAAGGCTTCTTCAATGCAAGATCAATCCCCAAGTTCTTTCCCTTTCATGTATGCTTTTTGAGAACAAGTGTGAGAGTTGAGACCTCTAAGATGATGACCTAATGTCTTTATGTATAGGTGGCATTTCACAAGGGATATGCATAAATGTTACAATGGGAGTAAACACTCTGCAATGTATCCTTAGTATAGCCGGAAGGGTGGACAAAGATGTGTGTAGAGATGATGTGAAAGGGGCTATCTTGAAGTGAATAAAGGAAGAAATATTTGTTGATGTGGAGGTTTGTTCAATAATTTTTTAACAAAAGTTGTCGTATGCCCAAGTATAGTGGACAGCAGCAAGTTATTATCACATTTAGGAGGCTATCTATTACCTATAGTCCATCCATCCTACGTGGAGTGAAAGGGATATGGGTGGGCTTCTAGGTAATCCCAAGTTCGCTGATATATAAGTGGTCTTGTCATTATGTGAGGCATGATTTTGTGTTGCCCTAGTTCGTTGATTGTAAGGAAGCATTTCAATGATAAGAGGGTTGATTATGCAAGCCCTAGGTTTATCATTCTTAGAGTAGCCAAGATATAACAAGAGGGAAGATTTGTGGAAGCCCTAGTTCTATGATTTGAAGCAGCATGTCGTAGATGAGAGGGCAGAATTTGAAGTCACTATGATTTGGTTATATTGGATGGCAAGACAGCAACTAGAGGCGCTGATGAGCCCGTGTTCTTACCCTCTTTGGAGCAGCCAAGAGATATTGATAGTGGAATTTTGAGGTAAGAATATTTGGAGTGCAGAGGAACTACTCAGGAGAAAGGTAATAGTTTAAAAGGACTTTCCCGTATGTTTTCTTACAAAAGGGGGACCAAAAGGGTTCAGAGTATACTCCTTCAACAAGCAAATCAAGTGTGCTTTGTTCAGTGAAAGATTAAGATAGTCATAAGTTGTTGAATCCAAGACCTAGTTTTCTTTGTATTAGAGTCAGAGTGTAAGGGACATGATCCTTGGTACAAGAACCCTGCTGCTTTTTGTATTAAAGTTTGTAATATAATAAGTTTTGGGGTTAAAAATTGTCTTGTGCACTTTTTGATTCACCTCCATATGTTATTCCGCTATGGAAGTGCTTTTGTCATGACATTTGAGTGCATTTGTGATCGTCATATTAGGACTCCTAAAATGTTAGTTTTCAGAGATCAAAATGGCCCCAGCTTCCTGAAATTTTCGTGGAGAGTAATAGAATAAAATGAGATCTCCAAAACCCATATATTGCTTCGAAAATTCCACCTAGAAATGACTTAACTAGATTATTAGTTAGTTTTTAAATATTTCCCAAGTCTAACCAGTAGAATATGATTGACTACAAATGAATTAAGTCAAGTGTGGATGTTCTAAGCCTCATATGGATCGCATTTCAAGTTAATCCAGCTTACTGGACAAGATGTAATCTAGCTGTTTAAGCACGTCCAAGGATTATAGAAGAAGTCGATGGGGCTAGGAGAAATCACTTTAGCAGCACTTCTCGGGATGCATCGGGAAATCGATTTCCCGTGAGTAGCGGCCTTTGGTTCTTTCCGCAGAGATATTCAGTGAGATCAAAGAAGTGAAATAGGGGCAGAGAAATTGGAAGCCGCAGGGGGCATTCCAGGCCCAGTTGTTTGCATTTACAAAGAGTGCGTAATTGTCATGCAGAGGTTGAAGGAAAGGCAACCTAAAGAACTCTAGGAGGCAATTCCATATTTGTTGGGGAGGAGAAGAGATTCAATGTTGGAAGTCGGAGCGTAGGTCCAGGCGTCAGGAGAGTCATTTTCCCAGACAACAACTAACCAAAATGACATGAGGAGAAGTTATTCCAAGCTAAGTGCAGAAGTGACCGCGCTTAGGGTGACGTAGTGACCGCGTAGAGTCATTCCTGGGATCACTTCAATTTTTGAGCCGAGGTCGCGTCCGGATTCGCATGTGGAGTGAGGAAATTTCTCACTAGAATTTTTTTTTCCATTTTTTCCGTAGGATTTCTTGTTTGGGCATTTGTTTGTACTAAGATTATTTCACCGCTACATAGCATTAAAGCTCCCGCTATTTAATCGATTTTCCCAAGTTGGTTTTTCCTAGGACTTTTGTCCAAAAATAACTATGTTTTTTTATTTGTGTGTGCTTAATTTATTCCAACGTTTATTTCTTTCGCAATTTTTATTTTTAGTTGTCATAGCAGTATTTATTTCAATATTTTTCATAGGAAACATTGGGATAAATTTTTAAGTAGAATTAAAAATTAGAATAAATAATATCATTTGTTGCAATAGGATTTCATTGTGTGGAATTTTCATATGGTATCAAAGAGTGCAGATGATCACCGAGAGCTCGTAGCAAAGAAAGGAGGAGTTCCGCCGCTCAATGTGGGAAACAGAAGCTGAAAACCCCGCAGGGAAGTGCGTCACTCAAGCAAGAGGTCATATTTCGTGGAAAATAAATTTTTCTTCGAGAGAGCAACAAAAAATTGATTTCACCAAATAGAGGAATTCTGTGAGGTAGAGGGGAGCAACCAATATTTTTCGCAGCATATCTCTAGCTAGACATTGTAGTTTTGCAACATTTTTCTGTGAGAAACTAGATCTGTGGAAGAAGAACACACACTAAGGAAAATTTTTCCTTAGTGAACTTCTAGTCTCAAGAAGTTCTATTTCCTCGTAAAATCAACAAAGGGTTGTGATCGAGTTTCTTACCCGTGTATGGGGAAGAGGAGATTTTTGACATTTTTTTGTTGAGACGGCCATGTATGGGCTCGAGATCAGATGTGCTGTATGGAGATTCCAACTATGTTATCCGAAAGGAAAGGATGTCCTTCCTTCTATATGAGTTTGATCTCAAGGATTATATTGATAATGTGGTAGTAGTTCCTATGGATGCTAATCAACTCAAAGAGTATAAGAAGGACATGGCGAGGGAAAAATGGTTGATCCTTGATGAATGATCACATTGTATCTCACATAGTGGCCAAGGCTATGACCAAAGAGATGTGGAATACACTTTCC
This sequence comes from Pinus albicaulis, assembly GCA_034641835.2. Classification (NCBI taxonomy): domain Eukaryota; kingdom Viridiplantae; phylum Streptophyta; class Pinopsida; order Pinales; family Pinaceae; genus Pinus; species Pinus albicaulis. The sequence goes on from JAXQQM020078996.1 coordinate 163,094, forward strand.
ATGTTATACTCGCTACTTCGAGTAGCAAAATATGTACTTGGAGGAGACTTCGAGATGCATCAAGATGCCGAAAGGGGAACATATACACCCCTTTCTCACCAGGATTTGTGAGATCTGGGATCAACTTCGCAACTATCAGGGGCAACGCCTCAACCCAAAAAGCTAGTACGATTTGCACTCAACAAAGAAGTCTATGAGGAGTGACAAGTATTTTTCCAAACTATGTTGGGCAAAGACACCTTTCCCTGTGGGACAGATGTGGGTCGATTTGCGCATGAGTTGAGACGATACTTGCTAAATATCTCCATCAATGACAATAGTAGCAACAAGTCGAAGTAGGTGAAGGAGGAGAATGTGGTACCTTGGTATCAAGGGTCCTGAAGAAGGGGTATGGGGAGCATTGCAACAAGAAGAAGGACTCATCAAAGGTAAAGTGCTTCGGTATGGTTAGCTAGGCCACTGCTAACACCCATTTTCCTCTCGTAACAAGGACAAGGAGGAGAAGCAGACCAACAGCAACTTTTTCCGATATTGATAGGTTGTCTCCTCCGTGCTAGAGGAAGAATTTTCCATGTATGCGTACATCCCTCCAAGACCGCAGGTGGGGTGATTGGTTTTGTAGCCCCAAAGCACTACAATGGGTAGGATCCGTGGAGAGTCCACCCTCTGGGATCAAGACGGTCACGGGGCCCATAATATTCGCACAGATGGACATGTGGCAATGGTGCATTCAGATGCCAAAGTGACAATTACCGACTAGTAGCATTGATACACCGAGGAGTGAAGATGCAGTTGGGAGCAAAGCAGCAGCTTGGTATAGTGAGTCACAGACAGAGACTTCAATGATGTGTAGATACTAGTAGCAATGTGACCTCGTATATTGCATTCATCATATTGAACACAATTGGTTCAATATTTCAAATTATTTCGCCATAGTATGTCAGTAGCTTGCAACAACAAAAAATGAGAGGGAGTTGCGTTGTTGGCAATAGTTCAACAAAGGTCGAAACAACACAAATGCATCGTACACGTAGTTTCGCGCGGGTTATGGGAAGTAGTAGCCAAACACCAACAACGTGATCGGGATATGGTGCAAGCAAAGCATTGCCATCGCAGGTGCAACAATACTAGAACACATTCCTCTCTAAGAGGGAGTGTTAGTTTCTTGCGCATCGATGTGTTCTAGAATTGAAATTTTGTGGAGAGGTTAGAATAACACATGAGATCTCCAAAACCCATAAATTGTTTATGGAAATTCCACCTTGAAATGACTTAATTAGATTAGTCGTTTTTTAAATATTTCCTAAGTCTAAACTTAGAGAATATGATTAATTAATCGAAATTAATTAAGTTGAGGTGTGAATTTTTTACAGACTCACATGACCGCCTTCAAGTTAATCCCAGACATCGATTAAGATCTAATCTATTGAAGTCTAAATAGAGGATTATAAAAAAAGAAGTCAATGGGGCTTGGAGAAATCACTTGAGAAGTTTGATTTTACCGGGAAATCGATTTCCATAGTAGTAGTAGTTGGTTGTTGCCAAAGAGATATTCAAGGAGATCGGCTGTGCTGAGAGAGGGAGAGACAAGAAGCCGAAGGAGGCATTCCGCCCAAAGAGTGTATTTACAAAGAGGCGAAAGTGCCATAGAGAGGTCAAGGGCAAGAGCTCCAGAGGGCAAATTACATTTGTTGGGGAGAAGTAGAGATTCAAAGGTCGAAAGCCGCGCAGGGTTCAGAGGCTAGAGAGTAATTTTCCAGACACTCACCGACTCCGCATGGCTTGAGGATAAGTTGTTCCAACTGAGTGCATAAGTGACTACGCTACTAAGGAGGCAAAGGATCGCACAGGGGATTCGCCTTGGACGACTCAATTTTGAGCCGAGGTCGAGCTCGATTCGCTCAGGAGTGAGGAAATTCTCACTCGATTTTTCTCTGCCGCTTTCTCCGTAGGATTTCCATTTGGTCATGTATTGTACTCATATTATTTCACCGTTACATAAAATTAAACCCTCAACTATTGCACCGCTTCTCCCAAGTTGGGTTTTTCCAGACTTTTTTTGTCTAAAAATAATCGTGCTATTTTATGTGTGTGCTAGCATTTATTCCAAAGAGCTTATTTCTTCCACAATTTTTATTTGTGAAGGTTTCAATGTATTTATTTTGATACTTTCCGTAGAAAACATCGTATAAAATTGTTAAGTATAATTAACAATTAGAAGAATAATATCGTTATTGCAATAGATTCCAATTTGTGGAATTTTCTACATCAAACACCGATTCTTATGCCATGGAAAAATCAACACAATTAATCAATGTTAGAAGGGATTTTGCTAGATGTGGATTTTCAAGGTTCTACTAATGCTATGTAATTAATGGTAATTAAGTAAAAGTAGACATTATCCTTATATTTCATTTCCATCTACTTAATTTTTTAACGCTATCACGAAATTGTTTTAGGATGTTTGAGATGGTTCCAAACTCTCATTGGATGATTTCATATGGAGAAAGTAAAAATTTTAGATCCCATCAAAATCTAATAGGCTCAACAATTTTTAGGATTTCAAGGTTAAAAGGATTTCAAATTTCCATTCGATTTTCTCATGTATGAGGGTATGGAACTAACATTTAATCAAGAGTACCAAGCCCTCTATATACCTTGAAGTTTATGGTAGTGATTGTTAAACCTCTATCAATGTACCAATTAAAATGTACCATCACTCAAAAAAATCTTGATTTCACATGTTATGTTTTTTCTATCTTATTTTACTAAGTAGAGAGTGAGATTGATGATGAGGATCCTAATATATGCAATGACTTTGCCACAGTATTAGTGATTTGTTACGTTTCATGATTTTGTTTTGGGACTCTAGGACATTAGAGAGCTCTCTTTGTTGATGTATTTCTAGTTCAGATTGATTACACTTTGGCAATTTGCATTGTATGCACTAGTTGTAGTGATTGAATTCGGTTTCAAGGCTGCCATGTCTGTAGCTAGACACTCATATTTCCATGTCCTCCATGTCTCGTGTCATCATGTTAAAATTTATTTTCATATTGCTTTCACCCATGTTTATTATTGTTTCTTCCGTTAATGAAAATTTCTTTCATCTTCGAGGTCAGCAATGGGTGATGTGCAATTCATTTCGTATTATTTTTGTGAGAATATTTTCGACGGATTATGTCTACCTATTCATTTGAATCCTAAAACATGTAGATTGAATTATTTCCGAAATTATTAGAATTTATCAGTGAGAATCACTCTCAGATGTTCCTAACATGTAGAGATGTATAGTATTTTCATTATTTAAGGTTTGTGTGGATCTATGTTTTGCTCGAGTGTTTTGAGGTCTTGTATGTCTCCCATGCATGGTGGCTAAAGGTTTGAGGGTTGTTTTGTAGGTTGGATTCTTGTTCTCTTCCGTCAACTTTGGCTACTTGTGAAGTAGAGGTTTCATTTTAATCTTTGCTATAAAATAAATTGATTTTTCTCTCTAGACGTTGGCTCAAGTTGTAGACATACCATAAATCGCTCCAAGTAAACCTAGCAGTGCATTGAGGTTAGCCAATGTTTTTACATCAAATGAATTTACTAAAAAAGTATTATATTCATTAACTCAAGTTTTTGTGTGTTCCTTTAACATTTCCTTTTCATTTTTTCACATTAATTAATATTTTATAACTTTCTAATGCTGCTATATCCTTATTTTTTTCCAATATATTGTTACCTTGTTATAAATTTGTTATTTTCGGATGTAGTATTTTTGCTTTAGATTTAGGTTTGGGCTGTATTCAGGGACTATTTAGTTTAGTTGTACTTTGTTTGGTTTCAAAGCCTTGACTTAGAAGAAGATAAGACTATTCAAGAGAGTACCAGTATTTTTTCACTTATGGAGGATATTGTTCCTCTTATTTTACTTGGTATGTGTATATTGAATTAGACATCCTAAGTATACCACCGTATTTATTAACAATTAGGAGAACAATTATCTCACTTTATCAAGATTGAAATAATTTTACGTGGTGACAAAATAAATCAGGTAGGTTAAAAGTGACGGTGGAATATAAAATGTCACACCCAATGAAATATCAAATTTCAATGTAAATAGTAAATTACAACAAATTTATCTTCAAGGTATCCATCTTCAATCAAATATCCATATGCTCTTTTTTTTTAATTGTGTGGTATGGGTATCGGTATACAAGAGAGTGCATGGTCCCAAAACTCTGACAGGTTTGAGGACAGGTGTTTCAAACAGATATGGTTTGGTGACAATATTCTTTAAGAAATGTGTTAGGTGAAGGCATTCCTGTGTGTTCTCCATTTAGTAGGGTATGAAAAATGCGCAGGGCTCCACGAGTTTGAAGTATGTATCTCCAAGAATTTAATGAAGCGGTAGACAATAATGTAGCTTTTCATTCAAATAGGAGATGAGCTTTAAGTATGCATTTGTTGCTTATTTATAAGACGAATTAACCTTTTGGTATTTCACAGTATTGTTTACATTAAGCCAATCATTTCCATACATAATATAGTTCTTACTATTTACTAGAAACATATATATTTACAATGTCATTTCAACATTCAATCCATATTCTCACCGATAAGAATACCTTCTTAATGTTCACATTCACTATCAAATATACCACTGGATGTTTATAATCAAGAGATTCTCAAGAGATTGTGTCAAGTTTCATGAAGCTTGGACCTTTTACTTGTGACATGTGTATGCCTTCATGCAAGTGTACATCACCATGCACTACGTATAATTTCTTTCAATTGCACATAGCCAACTAGTCTCTTACTCCACCTCGAATGTGCTCTGTCACACCCCTAGTGTTAGTGAAATCACCAATATCCTTCACCCTAAGGTGTAAATTCCATTTTTCAAAGAAGACAAAACACCATCATTCATAACATTAACTTGATATTTGTGAGAATTACATCTTCCACCTATTACCCTTTCTGTAATGCCTCGCTACTCAAGATAATAAAATATAGCTTTAATGAAACTGGCAATTTCCCTCACCCTACAGTTCAGATGAATCTTTCTTCCAAGAAGACAACCAAGAATACAAACACCATCATCCAAAACATTAACTCAGATCTTTTGTGAGATGTACACACTCAATTCTTGCAATCCTCCTTGTAATGCCTTGGCTCTCATGATAATAATGTATTTTCTTCTTGTTTCAATATTTCATTTTCACCACCCTTTCATTTAAAAATGGTACTTGTTCCTCCTTACCCGTGTCAATGTATCATAAATTTCATTTTAATATTGATGGTTCGTATGAATCCTTTGCAAACTTTGTTCAAATTTTTGAACTATTGTAACTTGAGAATCCTTCATGGTTAAATCTCATTGCGGAATTACCATATCTACCAACCATACCATTTAGTCAAATAACTAACCATACCAATGTTTCTCTCATGCAAATGAATGAAATAAATCTACCTTAATATTTTTGTCACATAGGAACATCGCATATTCAATTTGGCAGAAATACTTCATTAAAAAAATCGTGTACCCAGAGATGGTCCTTTGATAGTTGGTTCTATGCACAAAGAAATGCCTTTGTATCTTTCGTAGAGAGCATGACCCATCTTTAACACATCAAATCACTTTCTAGATGAGAGATAAGAGCTCACTAGACTAGAATTTTTTGGAAAATTTTCTATATGCAATTTCATACACATATAAAAAGAAGTAGAATGAAGATATTAAGCTACTTGGAAATTAGCTTCAAAGATATCTCTCGATCAACAATGGATGATTGTGTTGTGAACCTAGAATTTGAGGTTGAGAGCTTGATATTAAGAGATAATTTTTCCATTTTATTTTCTAACCATCTCTGCAGAGTCAACGCTTATCCCTTTGGAATTACACCCTACATTTAAATCACCCTTTGCTACCCAAGAATTATTTGGAGGATCTACTCCTGCTTCCGATTTTGGATTTTGGCCATTGGCTCTATATTTGAAAAACAACTTATAGGTCTTTGATTTCATATTGAGCTTCTCCTTTTCCTCTTTTACTTTTAGAAAATCATTATGATCCTCTTCTGTGGTAATTTTATCTTAAATTTTATATCAAGCATAGAGGTTGAGTGCTTCTACGATAAATTGTCAAGTCTAGTTTCGTTACATGGGTTATGCCTAGAAAGTGTAAGCTATCATCATTCAAAATTTATTTCCAACCGGGTAACACTCTATTTGGTAATCTCTTTTTTCAAAGCAAAAAAATTTCTATACTTCTATCAAATAGAATGAACTCTGTCTAAGGAATTTCACCTACCATTATTACCTCCACTATCCATAATGAAAAGGGGAAATATGGGAGTATCACCAAAATGAGGGTTGAATATAAGATCATGGTAACTAGGTTATGTTACCACTCAAAACTAGAAGGGGACCTATAAGGGACTCCTAAAGGGACAACTACTAGATCAAGGGAAACATTGGAGACTTATACCACTATCACCTCACTAAAGTTCTCACTCTTACGTACTTTCACCGATGGGAGGAGACCTAGTATGTATGAATCTACTCTATGAAGGATGGATCAAAAATGGATGTGAAGTGACCTCAATGATACTTTACCTAGAAGAATATTAAGAATGGAGCTTTCTTGATTTTAAGTAAGGTAACAGGACTTCCTAGGAGAAGGAGGGTGAGGACTTAAAGGAAAAACTTGGACTTCCCAAGTTGTCTTAAAATAATTGTCTTTGATGAAAAATGGGACCACACAGACTAAGTGGACCCAACCTAGGTTAAGGGGAGGAATTTAGAAACCTATGATGATATTAACTCTAAATAGAAGGGGGAAAGGATAAAAACAAAGAATTTCCACCGAATATGCCAAATTGATCCTATGAGGTACTAGCCTTGTAACACTGTGGCAAAGTTTTAACTTCAAAGCTAGGGCTTCAGATGTGGTATCGCAATCTAGCCATTGGAATTTCTTCAAATTTGGAGGAGACCTTGAGGACACATCAACGCAAAGAGAGGCTAGGAGATCGAAAAGTTTTTGGGAAATGATGCCCTAGGTGGCCCACACAGGGTTAGACCTAGAAAAGAGGGGAAAAGGTGAAGAAAACAAGATTTAAGGTGACTTCCTATGGTGGATCGTTGTCTAATTACTTTTGGGATATGGAGTTAGGAAATTAGTGAGGAAGGGATTCTGCTTTCTAGCTCAAGGAGGATCTAAGGGTAACGTCGTCCAATGTTAGGGAAAAAAATAAAGTGACCTTAAAGCATTTATACTTCGCTTACAAATGAATATGGATTATCAAGATAACTAATCTCTAGACAATTTGTTCAAAAACATGGCCCATACAGAGATATGCTATATAGAAACATAATTCCACAATGAAGCAAGAAATGGCCGCAAATAGCTAGCCCTAAAATAGCGAAAATCCCATGATCAATGTGGTATGTGAAAAGTAAAAGAAAATAACATCAACATCATACTTACATATAAGAGAATATATCCAACCATCAATACATTTTACAATAAAGAAGCTCCAAGACAATAAAATCCAATCCAAACATCAAAATTCATCTATGCTCCAATTGGCCCACCAAGAAGCAAATGAGAAAATCTCAAGAGAGAGAATGATCCAATCCAAGTATGTTAAAAAACAAATTCATGTTACTCCTATTTATACGCTAATTAGGAGTTAAAATTTCCTAATTGGGCTTACATTAACCCCTAAATTAAAATAAAGTGCAAACTAACTTTTGGTGAAAATCCCACCAAACTAGCTCAGAAATAAAATAATAAGCCTCTCAAGAGGTCAAATGATAAACTATGCATGTCGTTGGGCCCTCCAAGAGGTCTGATGAGGTTCCAGGCGCTACAATGATGAACAAGACACTAAAAGCGATGGACAAGGGGGTGGCCTTTGTTCTCCAAACAATAAACATGTGGTGCTCCCAATGGGTGTGGGGGCACATCAATAACCTCATGGGTCTCCAAGTAAGTCTATAATTCTTGTCGAATTATCGTAAGGGTTCAAATGATGGAATGAATGATGCCACATTAGTGTACAAGTCTCGGCCACCAAGCAAATGTATGTTGAAACCGGGGGGTCGAATATGGTGTATAAGGTGAATCTTCCTCATTCGACAATAGGTGGATCTCGAGCAATCTCTGAATATTTATGAGGACTCATCGAATTTTTTTTTTCTACTATTTTTGAAGCTCATGGATCTCTACACACACCCCACATGTGCCAATGTATCCCTTTGGAGAATTAGGACCAGATAAAGGAGACCAAACTTAGGATGGGCACCATATTCAATCCTACATAAGATCCAATGTATCCTAGCCTTCCAAAATAACAAGTCATTAGAGTAATTGGGTAAAAGAGTTTACAAACCATTGACAACAAGTGGACACTTCATAATGGCATGCCCTTTCAAGTGGGTGTTGGCATGTGCCAATGTCTCCAAGCTCCAAAGGGGGTTAATCAAGTACCTTATTAGGTGGTTTCTACCTTAGAGTGGGATAGTATGTCCAAGGTACATCCCTCAAATGGTGGTGGCATGTGACAAAGAGGTGAATAGAATGGGGATGAAAGGGGAACCAAGTGGGAAACATATCAGTAAGGGCTGGGCGGCATAGAAGAAAGGAATCCCACACATGGGTATATAATGTATAGGAGGGAGAAATCGTGTACATGAGGTGCCCCGACCTTGATTTTTCCACCTTCTTTGTATGCATTTTTCCTTTTATGATTTTATTTATTTAACTTCGGGGGCTTAAAGGATAAGAGCATGATGTGTAAGATATAAAGTGGATACCCCATTTTAGGGTAGGGCCAAGCCATTTTCCGCAGGTCGAGACAATACGGGTTCCCCGATCGATAAAGGAGGTTCATTTAGGGCATATGAACCGTGGTGATGGGCATGGGTATGGGGTAGAGCTCATGCATTTGATTTTTTTCAACATGCTAAATATGTTTATCTCAGTCATATTTTTTGCATATTGTGGTATGTTTTTCCGTGAATGTGGTTATTTATGCTTTTACTTTTTCTTTTTCAAATTTCATTAACCTCCGGGGCATCTTCCAAGCTCGACCAAGGTGGGGGCAAGGGGAAAGAGGAGAATAACCTCATGTGGACCCAATGAAGAAATGTGGACCCAAAATGGGAAATATGATGAATGAGATTATAATGAATGGAATGGAAGTGATATATGTGGATGAGGGAGTGGGACCACTAACCAAAATCGGGGTTTCCAAAGTAGTACCACCCTAAACCAAATGGCCAGTAAAGGACATCCCACATGACTAAGATACAAGGGTAACATCCAAAATAGGTCTAGGGACAAAATCAGAAAAAAAACCCACTCTTTCCATCAAGCTCCCCCATTAATCCATGCCCATAAGTATCCATGATAAGCAAACTCAATACGCAATTACCAAATGAAAAGACATACCTTCAAAAGTTCCTGGGAGGCCCACCTTCAAACATATAATCATGACAAATGGGTGAGGACTACATGGCTAGCTCAAGTAGCAAAGAAATGGCACAAGGAGCTAGTTGGTGGTTGCAAGGGGTTGCCGGCTATTGGTCGAGGACAATCTTGGAGAAAATTTTTCCTAGGGATATCACCCAAAAGTGGTGGGCAACATCTCGTTCCAACTAGGACGTGATCTCTCAAAGAAGAGGGGCAAAGCTACCAAAAGGGAGGTCAAGAGAAATCTAGCAATCTCTTGGTCACCGTAGACCTCGTTACCCCACATATCAATGACTAAACCCACAAGGAAACATGTTTTTTCACTATGTCTTATGATCAACCATGCTTAATGTCAAGCTTCAAAAATAAACTAGCAATAAAAATATACAAAGCTTGAATCTAAATGCAACAAATCTACCATGAGAAACATCAAATGACATTAATTTAATGCAAAAAATCAACATGAAAATGTATCCTACTCTAACACACATAACATACAATGTCAAAATGCTAGGTATAATCATAGAACCAATGCAACCAACATGTATATTGATCAATACAAGAATGCATGCTTCCATTATTAGTTTTGCAATGGACCCAACAATACAAATGGGGATAATGATATGAGGGTTATGAGGGTGGGAGGTGGGAAACCAGGAGACCACATGCTATATAAAGGAACCTCGAATAAGGATAAGACACTAACCGAGAGGATTGAATTTGATCCTCTAACCAGAGATGAAAATGTCACGCATCAAGTATGGGCACCTGATGAAGAACTATCTCTGTCCTATCATACTCAAGGTAAGAAGGAGTAAATGGATACGTACATATTTAGGATGATATTATTTTTGGTAGTTGGGAAGAAAACAAGAAGTGGGATTGATCATCGTATTTGGGGAAAACCACATTCATGTTTACAGAGTGAAAATCCAATCCTCATCCAAACTAGGGAACAAATCTCATCATAAAAATCCATTTCCGTGGCAAGGATATAACAAGGGGAGAATGCTCAAACATGAAGAAAAACCCTAGTATTGGCATGGCTAGTGGAGGCTTCTTCCTTAGTTTATTTTACATTAGAGTCATCATACTTACCGACAATGTCAGAAGGCTCTTCTTTGATTGAGTCATATTGGAACATAAAGAAGAGACCCTTACAATCACTAGGAAGGGCTTCATAAAGGCCAATGCTCTTATTCGTAAGGGGTGGAACATCTTCTTCGTGAGCTTGTTCTTATGGACTTGAGAAACTATGTGGGGTCTTCATTCTTATAATCATACCCAATCTTCAAATCAATACTCCAAAAGTCACTCATAGATTCTTCATTTATTCGACCATCATGATCTTCCTCTAATCATCCCATTCTTCACTATATATTTAATGATGGTTAGGGTTTCATTCATTCTCTTCTCTAGACAAGGAGGAATTTTCTCCATCCATTATCAAAGAATTCTATCCAAGTTATTTACTCTATGATTTTGACAGGAATGTTTCAAGAAGAAGGTCATCGGTAGAATATTTTTATATTCACACTTCATGTTGCTGCAGCCTTTCCGATTGGTCACAATGTTGGGAGAAAATATATTTGGAGTTATATGTATCCACTGGCCATTGCAAGACTCTTCATTACCTAATTGTTTCTGCAATACCCGAAGGCTCTTAGGATCAAGTTCCTTTCCTCTTCTATTATCCTTAGAGATCATGCTTTCCAATTCATAAGTCTCTCTTTTGGCGCAATCCCTCAATCACTTGATCCCAATGATTTGAGAAGGATCAGAAACTCTCTCAAGCATAACCCATATTCAATAACTTCATCCTCGAAGGCCACATCCAACATTTGGGATATGTATTCATCATATTGAAACTTGGATTCTCATACAACAAGTGTGTATTCAACATTGGAAGAGAAAGGAGTGCTTATAGGTTTACATGACTCAAGAAAATTAGTATTTGGGCAATGGATAGGATGTCAAAATTCCATTTGGTCATAAGGTTGAGTTATATTTTTCTTTAAAGATACCCCATGAACCTTACCACATGGTTGGCTCCTGCATCGGATCCCCATCAACATTGGCATATTCTTCATGTATTTTGATGAGGGATATCTCAGATCCTTGTAATATCTATGGAGGTAATATATGTGGCTAACTTAGAAGTTGGGTCCTTAATGACATGGAGTTTCTAGGGTGAATGAAATTTCTAATAAATTCTTGCTTCACCCCACAAGCATTGACCTTGAAGCTCAATGAAAAACTAGGATTCATTCTTCCACGTGGAGTCGTCATCAATGATATGTCAAGGTGTTGTAAAACAAAATACACGTTTCATCCCCGACAATGATGCCGTAAAAGTTACCACTCAAACTAGCAGTGGACCTAAAAGGACTCCTAAAGGGATAATTGCTAGATCAAGGGCAACGATGAGACTCCTATCCCATTGTCACCCCGCCAAGGCTCCCTACTCTTTATGGACTTTCATCGATGCTAGGAGACCCAATATACAGGGAAGTCACGATGAAGGATGGATCAACAAATGGATGTGAAGTGACCTCAATGATCCTTTCCTTAGAAGAAGATTAAGAATGGAGCTCCTTTTTTTCAAGCAAGGTACAAGGATTATTAGAGGAAGGAGGTGGGGATTTAAGGGCTAGGTTAAGGCAATGAGATTTGTAAAGGAGTTTCCCCATCCTTAAAATCCTTGAAATTTTTGATCTACTTGTGCTGTCTTAAAATAATTATTCGATGAGAAATGGGACCACATAGGGCTAAGTGGACCCATCCTGTGTTAAGGGAGTGGGATTTAGCAACCTATGATGATCTTAACCTAAACAAGGAAGGGAAAGGATAAAAATAATAATTTCCACTCAAAGGTGTCAAATTGATCTTATGACGTTAAATTTCTAGGGAACACCAGGGAAAATTTTTATCTTAGAGCTAGGTACTGGGATATCTCACAATCCCACCATTGGAGTATCTTCCAAATTCTATAACCTCGAGCACACACCAACACAATAGAGGCTAGGAGATCAAACTTTTTCTATGGCTAATTTGTCTAGAAATGATGCCTAGGTTGCCCAAAAGATGGATAAACCCAGAAAGAGGGAAAAGGTTAAGACAAAAATGTTTTAAGGTGATCACCTTATGGTGGATCAATGCCTAATTCCTTGATCCGTAATCAAGAAGAATTATGAGGAAGGATCTCATTTCTAGCTCGAGGATCTAAGGGAAACTTCGTCCATCAATAGAGCACAAAGGAAGTGACCTTAAAGCGTTTATACTTCACTTGAAATGAATATGGATTATCAAGATACTTCGATATCTAGAAAATTCATTCAACAAACATGGCCCATACATAGAGATATGCTATATAGAAACATAATTCCATAATGGAGCAATAAATGCATGAAACAATTAGCCCTAAATTAGCGAAAAATCCCATGATCAATGTATGTGACAAATTAAAATAAAATAGCATCAACATCGTACTTACATATGTAAGAGAATATATCCAAGGATCAATACATTTTCTAATAAAGAAGTTCCGAGGACAAGAAAATCCAATCGAAACATCAAAAATAATCCTATGCTCCAATTGGCCCACCAAGAAGAAATGTGAAAACAACAAGAGAGAGAATGATCCAATCCAAGTGATGATAAATGAATTTATGTCACTCCTATTTATACACTAATTAGGAGTTCGACTCACGAATTGGCACATTAGCCCGTAAAATAAAAATAAATGTGGAAAGTATCTAACTTTGGTGACAAGCCCACCAAACAAGCTCACAAATAAAATAATAAGATTTCAAGAGGTCAAATGATAAAATATGCATGTCGTTGCCTCTCCAAGAGGCTTCATGAGGTCCATAAGTGCGATAATGATGAATAGGACGCTCAAAAGTGATGGACAAGGGATGGCCCTTGTTCTCCAAACAATAAACATGTGGTGCTCCTAGTGGTGGTGGGGTCACAACAATAACCTCATGGGTCTCAAGTCAAAGATGTCAGATACCATATGTAAGGGCTCAATGGTGGAATAAATGATGCCACATCGTTGTACAAGTCCCTGGGTCACTTGCCAAATCTATGGTGCAACTATGGGTCTAGCCGGGCATGGTAACAGTGCATCTTCCTCGTCCAATAGGTAGGTCTCTGCTAAATATCTAAACATATCTCGGGGATCCATGGAGTGTTTTCTTACTACTATGGAGGCCCATGGCTTTCTACACACACCTTACATGTGCCAATGTATCCCTTGAGATTTATGACCTCGTATTGGGAGACCAATCTTAGGATGGGCACCATCTCGTAATCTTACATAAGATCTAATGCGTCCCCTAGCCTTCCAACATAACAAGTAATTAGAGTAATCAAAGATATTACAAACCATGGACAACAAGTGGACACTTCATAATGGCACACCCTTCATAGTGGGTTTTGGTATGTGCTATCGTCTCGAAGCTCCAAAGGGGTTAACCAAGTACCTTACTAGGTGGTTTCTACCCTTAGAGGGGATAATATGTCCAAGGTTGGATCCTTCAAATGGTGGTGGCATGTGAAAAGGAGGTGAATGGAATGTGGAAGATGAAAGGGGAAATCATGGGTCACATATCGTAGTACAAGGGTAGCTAGAAGAAGGGAACTTGCACACCTGGGTATAATGTATAGGAGGGAGAAATCGTGGTACATGAGGTGCCCCGACCTTGATTTTTCAACCCTTATTTGTATGTATTTTTCCTTTTATGATTTTTTCTTTGATTAATTGCTTCTGGGGCTAAAAGGATAAGGGCAATGATGTAAGATATGGAAATGGATACCCTCTTTAGGTAGGATGATTCATTTCCCCTCTAAGGGTTGGGACAATCATGGTTTCTTGAATGATAAAGGAGGCTCATTTTAGGGCTCACTTTGACCAAGGTGATGGCCATGGGTATGGGGTAGAGTTCATGCATTAGATTTTTCTCCCCACGTGCTAAAATATGATTGTCCCAACCATATTTTTGCATCTGTGGTACATTTTTCTTGCCGAATGTATTGCTTATGCTTTTATTTTTTCTTCAACTGCTTCAACCTTCGGCATCCTTCCAAGCCCGACCTAAGGTTTGGGAAAGGGAAAGGAGGCTAAATTTTCTTACGTAGAGGTAATATCCCAAATAGGGAATGCAACAACACATGAAAACAACCGGAATAGAAGCAAGCAATAAACTCATAAAATGTGTTAAGAAACACATAGCCATCAAATTAACAAGCTACAACAACAAAAATATGATCCATTATATCAGCCCAAAGTGGGGAAATGCAACACTATGTGCCCTAAAAACGTTATTTCCATAGAATTGCATTATAATAGGGAGAAATAACACCGGGATCCCTTAGATCATGTATTATGGGACTTATATCCCTAAAAGATTCCGGTAAAAAATCCCTTTCCGAGGGTTTAAACAGTATCTCTCGGTCCCAATATGGCTCAAAAAGGCCCAAATCCTGGTGACTTGACTTATGCAACAGTTTTTTGAAGCATGCAATAACGTAAATTTAAGAGGGTTTCTGATAAAATATGGTATACATAAATATATATATATTTTTTTTATTATATCAAAGCATGGAGGAAAAATGGAGATCTAGCTTTACATATCATAAAGATAAACCTACAAGGGTTTCATGAGAGCACAAGTTCAAAAATGCATATATCTGTAGACATGGATATAAAATAATGCATTATACTAAAGCCTACATATATACAGCTGAATCATGCAAGAAATGAAGGAAGATCCTTCACAAACTTTCTCCGGAGAAGGCTGGTCTCTTTCCTAAGAAAGAGGCTCAAAAGTAAGTGCTTCAACTCCCCTCACCGCAACATTGCAAGGAATGGCGTAGTTCCTACAAGGGACCCAGACCGTAGGAGATGAAAAGTACATTGGAAACATGCCAAGATCTGAAATGAGTTTCCTGCTGTAAATCTTCCTCAATCGTTCTCCTAGAGAAAGAAAGGCTTCCTCCTATGAAATACAAGCTCCCAAGTGGTGTTGTGATCCTTCCATCGCAACACCCTACAACACAACGTTATAATATTGCAGAAATACTGCCAGGCCGAAGGAGGATGCTTAGAATCAAGCCTAAATGTGGTAAACTCCAAGTACACCTCCCTCCAAGAGATCACTCAAGGAAGGAGAAGGGAATCCTGCTGTGAATGCCTTTCCCCGTTAAACAACACCGCAATCTCAACTAAACAAGCTTGAGAAGGCACAATAGTCATGACTATAAAATCAATAATCATCAAGCTAACTCAAATGGTTGTCATTCTCTTCCTTATAAGCTTTGTGAGACTCTCACCTTTGGGTCCCACCCATTAGGGTTTCCAACATCGCATGATCAATCTCCTCCAAAACTCGCATTTTATCTCCATATGCGTCACTCTCCCATAACAACGATGTTTGATTTGGTCAAGGTTGACCTCTTCAACTCGCTTCACTCCTTTTCACACCCAAGTGTCTTCAATCCAGCCTCTCATATGTTTGTTTAAACTCGATCCTTGTTCATATTGAGCTATTTCCGTACTTCGATGATCCAATCCTCTTCATGAATGTCGTTGACTTGGTCATACTTCGACTTTGTCCACATCCATTTGCCCTTGTTCACACCCGATGGTGTCAAATCCACCACTAGAATGATCCCCTTTCATACCAAGAGGGTTTTTATGCTAGTTCAAGATAAGTATGGGTCTCTTCCCCATTTATTCAACTATTAAGTGAAAAAACCAAAATCAATATTCCTATTAGCATGCATGCTAATTTAGGGAATATTATAGTCCTCCTCCCAAGTGTCGCTTGTCCCCAAGAAACTGCAAGGATAGAACTGAAGAGTTTCCTCTCCTCCTCCCGTAGCATCCTCATATGATGAACTCCTCCAAGGAATATGATGTTGTCTCAACAATGAATCTCCATAGTGCCTCTCCTAAGCATACAAGCTGGGCATTTGGTGAACATCCCAAATGGCCATCATCATGAAAAAGGGAAGTACTCAAGGAGGCAACTAGGTATTGTGTTGGGAGACCTCTCAAGGCATGGAAATCAAATGTATTGGGAACTATCATTCCCATGTGAAACCTCCACCCCAAAGCTATCCATGCCAAAATGAGTCACCCTCCAACATGGCAACTCATGAAAGATCTCCTCCACCTTTGGCTCCTAAAATGTAGGTGGGATGAATCAGATAAACATGGTAGAAAATGGCTCACTCCCACATTGTCTTGCTCTCCACTCATGATAAGTGTAGAGAACATGTCGATCTTGGGCTACAATAAGGTTTCTCAAGTGGCAAGAAGATGATTGATCCCCAAAGATCCTTTCTCTTAATGTCATGAGTCATGCTAGCCTAAACCATTCCATACAAGGAGGCAAGGAGACAACTAGGTGTTGTTTAGAGTGTCCTCTCCAAGGCATGGAGTTTGAAATGTATTGGGAACTATCATTCCCATGTGAAACCTCCACCCCAAAGCTATCATCCAAGAAATGAGTCACCCTCCAACATGGAAACTCATGAAAGTTCTCTCTCCACCTTTGGCTCCCGAAATGTAGGTGGGATGAATAGATAAACATGGTAGGAAAAATGGCCTACCCCACGCCGTCTTGATCTCCACCATGATAAGTGTAGATAACATGTTGATCTTGCACAAGCAATAAGGTTTCCTCAAGTGGCAAGAAGATGATTGGATCCCCAAAGATCCTTTCTCCAATGTCATGATTATGCTAGCCCAAACCATTCCATACAAGATGAATGGCACATCATCACCATTTGGCATCCAAATCAGAAAATCGATGAAGGTTATGTGCAAGTTTGATGATAACAATGGTTTCTCCAAAGGATACAACACAGTTTTCCCAATCAACATTGAGAAAATCATGGCAAGTTGTCTCCCAATGAATTACTAGTTGTGAATGTTTGCTCATTTACTATGTGGTAGTAATCAACAATATTTATCAACCGAGCATAATCAAAATAAAAATACACTTGCCCAAAGTTATGTAGAGATGGGTTATCATCATTATAAAGGTTGGCCCTAAAGTGACCATGAAACGCAAGAATAATATTGCCTCCCATGTGGAGCAATGCATTGTCCATAGATGGTGAGAAGATACAAATACTCAATGGAATAATCAATAAGTATAAAGATGTATTTCTTACCATGCACAGTGAGTAAGCTGAAAGTGAGGTCCATGGATTATTCCTCCCATGAGAATCTTCTCATAAAATCTGCAAAAAAGAAAGATGCATACTCCTGGGAACACTTCCATCAATAGAAACATACTCCCAAGTGATAGCGCGTTGGCCTTAGTGATAAGGCTTTTTCTACTTCATCACTCCTCTCTTTGACATTCCATATGCCAAAGCCATCCACCATCATGTCGCTTAAGTGTGAGAAGATCTTCTCCTATGTGGAAGCCCCTCCTTATCCTCCAATGATGAAGGGTAGCCTCTTTGCACTTTGAATGTGCCATCACCCTCTCCTCGGAAGTATCATGACAAGTATGGGAGAGATTCTCGCCTCATACTCTCCCAAGAGCAACCACAACAACAATAATTCTCTGTCAAGCCTTCTTATCTCTCCCTCATACAAGCCATAGAGTAATACATGATGGTTGTCTTGTATGATCTCCCATACAAACAAATCTTTTGTTGCCATATCATATGGGTGCCATGCAATGCATCAATCCTCAACATACATTTTGACAAAGGATATGTCACATGATGGCCAAACCTTCAAGAGTAGCCAACTAAGCCTTGCCTCTGCTGTTCTCGTGTCATATATTTTCAAGTGGCTCACCAACCTCTTGCTCTCCATCCATTCCCATTCATCCATATGTGTGGCTTCCCTCCCATCATGCTCTACCTGGTACCTTTCCAATGAAGACTACCATTCTCCCAAATCAGATTATTCTCCTTGCATTTCATGGGATGTTGAAATGCAACTCCCTGGAGATCTCCTAGAGAAGATCTCACACCAATGATCATCTTGAATCCATAAGGATCCAAGTGTGCTAAAGGTAAAACATCATCATAAAGTGGTACAATGTTCATCATGTCCTCCAAAATTTTACACCCCAACCCTAAACACAGGCATGCAACTTAACAAGGGCGCATTGGGATGATTGTTTACCCCTTCTTTTCGATAAAATCAAAGTTGTACAAAGATAGTGCAAGTCATTGCCCAAATCAAGAATGTGTCTGATCCTTGATCATGTAAAGACATATTTCCAAGGCTTCCCACAAGATTTTCTGAAATGATAAAAAATGGAAATTCATGCATACCTTGGTGGAACTTAGGAAC
Organism: Pinus albicaulis; assembly: GCA_034641835.2. Classification (NCBI taxonomy): domain Eukaryota; kingdom Viridiplantae; phylum Streptophyta; class Pinopsida; order Pinales; family Pinaceae; genus Pinus; species Pinus albicaulis. Next base: position 181,891 of record JAXQQM020078996.1, read on the forward strand.
ATCTTGGAAGGTTTCATAGTTCCTTCCTCCATTGTGATGGTGCCTTCAATCGCTTATACGTATGGTCGCTTCCTCCATGATTGTGACAAATACTGCACAATACTCTCAAGTGGTGGGGAGGGCTCCTCCTTCTTTGATCTTTCTCTATCAAAACTTTTGATCATCTGAGTGAAATCTGCAAAAGTGGACACTCTTTGCATGACTCACATGGTCGAACCACCAAGTGTTTGCCTTACCCTCCGTGCGTGGCCGAGATCTCAACAACAACCTCTTTCTACTACCGGATGTAGTAGGAATAATGCTTCTAGCTTCATCACCCAAGCTTTTGTTGTGCATGGGTAATCCATCAAAAGTAGAAAATAAAAATATTTTGCCCCTTATCATCCCATCGTAGGGCCTCTTCTTCCACTCGGATAAACTGAGGAAGAGCTGTAGTCTTTTCGAAAGCTCTAGGTTGATACTTGTGGATATTGTGTACCCACTTAGGACCTCATGTTCCAAGTGCTCTTCTATGCTTATTATTTTCTCTATGAGAATAGGAATTTTATGGGTCTTTCCCCTCTCGTGAAACCTTCTAGAGGTCTCAACGTTAAATTTTCCTCTCTTGAAACCCCCTTAGAGTTTCATCGTATCTTTCCTCTTTCTCATTTGCTTAACCTCCTCGAGGTTCTTTCCGTATCTAAAAGTGATGAGAGTAATCTCATTCTCTCCATCATTTTGATCTTTTCTCCTTATCTTTGTCTTATTATTCTTCCTCGATATCATAATGGATGAAACTCATAGGTCAGAAAGCTACATCAGAAGCTCGATATACCACCGTAACATCCCAAATAGGAAATGCAGCAATAAATGAACACAAACCGGAATAGTAGCAAGAAATCGAATCATAAAAATGTGTTAAGAAACACATAAACTCATCATGAATGTTAATAAAGAAAGAAAATATGATCCATTATATCAAATTTCAAAGTGGGGAAATGCAAGAATATGTGCCCTAAAAATATTATTTCCGCAGAATTGCATTATAATAGGGAAAATAATGTTGGTATCCCTTAGATCATGTATTATGGGACTTATATCCAAAAATATTTAGAAACAAATCCCTTTCCGAGGGTTTAAACAGACTTTGGCCTCGATATGGCTAAAAAGGCCCAAATCCTACGACTTGACTTATGCAGTTTTCTCAAGCATGCACAATGTAAATTAAAGATGGTTTCGATACAATATGGTATAGGACAATAGATCTAGATTTTAATATATCAAAGCATGGGAGAAAATGGATATCTAACTCCTTTTACACATCATAAAGATAACCCGTAAGAAGGGTTTCATGAGAGCACAAGTAAAAATGCATAGATTTGCGGACTGATCTAAAATAACATAGTCAAATAAAGCCACACACATATAGCTGAATCATGCAATAAATGAAGGAAGATCCTTCTTACAAACTTTAAAAGATAAGTGTTGGCGCTTTCCCCAAGAAAGCAAACAAAAGCAAGGGGTTTAACCTCTTCACCGCAACATCGCAAGGAATGAAGCAGCTCTCGCAAGGGAATGCACCGTAGGAGATGAAAATTACATTTTCCACATGCATAGATCTGAAATGAGCTCAAAAATCTTCCTCACCGATCTCCTAGAGAGAAGAAAGGCTTCTCCTCAAATACAAGTCTTAAGGTGCTGTGATCCTTCCACCGCAACACAACGTTAATCGTCAGAGAAATAACGCTCGTAGCTGAAGGAGGATGCTTGGAATCAAGCCAAATGTGGAAAACTAAAGTACAATGCTCCTCAAGAGATCACTCAAGGAAGGAGAAGGAATCCCCAAGGTAGAATGCGCAAAGTTAAACAAAGACAGTAATCTCAACTAAATAGTTTGTCATGCACTACAAAATCAATAATCATCAAGCTAACCTCAAATGGTTTCCATTCTCTTCCTTATAAGCTATGTGAGCCTCCTCATGTTTGGGTCCCACCCATTAGGTTTCCAACATCACAGATCAATCTCCCTCCAAACTCCAAGCAGTATCTCCATTAAGGCCACTCTCCCATAACAATGTTGTTTGATTTGGTCAAGGTTGACCTCTAACCTCGCTTCACCCCTTTTCACACCCAAGTGTCTTCAATCCATCTCTCATGTTTGTTTAAACTGATCCTTGTTCATATTGAGCTATTTTCATTGATGATCCAATCCTCTTCATGAATGCTATTGACTTGGTCAAACTTGACTTTGTCCACATCCATTTGCCCCTTGCTCACACCTCCGATGGTGTCAAATCCAACCACTAGAATGATCCCCTTTCATACCAAGAGGGTTTTTATGCTAGTTCAAGATAAGTATGGTTTTCCCCATTTATTCAACTACCAAGTGCAAAAACTAAAAATCAATATTCCTATTAGCATGCATGCTAATTTAGGAATATTACAAGAGACCTGAAGGAATAAATGTGACTCAGATGGGAAATATGATGAATGAAGTTATAATGAATGGAAGGAAAGTGATTTACGTGGAGGAGGGAGTGGGACCACAAACTGCAAATCGGGGTTCCCAAGTACCACCACCCTAAAACCAAACGATCAATAAAGGAGATCCCATGAGACTAAGATTCAAGGGTAGCATCCAAAATAGGTCTAGGGGATAGAAGCACAAAATAAGTCGACTCTTCCCACCGAATTCCCCATTAATCCATGCCCAAAAGTAACCATGATAAGCACACTAACACTCAATTACCAAATGACAAGACATACCTTCAAGCTTGATAGGCCCACCTTCAAATACAATCATGAAAAATGGGTGAGGGACCACATGGTCGGCTCTGTATAAAATGGCACAAAGAGATAAGCTTTGTGGATGCAATGGGTCACAGCATACCGCCTAAGGACCATCTTGGAGAAAAATTTCTCCTCAGTGGATATCACCCACAAAGTGGTGGGTAACATTTGGCTCCAACTCGGGATGATCTATTGAATAAGTGGTGAAGCTACTCGAACCAAAGGTCACGAGAACTCCAACAATCTCTCGTCACCACAGAATTGCTAATCACACACATATCAATGACTAAACCCATGAGGCAACATGTTTTTTCTTCACACTGCCTTATGATCACCCATGCTTAATGTCAAGCCTTAAAAATAACCGAATAATAAAAATATGTAAGTTTTAATTCAAATGCAACTAATCTACCATGAGAAAAATCATATGACATTAGTTCTCATGCAAAAATTAGCATGCAATGCATTATACTCTAACACGCATAACATACAATGTCAAGTTAGGCATAGCCATAGACCTAATGCAACCAACATGTCAATTTATCAATACAAGAATGCACGCTTCCATGATTACTTTTACAATGGACCCGACAGTCAAAAATGGGGATAATGATATGAGGGGTTATGTGAGGGTTGGAGATGGGAAAACAAGAGACTCATACACCATAGAAAGGAACGTTGGAAGAAGGAAAAGACACCAACCAAGATGTAATATCTTGTTTCTGTGGATATCTCTAAAACACGGCAAACTCAAACTGGAAGAGATGGACTGGGAGGGCATTTACTGATATTCGCCTTCCGAAAAGAGGACGAGATCCGGAGGCTACCTCTGCCCTTTCCGTACTTTGTCTAAGAGTGAAATATAAACACACAAAGTGGTATAGAACTAGAATTCTCAAGCATATACATGTAAATAATGTTGCAAAGCAGTATATATAATAGCAGAGAAAGAAAATATGGCAACTCATCCAGAAACATAGAGAGGAAATGCTAAGTCATTTTATTAATCCGAGAAATATACGATAATAACAGGTGATTAGAGTGATGGTACCCAATCTTGCTCAATGCAAGTGAAGAAATACTCTCGTAACATACAAGAAATGGTTTCTTCGAACTCGCGTCCCAAATGTGAAACTCGTGTCATTGCCATCGCTAGAATGAACTCGAAGAATAGGGGATGATTCCATTGCCGGGAATGAGCTGAAAATCTGCAATCCTCCTCACTCTCACCAACTCGGCGAAACCCGAAACCATATCAAAAATGGCCGACCCCCGAAAACCTCCAGAAACATCCCTTGGGGAATTACGCCGGCCTCCAAGGCTCGCGCAGGCTAAATGAGAGTAATGACCGAAACACCGCTCAAAATCCACCAAAACTTCTCCCGCAGGAAAAAGGCCGATCCTTCGCTCAAAATCTCGGCTCAATCTCCCGCAGAAATCCCGATCCGGAGCACCTCCAAAATGGATCGCGTCCTCTCTCCCGCGATCGCGCGCCTATGAAAGCCAAGTCTAAGCGTAAAACCCAAAAAACCTCACAAAATACCGAAGAAATAACCTTGCTCATGACATCAAGCCCCCCGGCTAAGGGGCGATCTCCGACCGGAACACTCAATGCACTAAATAGTGCCGCAAACAGCAACAAATTAGCGTGCTCAAGAAGACAAAACGTCTACGTTCAATATCATCAACAAAGAATGAATCAAATGAGAAGGCTCCTCCCTCTTTATAACGTTGGCCTTCCTCCAACCCTAAGGCCATCTCCTCAACGTAGCCTCCATCTCTTGCCATGTGCCCAACCTCTCCCCGTAGAAGCTTTCTAGAGATAACGTGGCCTCTCTCTACATGGTGCTTCGGTCCCCCTTGGCTCCCCCTCGTTAAGTCACAACGTTGTTCTACTAGGAGGGTATTTTATTTCTTAAGTGAGTTAGACCCTCTCCACTCACCTTATTTATTTATAAACTGCAGACGGCAAAACTAAACAAAATTGAATATTCCACCAGCAGGCTACTAATTAGGAATATTACAGCCTTCCCCGGAAAAATGTTGCTTGTCCTCAAGCAACCATGATGGATGTCGCAAAATCTTCTCTACTCTCCCAAGTGGCATCCTCATCCCAAGAAATTCTTCCACCTCACCAATAATTCTTATCGTCCTCGTCTACAACGCTTCCTTGTATCAATAATAGCCTGCCACAACACCGCGCGTTCCTCATCATCCATGGGTGGTAGCCCCTCCGTCACTATCACCTCGCTGCCCCAAGACCTTCTTTCAAGCATGACACATAAAAAACGTTGTGGATTCATCGCCTTTGGGGTAGCTCCAACCATACGCAACTTGCCCAATCCTCGGGCGTATCACCTTGTATGGCCCGTAAAAAGCGAGGCTTGAGCTTCTCGCCTTCCTTTCTACTTCAGCGATGACCGTCGGTATGGTCGTAATCATAGGTAGACCAAGTCCTTACCTCAAATCGTCTCTCCACCCGACCTCTGCCTACATACAAAGCCTTCTAATCGGTTTTCAGGTTGTAGCCATATTGTCCGAGAGTTTGGAGATGTCCCCGACTCTCTTTGATCCAAATTCGTTCTAAGAGCCTTGCTAGCACCGAACATCACATTAGCAAAAGATAACGAATGATACCCATAAGCAAGGCATAAAATGGTGACATACCAATGGACATGTGATGTGTCTTGTTGTAGCAAGATTCTCAAATGCAACCATCTCAACCATGCTCGTTGTCGCCCACCGACATAGTTATGCAAGTAGCCCTAGCCACTCTGTTAACTATCTCTCGTCCGTCCATCCGTCCGTGGGTGATAACTCGGTACTCGATGTCAACTCCATCCCCAACAAGCCGGAAAGCTCTTGCCAAAATCCACCCATGAAGCGGCCGTCCTCGTCATACCCATGATGGGCCCAGGAAGACCATGTACCGAAACTTCTTCGAAAAACAAATTTCGGCCACCCCAGGTCGCTATGTAATGTGCGGATATGGCGAAAAAGTGCGCATACTTTGTCGGCCCATCAATGACGACAAAGATACAATCCTTGCCTCGCACCATGGGCAACCCCGTGATGAAGTCCATCGATAGTGCTCTCCCATTTCCTCCCATCGGGAAGAGGTCGGCAATGGCCCCGCGAGATGACTCATCTCCCCCTTGTTCCTCCGACAAACATCGCACTCATTGATGCGTCGGAGTACGCTCCTCCTTGAGGGACCTTCCATGAGAACCTCTTCTGGTGGCCCCGTATGGTTTTGGTAAAACCCTAATGGCTCGCCAATGGAGAATCATGTGATGCCTCGGAGTATCTTCTTTCTTAAGTTGAGATCCCCGCCCAAGAAGACCTTATCCCCGTAGTAAATGATCTCATCACCACCCCGTACTCCGTCATCCGCCACTTGTCCATCCAAAGACCTCACATGCAAATCGTCCTCTGGTGTACTCCACCAAAATTTGAGTTCCCCTCCAATCCGTATCTGCTTCTCATAAGAGATAACGTGGTCGGTCTACGTGAAAGGGCATCCTGCCACCACGTTATTCTTACCTTTGACATACTTAATGTCAAAGTCATATGCTTGGATCTACCGATCCACTTCTCACGCTCCTATAGCTTTCCGTTCGCTTGAAAAAGAACCCAAGGTCGTTGTGATAAGTTCTCACCTTGAACCCGTCTCCTACCAAATACGTCGAAATTTGGCCAAGGCATGCATGATGGGCAACATCTCCTCGTTGTATATAGAATACAACCTCTCGTGTGGAAGGAGCTCGGCTCGGCTATAGGGTGTCCCCTACATCAATACTATGTCGATCCTCTCCCGACGCATCACACTCCAAGACAAATGGATGCATAAAATCCGGAAGAATGCTAATCGGGTAGCTACTCATCACCTCCTTGAGCCTATCAAAGGCTCACTACACTATATCTGACCAACTGAATTCCCCCTTCTTCGTCAAATCTATAAGTGGTGCAGAAAGCTGTGAGAACCCTCTAACGAACTTCCTATAATAGGTACATATCCCAATGAACCCTCGAAGTTCCGTTACGTTCCTCGGCTCCGACCAATCTCTGATGGCTTTAATATTCTCCTCATGGACCCTCACTCCATCCACTCCAATAATGTGACCCAAATACAACATCTCCGTCATCCAAAACTCACACTTGGAGAGATTAGCATAGAATCCTTGCTCTTCCAAGATGCGTAGTACCGCTCTATATGCTAGAGATGCTCCTCCCAAGTCCGCTATATATGAGTATGTCATCGAAGAAGACCAATACAAATCCCTCGATGATCGCGGAAGATATGGTTCATGCAAGACCGAAAAGGTGGTTGGTGATTTGGTCAGCCCAAAAGGCACAACCAAAAACTCAAAGTGTCCATAATGACACCGAAGGCGGTCTTGGGAATGTCCTGGCCCCTGCGTAACCTCGATGGCACCGATCTCAACCCAATCTTCGAGAATAACTTGGCTCCTCTGTACCTCATCCATCAACTCATCTATCCCGGGTATAAGATACCTCGTTTTTCCGTGTCTTCGTTTCCGGCCATGTAATCAATGCACATCCTCAAGGTGTCGCTTCCTTCTTCACCAACACTACGGAAGAAGCAAACCGGCTCGTGCTCGGTCTAATGTTCCCAAAAGCCAGCAACCTCCGGATGGCCCGCTCTTTGACCTCATCCCGATAGGCTTCGTGATGCCTATAGGGGGTAGTGATCACCGCCCTCGAATACCCTACTCAAGCTCAATGTGGTGTTCTTCAAACCCCTCAATTTGGTGCCGACCTAGTGGTATATCCTCAAACACTACATCATACCCGTCAAGGATGGCTTGTATATCTGCATGAACCTGCCGACCGGTGTCCTCACTCGATGCCCGCAACTCAACCACCCACTCTATGTCTCCCTTCCGGAAGTCTCGCTCTCCATCCTGTGCCGAAATCGTCCGAGGTGGGTAAGTGTGCATCCCACAGATCTTCTCATGCTTCTTGGTCTTCTCTTGTCATCCCACTCCATCTCTAAGGCCTCCCAACCGTGGTGACCTTCCCGCAGTAATCAACCACCGAACACCCAATACCACATTGGTATCCGGTATTTCGACCACGAAAAAGTGATCGGTCACGGTGTAGGTACCCATCGTCATCGCCAAACTGGGAACATATCAAGCACACCGCATCGTCCGGGCCTTGTAGACCAAAACCGAAAATCCGTCAAAAGCTCTCACGGTACCTCTCCGCTCAACCATCTCTGCATCAATGAAGTTGTGGATTGCTCCACCGTCAACCAAAACCGACACTCGCCGGCCACGCATCGTCCCTGGTGACGCGGAAGCCGTCAATACTTGGGAACTCCTCGCAAAGTCGCAAGGGTCCCTCCTATGGGTGTAAAGCGTGCCCTCCCCGTCCCGGAGGTGAGTGCAACCGATCTCCGGGCCGTCGACTATCTCCCCGCCCTCATCATCCTTTTCATCCTCTTCCCCGCTATCATTGGAGAAGACCTCGGTGAAGTGTGCTTTGCCGCCCACACCTATGCCCTAGCACCCACGGCTCCCCGACAAGGAAGCATGGGCCACTTCTTCCCTCAACTCCCTCCTCGGCATCATCATCTATTTGTGCCTGCCCTTGACTCCTATTTGGAGGCGAATCCTCACATCCTTCCCCTTGGGCTAGAAACCCCCGTCTCTAGGGGTAAGGTGTCCGAGTCCCGGGTAATGCATCCGTAAGTCCCTAGTCCCCGCCGATAGCATCCCGAAGTGTCGCCGGGTCTGGGCGTGGACCCGACCAGACCCCAAAGTGGCTCGCTAACCCCCTCCACAAACATATAGATCATCCGCGTCGCTGGAGCAGATCCGGCACCATCACTAAAACTCAAGAAATCGCAACATATGCTCCCTAGCTCCCGTCCGCTTGAGCCTCGCTGCCTCATCAAAGTGTTGTTCCCATCCTCTCGTCAAATCACCCATCGCCCCGGTAAACCTCGTGATACAAGCCACATCAGAGAATGCACGAGTGTGACCATCCCACAGAACCACCAATCTCGGGCCTCACCATCCAAATGTAATGTTGCCACTCGATGGCCTCCATCTCCTACATCCGGTTAAGCCGGAAATAGATGTCCAACTTCTCCACCCAAGACTTTGTTGAACCATTTCCGATGAGCCATCAAACGTAGCAAATGGAATCTCGCTAGATGTGCAAAGTGGGGAATCTCCATCATGATAATGTCGGTGCCCTCTATGATGGTCGCAGTGGTCTACTATTCCGCTCGGAGCCGAACGAAATCCCAAATGAGAGAGAATCTCGAATCCCCGCCCATAGGGCTAATACTCGCAAAATACTTGCCCATGTGTCCGTGCTCCTCGCCTCTCGTTGGGCTCCTACCCCGTGTTCCAAGCCCCAAGAAAGTGGGCATGTAGATCTAGTAGGTGCACGGGAAGCCACTGGCCGAGGAGTATCACACCGAGCAAAGACCATGCTCCGTAAATGGTGGGATGTACCCGATCCCTCTCCTACCTCGGAAAACTCGTGGGGTCTCACGCTGTCTTTCGCCCTCTACACCGATGAATCTTCGACCCATCACCTCAACCGTCCAAGCAAACTCGCATCGATTTAAGGAGTGTCTCCTCAAACTGCTTGGCTCTATGTCATTCGGCCGGCCACCCGCCCCCCCCCCTCGCTCCCGAATCTAATACAGCTCCCTCCTATTCTACGTCCGTCATAGGATCTCTCTCTTGCTCGTGTCCACCACCCGAATACGCTCTCTCTGTAGGTGTTCTCCAACCTACGCTCATGGTCTTGTAACAAATATATGGTCTCTTCCCGTGTCATAGACCACAAAGCCGAGCCAAAATCTATGTTTCCGATACTACCGTAATATCCCGTTTCTGGGATATCTCTAAACACGGCAACCTCAACCGTAGATGGACTCTGGAGGGCATTTACCGGATATTCTATTTTCCCCGAAAAGAGGACGAGATCCGAGGCTACCTCGGCTCCTTCGCACTCGTCTAAGAGTGAAAGATAAACACACTATGGTATACAACTAGAATGCTCAAGAATATATAAAAATAATAGTAACAGTATATAATAGCGCGTAGAAAGAAAATACGGCAACTCATCTAGAAACATAGAGAGGAATGCTACATTTTATTAATCTAAGAAATATAATGAAGTACAATGGGTGATCGTAGTGATGGAACCTAATATTTCTCAATGCAAGTGAAGAAATACTCGTAATACACAGTAGCCTATCAAGCCTTCTAAATCCCATGGCCCTACCTCAATGAAAACTGCAGAAGTTATACTGAATGAACCGAAGACTAGGGGCCGATCCCCCTTGCTTAATGAGCTGAAAATCTGCAATCCTCCTCTCTACTCACCAATCCGCACAAAACCTTAAACCATATAAAAAATGGCCGACCCCCGAAAATCTCCGTAAAATCGCCTTCTTGGGGAATTACGTCGTCTCTCCAAGGCTCGCGAGGCTAAATGAGAATGATTGAAACACCACCTCAACCCAACAAAAATCCTCCCATGTGCAAAGGTTGATCCTCTACTCAAAATCTCACCAATTCCTGCTGCAAATCCCGATCCGGAAGCACCTCCAAAAATGGACCTAAGGCTCCTTCTTTCAAAGGATCGGCGGCGTATCTATGAAAGCCCAACTCCGGCGAAACCAAAACAACAAAACCTCTCACAAAATACTAAAGAAATAACCTTGGCCGAGAAGGCACTTAAGCCCTCAAGGGCGAGATCTCCGACCGGAGAAACTCAATGTGTGCACTAAAGAAGGCCGGGCAGACAGTGCTAAAATGTACCCGTTGTGCTCAAGAAGACAAAACGTCTAGCTCAATATCAAAAGAATAAATCAAATGAGAAGGCTCCTCTCTTTATAACATTGGCCTTCCTCCAACCCTAAGGCCACTTCCTCAACGTAGCCTCCATCTCTTGCCACGTGCTCCAACCTCTCCTGCTAAGCTTCTAGAGCTAACGGGCCTCCTCTCTATGTGGTGCTTCGGCTCCCCTTGGCTCCCCTTAAGTCACAACGCGTTGTGCTACTAGAGGGTGTTTTATTTCCTTAAGTGAGTTGGGGACCTCTCCACCACTTTTATTTATTTACAAACTATAGACGGCAAAACTAAACAAAATCAAAATATTCCAATTAGATGTCGCTAATTAGGAATATTACACGAGTGGATTAACTTAACTTTCAATCAAGAGATGGAAATTTCAATGATCAAGTATATGAATCTTTGATGAAGAACTATTCGGGCCTATCATCCTAGGTGAGAAAGATTAAACAACCGATATATTTAGGATGATATTATTTACTATTGGGAAAACAAGTGACTCACTATCGTATTTTAGAAAAACCACGATTCTCATGGTAGGGGAAACCGCTCATCAAAACTATGGGAACAAACTTCATCACAAATATCCATTTCCGAGGTAGGGACATAAGAAGGGGATGAATGCTCAAACATGAATAAAAACTCTATATCAGTGGCATGGCTAGTGGAAGCTTCTTCCTCGATTTCTTTTACATTAGAGTCATCATAATTTCCCACAATTTTGATTGAGTCATCTTGGAACATAATAAGAGGCCCTTCCAATCACTAGGAAGGGATTCATAAGGGCCAACAATGTTATTCGAAGGGGCAGTATCTTCTTCTTTCATAAGCTCATTATTATGGATTTGAGAACCATGGGGTCTTTATTCTTATAATCATACCCACCCCCCAATCAATAGCTCTAAAAGTCACTCGTAGATTCTTCATGTATTTGAATATCACATCCTTCCTAGAATCATCTGATTATTCACTCTATATTTTATGATTGTTAGGTTCCATTCATCTTCTTATCTAGAGAAGGAGAGATTTTTTTCCTTCATGTGTTCTCGAAGATTTCTATCCAAGGTATTTGATATATGATTTTGATAATGCTTCAAGAAGAAGGTCATCAATATGACTCTTTTATGTTCACACTTCATGTTACGTAGCCTTTCCGATTTCTTCAATAGTGGGAGAAAATTTGTTCATAGTTATATGTAGCCATCATTTGCATGCAAGGCTCTTCATATTCCCTCATTGGTTCCCACAATACCCGAAGGCTCTCGGGATCAAGATCATCTTCATTATCCCAAAGGAGATGCTTCAATTCATGAGTCTCTTTTTTTTGGTGCAATCCTCAATCACTTGATCTTGATGATTTGGAGAAGGATCTGTAACACTCTTCCTCACATAAAACCATATTCAATAAATTCTCCGTCGGCGGCCCACATCCAACATTTGGGATATGTCTTCATGAGATTGGAATAAAAACCCTTCATGCAACAAGAAGTGTGTAGTCAACATTGGACTAGAAGGAATGCTTTTAGGTTTACATGACTCAAGCCAATCGGTATTTGGGGAAATGGATAGGACAAACAATTCCATTTGGTCACAAGGTTGAGTTATATTTTTCTTTCAAAGATACCTGGCGACTTTACCATGTGGTTGGCTTAGAATGTGGATCTCATCGAACAATAACATATTCTTCATGGATTTTCAAGGAGGGATATTTTCAGATCCCTGTCATATCTATGGTAGGAATATATGTGGTCAACATGTTTTCGGGTCCTTAATGAGATGGGAGTCGCCAAGGTGAATGAAATTTCCTTGAAAAATGCTTGATTCACCCTACAAGCATTGACTTTGAATCTCAATGAAGAACTAGGGCTTTGTTCTTCCAATGGAGTCACCAATAATGATATGTCAATGCATCGAATGGGGAACAAAACACGCATTTAGTCTCCTCGATAATGGCACCAAAAATGTTACTACTCAAAATAGAATGGGACCTAAAAGGGACTCCTAAAGGGACAACTACTAGATCAAGGGCAATGATGGAGATGTAGCCCATTGTCACCTCAGCTAAGGCTCCCTACTCTTTACCACTTTCATCGATGGGAGGATACCAAGTATATAGCAAGTCACTTATGAAGGATGGATCAACAAATGGATGTGAAGTGACCTAAATTATCCTTTCCCTATGATCTAGGTAAATTTTGCTACCCTTTAATCCAAGACCTTTTACGTAGGTTGATGTGTTAGAATTGGATTTAATCAAAATGTTAATGAACAGAAATGAACATCTACATGCTTTAAAGAATAGGAACATAACAAGCATTAGCAACATACGATATTGATAATGGATTTCATCTAGGAGGGACTACGTCTGTGTCTTATGTGTCATGATGGTAGGGTCGTTGCATTAAGTGTTGTAAATAGTGTTAATGTACATGGATGGTGGTTTCCTCTTCTACCATACAAGGAATGTTCACACAGAGTGGCTGTTAGACCTTTCCACAAGATGTTCCACTACGTGAACTCTCATTCACAAAATGACTCCTATCGCATGACAATAAGTCACACATAATGACTATGAATATCCCGGGCTAGCATGGCAAATAAAGGGATATCAATCAAACATACATGTGATAATGAGTATCCGCCAACATGGCAACAAAGGGATCTCAAACAACATAAAAACAATCCATGATGGAAAATTACAACTCACATCAACATAAAAACAAGATCCCACATCAAACATCAACATGGATCTATACAACACAATGCATATCATACAAAGAGATAAAGAAGCCCATGATCACAACTATTATATACCTCACATCCTCGTGACATCTCAAGAAAAGAATGATAAAACTATTGGATCCGGTTGTACCATCAATCCCGTGGCACCGAATATCCTAAAATCGACTTCTCACTCACCGATCGTGTGTACACTGCAACTCCACTTTGGAAAAGTGGTTGAAAAATGGAATGGTCAAATAGAAAATTCAACACAATCGTATCTTTGCATCGAATAGTAAAATCGACATAAATTTTGTTCCATTTGGACACCGGAAACATTTCGCCACCCCTGGGAAGTAAGGATCAATCATGGTTCCACCCCCTATTGTATGGGCTCATGGTTCCGCCCTCAAAATATTTGTCGCTCCTCTCCTCCGACCTACTCTTCCCACACTAGTGAAATGAGGGCTTAAATAATAATTTGGGGCGGACTTCCCAAAGGAAGCTGTTGTGGCATGTCAGAAAGATCTCGATTTTGGAGGGGAGGGTTGGGCAATCAAACCCTGCCCCCTCCCATGATAGAGTAATAGTGTTTTAATTACCAACGTAATGTTTTAATTGGGGGGGATGGACCCGCATCGGGCAGCCTGCCCCCAACCACCTTCGCCGTCGTTATACGTTAAGGAGTGGGTTATGGTTGTTTTAATATATATATATATATATATATATATATATATATATATATATATATATATATATATATGGTAAATGATTGGGGTGGCGAGGTCGGGTCACGTCGTACCACCCCACCACATATGTTATATGTAATGTATTTGGGCTCGAAGGGGCTGTGGCTCATCGGCTCATTATTTTAATTTTTTTTTTTTTTTAACCATGCGTTGGGGTGGTGGGGGTGTGGCTCGCCACCCCCTTTTTTTAATATATATATATATATATTATTAAAACAAATTGCTCATTTTAACAAAATTGATTTTCTTGCAGTTAGAGGACATTTTAAATGTCCCACAATTTCACCCGAAATATGGCCGGAGCCGGCCTGAATTGACGAACGGATTTGGGTGAAATTATTGTGCCTCTTTTAACTTTCCAAGTCACTCCTAACAACCCCTCGAAATTTGAATGGCTCTAACTTCTCCATGGGCTGCACTTGCTTGACGAGCCGTTCACATCGTTGCGATCAAGACAACGAGATATTCAACTTGAACCGTTTTGAGAGAAATCCAAACACTTTGAGTTTTGAGCTTTCATAAGCTCCCCTTCATCCCGTGTGTGTTCGGAGCCACTCCGGATCATTCCTCCACGCTCGAGGAGCTTTTGTCCTCCAGCACCAATAATAATCTGCAACCGATGTGTACTATATGTCTACACCACAAGTGTTTCGAAAAGGCCACCCTTCCATCTCCTTCACTTTTTTCATGGGAGCCTTAAGCGATGAGACGACACCCGCATCCTTTGGAAAACTCCGTAGTACAATCTCCTCGCAAAATACATGCTCGCGATTGACCAACTATGACCTGTAAATTTCCCCTACTTGCCACGAGCCTACATACTCGGTGTTCAAGCTTAGATCAAATGGAAATCACACCTGTACTTCATATCATTACAAGGCCAAAAACATCATCGCCACATTTCGAAGTGATGGAAAACACCTCATCACTTTTACATGAAAGAAAATGCATCACACGATTTATAAAACAAGGCCAAAATATCATTGTTGCCGAACAAGCGTATGGAAAAACACATCATCACTTTTACATTTAAAAATGAAACACATGATTTAAGGCAATACGTAACATGACACACTACCACATCTAGAAAAACCATCTCTCACTTATCAAAGTGAATGGATCACTTCGTGGCTCACTTTCTTGTCAAACAACTATTTCAATCGGTCCATGCACCGACGCTTGTCCTTAAGGTGTTGCTCTGGATGGAGCCTCGAATATGTGGCTCTTTAATGACCACTTTGGTTGCACCGGACAAAAGGTATTCTTCATCCATACCTTCTTAACCAGCTTTATTTTTCTATCATGGAGAAGGCCACACCTCATCCTCCTTTGTGCTTCCAGTTTATTTTCCAACACTTAGAAATGACATGGTTATATAAACCACAAAAATGACAAGTTTTTTGATGCCATGATCGATGTCCATGATTAGCAACATGTTGACAATCAAAATTAAATTAAGTAGGTAGTGGAGACTTGTTATACCTTCCTCGGTGGTCTCTAGTGCAATCATGGTGATGAGAGCTTGCCTAAGCTCTTTCACCGTAGCATGCACTTCCATGGAATGATGGTGAAGTGTTCGCATCAATCCTCTTCGGGTGAGTTCAACAATGTTTGTTTGCCTTTGATGTCCTTTGAACATCCTCCTTCAAAGGTATCCCAAACCCGCGTAGCGAGGTATCCGTACAACCTCCAATGGTCGAGTTATGCCTTGGCCACGAATGCCAAGCCCTCTCCTTGGTACCCCACCTTTGTAAGGAGTCTCATGTCGGTTCCTTAATGGGTATCTCCACACTTCCAACCGTAAATGATATCATGTGGAAGATGAAATCCAAAGATAAATCAACACCGTTTTACCTTAGCTATCAATTTGGAAAAAGGTGAAGAGGGCTTCTTCAGCCTTCAAGCAGTTTGCTACTTCCTCCAAGGCATTCGTCGTGGCTTAGAACAGCTACAATCATTACTTCTCCTCCTCCTTCTCTTCCTATAGATTTTCTTCAATGCCTCATGATTCGCTTGAAGACTTTGTTGTGGCATCAATTATTCCAATGACTTCGTCATGGCTTGCAAATAAAGCCGCAATCAATGTTTGTCCTCCTTCTCCTCTTGTAGAATCATTTAAACTCAACGTTGTCTCGCCGCTTGTTTCTCATAAGCTTCGTACAACATGTCTACCTTATCGGACACCCTAAGCATGGTCTTGTACATGTCTTTGATATCCTCCATAGCTCAACTCAGCGAACGTTCAATGGTTCACGCCTGCAATCCAAATCAGCAAGAAGACCGATTTGATACCACTTGATCCGAGTAAATTTCGCTACCCTTTAAACCAAGACCTTTTACTTTAGTTGATATGCTAGAATTGCATTTAATCAAAGCATTAATAAACACAAATGAATATCTGCATGCTATAAATAAGAGGAACATAACAAGCATTAGCAACATACGATATTGATAACGGAGTTTATCCAAGAGGGAATACATCTCTGGGCCTCGGTGCCAAGATGGTGTAGGCTGCTGCATTAAGTGCTGTAAATAGTGCTGATGTACATGGATGGTGGTTTCTATATCATAGAATGAAAATTCCCTCACAGAGGAGTGGCTAGAATTCTCCACGAGATGTTCCACTGCAAGAACTCTCATTCACAAAAAGGACTCCTATCAGTATGACAATAACTCACACATAATGACTATGAGTATCCCACCAACATGGCAACAAAGGGATCTCAATCAAACATACATGTGATAATGAGTATCCCACCAACATGGCAACAAAGAGATTTCAAACAACATAAAACAATCCATGATGGAAAATTACATCTCACATCAAGACAAAAACAAGATCCCATCAAACATCAATAGGGATCTATACAACACAATGCATCTCGTAGCAAAGAGATAAAGAAGTACATGATCACAACTGTTATATACCTCACATCTTGGGGATATCTAAAGAAAAGGATGATAATCTATTGGATATGACTGTACCATAAATCTCATGGCGTCGAATATCTTGAAATTGACTGCTCACTCACTAAATGTTGACACTTGCAACTCCACTTTGAAAAGTGGCTGAAAAATGGAATGGTCAAATAGAAAATCTGAATACAACATCAGATTCGTGGTGTCGAATAGTGAAAAATTGACATAAATTTTGTCCCATTTGGAGACTGGAAACATTTCGCCCCCCTTGAAGGTTGGGCTCAATCATGGTTCCGCCCTAGAAATATTTTCCGCTTCTTTGCTCCCACTTGCTCTGCCCACACTAGTGAAAATGAGGGTTTAAATAATAATTTGGATCGGACTTCCCAAAGGAAGTCGTTGTGGCGCATTGGTGAAAGATCTGATTTGGAGGGAGGAGGTCGGGCGGTCAAACCCCGCCCCCTCCCGTGATAGAGAAACATTGTTTTAATTACTAATGTAATTTTTTAATTGGGGGGGCCTGACCCACATTGGGCGACTCGCCCCCAACCACCTCCACCGTCGACATACGTTAAGGAGTGGGTTATGGTTGTTTTAATATATATATATATATGGTAAACGGTTGGGGTGGCGGGGTTGACCGTCGACCACCCCACCACATATCCGTTATATTTAATTTTCTTTTTTAACCGTGCGGTGGGGTGGCAAGGGTGGTGGCCAACCACCCCCTTATATATATATATATATTAAAACAAATTGCTCATTCTAAAAAAAAATCTGATTTTGGGCATTAGAGGACATTTTAACTGTCCCACAATTTTGCCCAAAATATGGTTGGAGTTGGTTGGATTTCAGAAAAATTGTGCCTTCTTTAACCTGCCAAGTCACTAGGTGAACCCCTGAACTTTGACTGGCTCTAACCTCTCCATACAAACTCGGTTTGACGAACCATTCGCACTGTTGCGATCAAGAGGATGAGATATTCAACATGAACCTAGTTCGAGAGCAATCATAACACTTTAATTTTTTATCTTTCATAAGCCCTCTTTGTCCTATGTGTGTCTCTGGAGCCACCTGGATCACCGTAGAAGAAGATTACGAATGGATATTTCTTGATTTTTAAGCAAGGTACAAGGCTTCCTAGGAGAAGGAGGTGAGGATTTAAGGGCTAGGTTAATGGATTATGACTTGTAAAGGAGTTTCCTAATCCCTAAAATCCTTGCAAAACTTGGATTCTCAAGTTTTCTTAAAAGAATTGTCTTTGATGAGAAATGGGACCACACGGGGCCGAGTGGACACAACCTAGGTTAAGGTGAGGGATTTTAGAAACCTATGATGATATTAACCTAAATAAGGAAGGGAAAAGGATAAAAACAAGAATTTCCACTCAAAAGTGTCAAATTGATCCTATGAGGTACTAGCCTAGGGAACACCAGGGCAAAGTTTGATCTCAGAGCTAGGGCTTGGGATATATTGCAATCCCACCATAAAAATTTCTTCAAATTTGGAGGAGACCTTGAGAACATACCAATTCAATAGAGGCTAGGTGATCAAAAATTTTCTATGGCTAATTTTTTTGGGAAAACGATGCCCTAGGTGGCCGAGGTTGGCTAGACCTAGAAAAGAGGGGAAAAGGTGAAGAAAAAAATGTTTGAAGGTGATCACCTTATGGTGGATCAATTACAAATTCCTTTGTGTAGAAATTTATTAATAATGTGATGTATTACTGGACTCTCTTGATCTAACAATTATATCCACTGTTAAATACATAACCTTTCTACTTAATTCTTTGTGGAAATTTAATCGCCAATTGCAAACACATGAAGAAAAATCAATCGCACATAACAAGATGTTTTTACTGGGAAAGCATAAAGCTAAAAACCCCAACTATTATATATTATGTATATCATGGATCATGAAACAATCTCATACAAAGCTCTACTCTAAGAGTTCTCAGTACAACGTACAAATATCGTCTCACATTGTCATACAAAAATTGGCTCACACATGCACCAATTTACTGACTCCTGACAGCTTGCCTCCACTTTGAAATCCCTGATGAAGAATATCTCTGAATGAATTCGATCTTGCCTTGCCTTGACTGCGCAATCCTCATTGGCATCTCCAATGTGTGTGTAAATGCATTGAATGCACCACTATAGTCACAACAGATAGTCAAACAAACCCTTTCACCTATCTCTCCACTGGGTCTCCACTGGATCTGACATGCATGTAGTTAGAAATAGTATTTCTTTAGTTGCATGTGAGAACATTGATTGTGAATTAATTTAATATTTAATTCATTGATCTCTCACTAGTGTGTCATTAGTTACAACTAGCACAACTGAGTTTAACTCACTTAACTAAGCTAAACTAAATAGAAACTCACATAACTAGTCTTCCAATTATGTTACAACTTTGTATCACTCAGTTACAATGAATTCCATTGTGCATTTCCCACCAACCAACCTTGGAACTCGTAATTCCTTCAATCAACTGGTTTGTCACATCAGTTAACTGAAATCAAGTGCTTCAAGAGAATAGATTATTATTTATTGTTTGATTATTATTAAGGGCTAATAATAATCGACATGCATTCTATTTTTAGACATGCAATCTATAAATAGATTTTTCCCATGCATCTAAAAATAGAAACTCATCTATAAATAGAATTTTCTCAACCATCTATAAATAGACTCCTGCTATAAATATATTTTGCTCAACATTCTAAAAATAGACATACACCTAAAAATAGCCTGCGGGGCCCACCTTGTGTAGGTGCTTATTTTTCACTAGGATCATCATCTTGTTGAATCTTAACACTCCCTCTCAACAAGAAATGGATTATCCTTCACCCGATCTTGCCTCTATGGTATTCGAATTTTCTCCTAGTGAGAACCTTCGTCAGAATATCTGCATCCTGATCTTCCGTAGGAATGTATTGAAGCAACATGAATCTATGATATGATGATACCAGATATCAATATGCTTAGATCTATCATGAAACACAAGATTAATCAAGAGTTTAATGCAACTTTGATTATCACAATGAATCAGTGTAGGATCTAAATTAGAACCAAACAAACCAACCAGGATCTTCCTCATCTAGATAGCCTCACATGCAGCTTGACTTGCTCCCATGTATTCCGCTTCCACTGAATTGAGCACCACGGATCGTTGTTTCTTACTGTACCAAGAAACAACTGTAGATACAATACTGAAAACCCCTCCTGATGTGCTCTTTCTGTCCATTGGGTTTCCTGCCCAATCTGCATCTATGAATCCATGTAACTTCACCTCATCCGTCTGTCTGTACCATAAGCCACACTCAGATGTGCCCCTAAAATATCTCAGGACATGCTTGTCCACCTTCCAAAAGAGCTTGGTAGGCTTAACCATCGCTTGACTAAGCTGGTTCACCACATAACATATTTCCACTCTTGTATTAACTAAATACATGAGAGAACCCACCAACTGTCGATAGACAATAGCATCCACTACCTTTGCCGATGTAGCATCCTCTTTCCTCCAATTTTCTGGAAGAGGAGTATCCATGCATTTGAAGCCCTCCATGTGAAATTTACTATCTCCCTTGCATACTTGCCTTGAGACACAAACAGTTCACAATCTCACTACCATATTTCCAATCCAAGGAAATAGTGAAGGAGGCCCATATCCTTCATCTCAAACTCCTTTGCAAGGTCCTCCTTGCATGAGTGTATCAGCTGCTCATCACCAGTCAATATTAAATCATCAACATAAAGAAAAATGATTAAAATCTTACCCTCCACCACAATCTGGTATAGGTTTGTATCTTCCTCACTCTTGGTGAAGCCAAGTCCAGTGAAATAGCTATCGATCCGAGTGTACCAAGCACGGGGTGCTTGCTTCAGCCTATACAACGCTCCTTTGAGTCTGCATACATGCGACTCGCTTCTGAAGATATAAAATGTAGAAATTTATTAATACTGATGTATTATCGGATTCTCCTGATCTAACAAATTAATCTTATGTTAAATACAAAATCCTTCCACTTAATTCTTTGCGGAAATTAAATTGCCAATTACAAACACATGTGAAAATCAATCGCACATAAACACATTTGTTTAACGGGAAATATTAAATCTAAAAACCCCAACTATCATATATTATGTATATCAATGGATCATGTAATAATCTCATACAAAGCTTAGTACATCAAGCTCTCAGTACAATCAACAATCATTACACACTGCCATGCATAAATTTGCATCTCTATGCACCAATTTCTTGCCTCCTAACAACCTGCCTCCACTACACAATCCCTACTGAAGAAGACCTCTGAATGAATTCAAATTGGCCTTGCCTTGACTGCACCACCCTCATTGGCATCTCCAATGTGTGTCAGATGCATTATATGCATCATTATAGTCACAATAGATAGTCCATCTCACCCTTTCACCTATCTCTCCACTAGGTCTCTACTGGAACTCACATGCAAGTAGTTAACTGTTGTATTTTTTTAGTTGTAAGTGAGTCTCTAGTTATGAATTAATTAAATAATTAATTCACTAAAATCTCACTAGTGTATCTTTCAGTTAGACTAGATACAACCTGCTCAACTGAGTTTAACTCACTTAAATGAGTTAAACTAAATAACAACTCCTGTAACTACTCTTCCAACTTTGTCATAACTTTTCCACTTCAGTTCTAACTGAGTCCTCCATGCATGAGCCACCAATAACCCTAGGAATTGCTTAATTCCTTCAGCCCACTGATTTTCCAAATCTATTCACTGAAATAAAGTGCTCCAAGAGAATAAGTTGATATTTATTATCGGATTATTATTAAGGGCTAATAATAATCGAAATTCATATATATTTAGATTTATGATCTATAAATAGACTTCGCCCAATATTCTAAAAATAGGATTTCATCTATTTTTCACATTTTATCAACCATCTACAAATAGCATCCTGCAACTTATAGAATATGCTCACCATGTCTAAAAATAGACATACACCTAAAAATAGCCTGTGGGCCCCACTTAGTGAAGGTGCTTACTTTTCACTAAGCTCTTCATCTTGTTGAATCTCAACACTCCCTCTCAACAAGATAGGGATTATCCTTCGCCCCGATACTGCCTCTATGGTATTCAAATTTTCTCCTGCTAAGCGCCTTTGTCAGAATATTTGCATCCTGATCTTCTGTAGGAATGTACTGAAGCAACATGATCTTCTGCTGCACACAATCTCTGATATGATGATACCGGATATCAATATGTTTAGATCTATCATGAAACATAGGATTAATCGAGAGTTTAATGCAACTCTGATTATCACAATGTATCACTATAGGATCTAAATGAGAACCGAACAAACCGATGAGGATCTTCCTCATCCAGATAGCCTCACATGTAGCTTGACTTGCTGCCATGTATTCTGCTTCCACTGAACTGAGTGCCACGAATATTTGTTTCTTGATGTACCAAGAAACTGTTGTAAATCCAATACTGAAAACCCCTCCTGATGTGCTCTTTCTATCTGTTTGGTTGCCTGCCCAATCTGCATCCGTGAAGCCATGCAACTTCACCTCATCCATCTGTCTGTACCATAAGCCATACTTAGATGTGCCCCTGAGATACCTCAGGACATGCTTGCTTGCCTTCCAAAAGATCTTGGTAGGCTTAACCATCACTTGACTAAGCTGGTTCAATGCACAACATATATATGGTCTTGTATTAACTAAATACATAAGCGAACCCACCAATTGTCGATAAACAGTGGCATCCACTACCTCTACAGATGTAGCATCCTCTTTCCTCCAATTTCCTGGAAGAGGAGTATCCATGGGCTTGCAGTCCTCCATGTTAGGGTCCTGTAATTTGGCAGATTGGTGTACCAAATGAAAAGGTAACATGAAACCAGTCTTTAGAGTCCTAGGACCTAGCTTCCTAGACTCAGAGAGGGATCTCTCAAGATTTTTGCAAAATATATGTGCTTTTTTGCTTTTAAGGGTTGATTTTAGGCTAGTTATTAAGTATGAGGTTTGGTTGTTTGTTTTGGTTGGGTATGATGATCAAAGAGCATAGGTAGAATGAGGAAATCTCCAAGTCATTGGGAAATGGAGTCAAATGAAAGTAATGATAAGTTCATCAATGGATCGGGGAGTATCATAGGGCAAAGCTAACTTGGCCAGTGGATCTTCAAAGTTCTTAGGGTAATGAGATGGGCATTAATAAGTTGTGAAAGCAGTAAAGCTATAATCAATTAAGAATCTTCCAGCTCTACTTAAACAAGAGAAATCTTTCAAGGTAATTGTTTGAAGCACGCCAAAGGACAGGGCAAACCATAGACTTCTTTAGACAAAATTTTAATAATCAAACCTTTTAGACAACAATTCAGCAATCAAAAGACTACTTTCAGATAAGGAAAACATATAAGATAACAGTGAGAGGAGCCTAAGATCAAATAGAAATAATATAATCTGCTTTTGACTAACTTTGTGGGATCTTTAAAGCAACATTTTGAGGCAGTCCAGAGGATAGGGCATACCATAGACTTCCCTGGTTTAGACTTTACTAAGTATACTTTAAAGAAGTTTTAGAAACAATATCTTAAGCCGTACTCAAGGGACATGGACTCACCATAAATTTCCCTGGTTTCACTCTATTGAATCATTTCTAAAATAACAAGCTAGATGGAGCTGGAGGGCAGTTAAAAATCCTCCAATCAGACCTTGCAGAAGAAAACATTAAGACAGTGAAGAGCAAACAGAACTAAGGTGCTTTCAAAAGACATTTCTTAGCCTAAATTTTTTTCTCTACTGCATCAAAGAAAGATGGAAACATAATGAAAATAGGAAATAACAATAACAGATTAGAAGCACTTCACCAACAGCCAAGCTTAGGGATCCAGTGATCTAGCCTCCTCCATCAACATACAAATCAGGGCATCCACAAGTTCCAAGACATCAATTTCCTTTCAACTTCCAAGAGACTATATATTACTTCAAAGAGTCATCAAATGCCAACAAGATAATGAGTTCAGATGCAGTATTTACGCTGCAAATGAGGAGGTGAAGCCTAAGATAGGGTTTGAGTATAATTTATTACAGAGTAAGTGCATTCCTAACCTTGAATACCATGCAAGGCTCAAGGCAGGAATATCTGCAACTACTTCTCTGTTTTGATAACTCCTATCTTAACTTTTGAGGAAGAATAGGTGAAATATTTGACTTTTAAGGCATATTTATAACTTTTACAATAATTGTTTGGCAGATAAAATATCTATGACTCAGCCCAACAACTGTATAATGCTTTATTGAAAGAAACAAAGCACTTAGGTGGCCAAAATATCTTTAAAGGGAAGTAACTGCCGTAGGCTAAGTTATTTGAATCTGTCTTGGGTTAATCTGTCCTTTGGTTTATCTTTTAATCTTTGTCTTTAAGCCTTTAAACTTTGATTTAGCTTTGATAATCTGTCCCACTGTCTTTATCCTCTATCTCTGCTTTATGATTGTTTGTTCATTTATCCTTTGTTTTTAAACCTTTGACTTTCATCCTTTAATCACTATCTGTTTGGATAATCCTCTGTGTTCATCCTTTGATTCAAGATTAGCCCTTTAATCCTTCTGCTTTCATCATTTCTTCACTGCTTCTTTGACTGTCTGTATTTGTCCTTTGTGCAGTGGCATGTTCTTTGTGTGCTAGAGGGTTCTTGATCAATCGATGAGCATGATTCATCATCGATCAAACCCTGAGAAAAGTTTCTGATCTCCGTAATCTCGGTTTAAGACCCATGGATTGTCATCCAGGGTTTAATTTGTCATTATTGACTGTGGGAGGGAATTTTGGGCCCTTTTCTGCCATTAAAAACCTATACAAACACAAACTGTTAATTACAAACCATGCGGGGTGGGCTAAACTGCAATTTGTTCGAGGTTTGGAGCTATCAGGAGGGGATTTGTAGAGGAGGGGCTGTAGGAGCATGGTTCCGAAGGCGGAACCTGGGGAAATTCAAACGGGGGTGAAAAGATTTGAATTTTGGCACGATGAGGGAGAAATCAGTTTCGGAAAACCATAAGTGGTTTATCGCGCACATTGAGGGTGGTTTGTGGTTTTGGACCAACCAGATGTGATACCATTGGTTGATCGATGCGTGGTAGGGCTAATACTACCCATTTCGTGTGGGCTAAGAACTTTAAAACACGACGTTATTTTCTGCGTGATACATAGTTTGGGTTGTTGGATCTCGGGCGATGAGATCGATGGTGCAGACAGATCTGAGGTGCGGCGAGCGGATTTAGAGGGTGGAGCTAGGGGATAGATGGCGCAAGGTGAATGGTCAGAGGAGTTTTAGTGGAAGGCGGGCCTGACTTGATGATGTGGGGAGATTTGTCGCGTTGTGCGGGGTTATATTAATGCAGGATGAGGGAAGGGGATGCGACCACCGTCGGATCAGGGCCCAGGTCTCCAGATCAATGGTGGAGATGACTCGATGAAAAGGTGCGGGTGAAATAAAAAGGAGAGGACCCACATTTTAATTTTTACAAAGGTTTGGGGGCCTTTTCATAAGGTTTGTGGGGTGTATAAAAATGAAGTGGCTGAGTTAATTTGAATGGGGAAAGGGGTTGGAAAATGGGCGGAGGTCGTGGTCTCATGTGTGGAAGGGGCTGGGGCTTTTTAAGGAAAAAGGGCTTAAGCCCTATTTGTATAAAAAGGCGCGTTTAGTATAAAATAGGGTCTTTATAAGGTTTTTTAGGGGTCCGATAGGCTTAAAATTTAGATTTTAAACAATGTAAAAAATGGATTTTTACATTGTTTAAGGTTTTTAGAGTAAAAATGATGAATGAGGGGTTTCAAGAGGGTTTCCAAGAAGGGAAAAAATGGGTTTCGTATAGGGAAAATAAGGTGAATGAGAGTGAAAGGGGGGGAACAAAATGAGGTCAGTAGGCCCAGAAAATGGAGTCTTCTTATAGTAGCAGGGGAAGATTTTTAGGAGGCATAGAGAGGGAAATTATATTAAAAATAGTTAGTTTAGGATAATGAAGGCAGTGAGATTTATAGAACTCACAATATTCTTCAAATGTTGTTTCTAGAAATCTAGGATTATAACTTAGTCATATTTTGATATCAGCAAAAATTACTGATGATTAACATTCCATGTGAAACTTACCACGTATCTCCTGAGCATACTTGCCTTGAGATAGAAACAACTCACCTTCTCACTGCCATATTTCCAATCCAAGGAAATAATGAAGGAGGCCCAAATCCTTCATCTCAAACTCCTTTGCAAGATCTAACTTGCATGAGTGTATCAACTGCTCATCACCCATTAGTATTAAATCATCAACATAAAGAATAATGATTAAAATCTTACCCTCCACCAAAATTTGGTATAGGTTTGCATCCGCCTCACTCTTGGTGAAGCAAAGTCCAGTGAAATAACTTTCGATCCAAGTGTACCAAGCACGTGATGCTTGCTTCAGCCCATACAATGCTCCTTTGAGTTTGCACACATGCGACTCGCTGCTGAAGATCTCAAATCCTTCAGGCTGCTTCATGTACACCTCTTCCTCAATGATCCCATTAAGGAACGCAGTCTTCACATCCATCTGATGAATGTGCCAACCCATCTGCGTTGAGAGAGAAAGGATGGTCCTTATGGAAGAATACCATGTGACAGGTGAAAAGGTTTCTTCATAATCAATCACCTCGATATATGAGAAGCCTCGGGCAACAAATCTTGCCTTATACTTCTCGACGCTCCCATCAATATCTTGCTTTACCTTGTAGATCCATCTTGATCCTACAACTGATTTACCCACCGGCCTTGGAACAATCTCCCAAGCATTGTTTCTGACAATGGAGTCATACTCCTCCACCATGGCATCTACCCATGTAGGCTCCTGCACTTCTTCTTCAAAAGAAGATGGCTCTGTCATGATACACTTGCTCATAAAAGTCGTGTATCCAGTAAATCGGTCAGGTGACCGTCTTTGTCTGCGCTATGATGTAGGGACTCCTACATTCTGTGCCGCATCAAGCTTCAGTCTCTTAGCTTCTGTGGTACGCCTTCAGTCCATGAATCTCCTCTTGTGGCTAATCCACATCTAGAGGCTCATATTTGGGAACAAGTAGCTCCTCCTTTGCATGCAATTGTAGCTCCCTCTCAAGCGAAAACTTCCTTAATTTCACCTCATTGAATTTTATATCCCATCTCACCATAGTCATCTGACTATTTGGAAAATACACACGATAATTATGGGGTGTTTTTGTGTACCCCACAAATATCCAAAATTCTGCAGTTGGATCCAGCTTCTTCAAGGCATCCTTTGTCACATGAATGTAAATAGATGAGCCAAAAATCTTCAAATGAGAAATATTAGGCTTCTTACCAATAAAAGCTTCTTCAGGTGTACTCATGCCAAGTACTCTATGAGGACAACTGTTTTGCACATAAACCGCAGTGTTATATGCTTCCGCCCACACGTGCATCGGTAGGCCCTGGTCATGTAGCATAGCTCGTGCAGCACCCACGCTCATTCTGTTCTTCATCTCCGCGACCCCATTTTGCTGTGGGTTATGAGGTGCTATGAGTTCTCTTCGAATTCCTTCTTTGCTACAGAATTATTTGAATTCATTTGAGATATATTCACCACCATTATCGCTCCGCAGAGCCTTCACTTGCTTCCCTGACTCCTTCTCCACCAATGCTTTAAACTCACAAAACTTTGAGAATGTTTCAATCTTCTTCTGCATGAAGAAGATCCAGCATCTACGAGAATAGTCATCAACAAATATAAGATAATACATATGTTTTGTTGTTGAAGCAACCGAGAAAGGTCCACACACGTCTGTGTGAATTCTCTCCAGGATCATCGAAGCATGGTTCTCCTTCTCATGAAAAGTGGTCTTCACAAAATTACCCATAGTACATCCCTTGCACTGATCTGACTGTGCAAGAGTACCCTTGGGAAGTCCAGTATAAATATGCTGCAAAATATTCAAGGCACCATGGTGAAGATGGCCCAATCTCCTGTGCCATAATTCGCCCTCATCCCGGATCACCATTTCTTCTGCTTTGCCCATCATTGTAGCGCAACCATCTACCTCTAGCTTGTAGATATTCTTAACTTGAATCCCTATCCTCTTGGTTTGACCCATTGTTTTATGTCATAGGAAGGCTTTTCCCTCACTGAAAACAACGTCATAACCTATGTCCTCCAACATAGCGACCGAGACCAAGTTCTTCTTTAGACCTAGAACATGCATAACATCTTTCAACATAAATGGTTTACCTGAATCCCTCTCAAAGGTAATGGTTCCAATGCCAGTTGCATTGTATCTACCATCGTCGCCCATATTTGTATGCATTTGGATATCCTTCTCCTCCAAGTCACTAAACAACTCCTTGTCTCCTGTCATATGGAAGGAAGCACCACTATCAAGATACCACACCGATCCCATTGTGCTTGAAACCAAGCATGCGATCAAAGAGAAATAAATTTTAAATTGCGAGGCTAAGGCCTCACCTATTGCAGCTCCAGCAGCCTTTTTGTTCTTCTTTTTCTGTGGGTAGTTAGTGGTGAGATGCCCATGTTCGTGACAGCGAAAACACTTCACTTTGGACAAATCTAGCTTCTTGCCTTTAGCCTCAGATTTTGGATGGGATTTCTTCCCCTTTCCTCTCCTTGATTTGGTAGCCAAAGCGAAATTCTCTTCATCATCATTCTTCGATGAAGAGCTATCCCTAGTATTTCGCCTTATCTCCTCCTGCACAAGATCCAACCAAAGTCGCTCCCAATCCGACAGTTTCTCCCATCCATTGACAGAGTCTTTGTAGCTATGCCAACTCTTCAGAAACCCAAGAAGAGCCAAGCTCACCAAGTCATCATCCACAACTGTAATCCCCACACTCCCCAGCTCCTCCCTACATTGGACAAACTTCGTGAGATATTTTGGAATACTGTTGCCCTTCTCCATTTTGATTTTTCTCAGCTTGTCTTTCAATGCCAACTTCCTATGGTCACTGTTGCTTTGGAAAATATCTGTCAAAGCCTTCCACATTGCAAATGGAGTGGCTTTCTCATGAAGGCTTGACACAATATGGTATTTCACACCTTCCAATAGAATTCTTCTTGTCTTCGCTACCTTCTTTTTCCATGCGTCACGTACTACAACATCGCTAGAAGTAGGCTTAGGAACATCACTATCGATGAACTCTTTCAGTCCATTATCTTCAAGAACCGCCTCCCTCCTATCCTTCTAGGCTATGTAATTCGAGCTACCCTAAAGGGAATACTCTAATCGCAACCCATTGAAAGACATTTCAATGAATACTCAACTGTCGCACCAAGAAATTCTGCAACAAATTCGAATTGTCCACCAGCACATAACTCAACACCGCTTCACAATTACAATATCCAGTGATTAACACTGCACCGATACCATGCAGAAATTTATTAATACTGATGTATTACCATATTCTCCTCATCTAACAAATTAATCTTATGTTAAATACAAAATCCTTCCACTTTATCCTTTGTGGAAATTAATCGCCAATTGCAAACACATGTGAAGAGAATCAATCGCAGATAAACACAGTTGTTTAATGGGGAATCTTAAACCTAAAAACCCCAACTATCATATATTATGTATATCAATGGATCATGTAATAATATCATACAAATATTAGTACATCAAGCTCTCAGTACAATCAACAATCACTACACACTGTCATGTAGAAATTTGCATCTCTATCCACCAATTTCTTTCCTCCTGACAGCCTGCCTCCACTGCACAATCCCTGCTGAAGAAGACCTCTAAATGAATTCAAATTGGCCTTGCCTTGACTGCACAATCCTCATTTGCATCTCCAATGTGTGTCAGATGCATTGAATGCATCACTATAGTCACAACAGATAGTCCATCTCACCCTTTCACCTATCTCTCCACTAGGTCTCCACTGGAACTGACATGCAAGTAGTTAAATATTGTATTTGGTCAGTTGTAAGTGAGTCTCTAGTTATTAATTAATTAAATAATTAATTCACTAAACTCGCACTAGTGTATCTTTCATTTATACTAGATACAACTAGCTCAACTGAGTTTAAATCACTTAACTAAGTTAAACTAAATAACAACTCCTGTAACTACTCTTCCAACTCTGTCATAACTTTGCCACTTCAGTTCTAACTAAGTCCTCCATGCATGAGCCACCAATAACCCTATGAATTGCGTAATTCCTTCAGCCCACTGATTTTCCAAATCTGTTTACTGAAATAAAGTTCCCCAAGAGAATAAGTTGATATTTATTGTCAGATTATTATTAAGGGCTAATAATAATCGACATGCATCTATATTTATATTGACAATCTATAAATAGACTTTGCCCAATATTCTAAAAACAGAATTTCATCTATTTTTCACATTTGATAAAGCATCTACAAATAACATCCTGTGACTTATAAAATATGCTCACCATGTCTAAAAATAGACATACACTTAAAAATAGCTTGCGGGCCCCACTTAGTAAAGGTGCTTACTTTTCACTAAGCTCTTCATCTTGTTGAATCTCAACATCAAATCCTTCAGGCTGTAGTTTTCACACATACGAATTCTTTCTTAATGATACCATTAAGGAATGCAGTCTTCACATCCATTTGATGAATGTGCCAACCCATCTGCGCTGAGAGAGCAAGGATGGTCCTTATGGAACAATACCGTGTGACAGGTGCAAAGGTTTCTTCATAATCAATCCCCTCGATCTGTGAGAAGCCCCGAGCCACAAATATTGCCTTATACTTCTCAACACTCCCATCAATAGCTTGCTTTACCTTGTAGGTCCATCTTGAACCTACCATTGATTTATCAATTGGCCTTGGAACAATTTCCCAAGCAATGTTTCTAACAATGGAGTCATACTCCTCCACCATTACATATACCCATGTGGGCTCCTGCACTGCTTCCTGAAAGGAAGATGGCTCTATCACAATACATTTTTTCATGAGATCCATGTATCCAGTGAAATGGTTAGGTGACTGTCTCTGTCTGCGCTGTGAAGTATGGACTCCTACATTCTGTGCTTCATCAAGCTTCAGCGTCTCAGTTTCTGTAGTACGCCTTCTGCCTGTTCTGATGTTTGGCTCTGCGTGAGTGGACTCCTCCACTCCATGATCCTCCTCCTGTGGCTAATCTGCATCTAGAGGCTCATCTTTGGGAAACAAAATTTCCTCCTCTGCATGCAAGTCTATCTCCCTCTCAAGCGACAACTTCATGGCTTTCTCCTCATTGAATTTTATATCTCGTCGCACCACATTCATTCGACTGTTTGGAAAATACACACGATAATTATGGGGTGCTTTTGTGTACCCCACAAATATACCAAATTCAGCAGTTGGCTCCATATTCTTCCTGGAATTCTTGGTCACTTGCACATAAACAGATGAGCCAAAAATCTTAAAGTGAGAAACGTCCAGTTTCTTACCAGTAAAATATTCTTCAGATGTACTCATGCAAAGTACTCTATGAGGACAACTATTTTTCACATAAACCGCAGTGTTGCATGCTTCCACCCAAAAGTGCATTGGTAGGCCTTGATCATGCAGCATAGCTCGTGCAACACCCACGACCGTTCTATTCTTCCTCTCCGCGACACCATTCTGCTGTGGGTTATGAGGCGCTATGAGTTCTCTCTAAATTCCTTCTTTGCTACAAAAGTCTTTGAATTCGTTCGTGATATATTCACCACCATTATCACTCTGCAGAGCCTTCACTTACTTCCCTGACTCTTTCTCCACCAATGCTTTAAAGTCATAGAACTTTGAAAATGTTTGATCCTTCTTCTGCATGAATAAGATACAACATATACGAGAATAGTCATAAAAGAAAATAACATAATACCTGTGTTTTTCTGTTGAAGCAACCGAGAATGGTCCATACACGTCTATGTGAACTCTATCCAAGATCACCGAGGCACGATTATCCTTTTCATGAAAGGTGGTCTTCACAAACTTACCCATAGTACATCCCTTGCACTGATCTAACTGCGCAGGTGTACCCTTGGGAATTCTAGTAGAAATCTGCTACAAAATCTTCAGGGCACCATGGTGAAGATGGCCCAATCGCCTGTGCCATAATTTTCCCTCATCCTAGCTCACCACTTCTTCTACTTTGCCCACCATTTTATTGCATCCATCTACCTCCAACTTGTAGATATTCTTGACTCGAATATGTATCTTCTTGTTTGACCCATTTTTTTATGTCACAGGAAATATTTTCCATCGCTGAAAACAACGTCATAACCTCTGTCTTCCAACATTGTGACTGAGACCAATTTCTTCTTTAGACCTGGAACATGCAAAATATCTTTCAATAGAAATGGTTTACCTGAATCCCTCTCAAAGGTAATGGTACCATTTCCGGTTGTACTGTATCTTCCATCGTCACCCATCTCTATATGCATTTAGAGATCTTTCTCCTCCAAGTCATTGAAAAGCTCCTTATCTCCTGTCATGTGGAAGGAAGCACCACTATCAAGACACCAAATTGATCCCATTGCGCTTGAAACCAAGCATGAGATCAAAGAGAAATCAAGTTCAAATTGCGAGGCAAGGGCCTCACTAGCTATAGCTCTATCAGCCTTCTTGTTCTTCTTTTTCTGTGGGCAGTTAGTGGTGAGATGCCCATGTTCGTGACAGTGAAAACACTTCACCTTGGACAAATCAAGCTTCTTGCCTTTAGCCTCGAATTTTGAGTGGAATTTCTTCCCCTTCCCTTTCCTTTCTTTGGTAGCCAAAGAAAAATCCTCTTCATCATCATGCTTTGATGAAGAGCCATCCCTGGTGTTCCACTTGAACTCCTCCTACACTAGATCCAACCATAGTAGTTCCCAATCCAACAGTTTTTCTTGTTCGTTGATAGATTCTTGATAACTATGCCAAATATTAGGAAGTCCCAAGAGATCCAAACTCACCAAATCATCATCAACAACCGTGATTCCCACACTCCCCAGTTCATCCTGACATTGGACAAAATTTGTGAGATACTTTGGAATATTGTTGCCCTTCTCCATCTTGATTTTTTTGAGTTTATCCTTTAGCGCCAATTTCCTATGGTCGTTGCTGCTTTGGAAAAGATCCGTCAAAGCCTTCCACATTTCAAATGCAATGGATTTCCCATGAAGGCTTGAGACAATATGGTCTCTCATACCTTCCAACAGAATCCTTCTCATCTTCACTACTTTCTTTTGCTAGGCGTCAAGTAATGCAGCATTCGTCGAAGTGGGCTTAGGAACATCAATGTCGATTAATTCCTTCAAGCCATTATTTTCAAGCACCACCTCCATCCTATCCTTCCATGCAATGTAGTTCGAGTTGCCCTTGAGTGCATACTCTAACTGCAAACCATGAAATCCATTTCGATGTTTGCTCACCTGTCGCACCAAGAAATTCTTGCAGCAAATTCGAATTGTTTCCACCAACAAAACTCAGCTACTGCTTCAATATTGCAATATTCTTCGCCCTGATACCATGTAGAAATTTATTAATATTGTGATGTATTATCAGACTCTCCTGATCTAACAATTATATCCACTGGTAAATACATAATCCTTCTACTTAATTCTTTGCAGAAATTTAATCTCCAATTGCAAACACATGAAGAAAAATCAATCACACATAACAAGATGTTTTTACCAGGAAATCATAAAGCTAAAAACCCCCAACTATCATATATTATGTATATCATGGATCATTGCTACGATCTCATACAAATATCTACTCCAAGAGCTCTCAGTACAATGTACAATCGTCTCATATTGTCATACAAAAATTGGCTCACACATGCACCAATTTACTACCGCCAATCCCTGATGAAGAAGATCACTGAATGAATTTGATCTTGCCTTGCCAGAACTGTGCAATCCTCATTGTCATCTCCAATGTGTGTGTATATGCATTGAATGCACCATTGTAGTCACAATAGATAGTCAAATAGACCCTTTCACCTATCTCTCCATCGGGTATCCATTGGATCTAACATGCATGTACTTAACAATAGCATTTCTTCAGTTGCACGTGAGACCACTTCTTGTGAATTAATTTAATATTTAATTCATTGATCTCTCACTAGTGTATCATTAGTTACAACTAGCACAACTGAGTTTAACTCACTTAACTGAGTTAAACTAAATAACAACTCACATAACTACTCTTCCAACTTTTTTACAACTTTGTATCACTCAGTTACAATGAAGTCCACTGTGCATGTCCCACCAACCAACTTTGGAACTTGTAATTCCTTCTATCAACTGGTTTGCCACATCAGTTAACTGAAATCAAGTGCTTCAAGAGAATAGATTATTATTTATTATATGATTATTATTAAGGGCTAATAATAATCGACATGCATTCTATTTTTAGACATGTGATCTATAAATAGATTTCTCCCATGCATCTAAAAATAGAAACTCATCTATAAATATAATTTTCTCAACCATCTATAAATAGACTCTCGCTATAAATAGATTTTTCTCAACATTCTAAAAATAGACATACACCTAAAAATAATAAGGGCCCCACCTAGTGAAGGTGCTTAATTTTCACTAGGATCATCATTCATGGAATCTCAATAGGTACCTTTAGGGAATAATTAAAATAACAGTTCCATAACATAATAATCAAAAGCTTAGATGACCCATGGTATTATGATTTTCTCTTATCTAAAAAAAATGTTCATAATTTTATTAATAAAAATTAAATTAAATTTTATTATTTTTATTACTTGGCCCAAACTTGGAATTTTGCTTTTTTTTTAAGTCATTATTTATAATATAGCCGCCATTAAAACAAATTGATATACAATAAATGAATTAATTTAGATAATTCAAATAATGAATTATTTTCTCTTTTTTCTTTAAATTTTCTACCAAATCATATTTTAAATTATCTGTAATTACATTGGATTTACTATATTGGAATTTTTTTTAATAATAGAAGAAGTTTTACATAAACGAGAGGAAGTAGAAGGAAATCATGAGATGGATAACTGAGGAGTTTTGATTCTTAAATGGATAATGCGAATTTCCTCTAGCTAATCCTAGTCTTCCTCAATCCTATAGAAGTGCCCCACATAACATTTTTATCTTTCAAACTTCTCTTCTTGCTCCTCATCCTCATTAGTTAATTGATTTACTTCTTATTCTTCAATATGAATGAATAATTTACACATGTTTACACGCAATGAATAATTTACACATGTTTACACGGACTTGAATTTTATTTTCCAAATTGGTAGCATTACGTGCTTACAAAAATTATCTTGAACAAATACTTCAATAATAATTTCATGAATAGAAAGATTTTGTTTTTTAGGAACATTGTTTCTTAAGATAAACAATGTCCATAGTCTTTTATAATATGGCCTTTTCCTATTTTTTTAAAATCTATTATGTCATTAGATATTTTTTAAATTATTATTTGTAAAAGTTCCATATCAAGGGAATCCTTTTTATCTTTAATAGTTTTAGTAATGAAACAATTTTTTTCTTTTTATTGAGGATCTATTAGCAACTAGGAACCATGAATGCTAAGAGAGAGGAAGAGAGAAAACGTATAGATTTGTCATGAAACTTAACACTAAATAACATTTGAAAAGAAAAAGCAAAAAGCAAAAAGCAAACAACATAAATATTTATAAATTTGAGAAAAAGACCCATTACAATTGCATTGTGCTAGTGGACCAATTTTTCCTTTTGCAAAGTGAGGCTCATTATATATAATATTCTTGGTGCCTTATAGAGTTACATCATTCAATACCATGGGTGGATACACTTTCCATTCAGATCATTTTGAGTCTATAAAAAAATGTGAAATGGACATTAAAAAGGAAAATATGTGCTAAATTAGGGCATCCATGAAGAGAAAGGCTTTGCCACACAAGTTATGATATACAAATAAAGGGAAGTTGATATCACATCTTGACAAAATCATACCTAAGGAAAAACGAAGATGGCATTGATAGTAAAAATTGCATTAATGATGACAAGGACAGACCTACCCCTATGTGGCAAGGTCAGTAAAAAGGCACCTATGATTCGTTAAGATGGTGCACATCAAATCTCCCAGTAAAAAAAGTATTAATTTTATCCATAACAACTCAAAAGGGTGTCAATTAAATACAAAATACATCAAATGGAAATCTTAATTACAAAAAATGTCTAAGGATGTTGGGTGCGTGTTATACTCTTTCTAAGAGTACTTGCATGTGCCGGGGTCATGGGGGGGGGCGATAGTCCTCCTTGTTCGTTGTGTCGCGGACCAACATGGGGGTCACAATGTGGGGGACATATTTCTACCGAAAAGCACTCAATTACTAAAAACACTCATATATATACACAAATGATGTGTGTGTAAACACACTCACACATGCTGATTACATTCAGATTACTCTATTAAATAGAGTTTCTGCGATCCAACTTATTCCTAATTTAGAGAGAGAGGTTGAGAGAATTTCTCAACCATCACAAACTAACATCTCAAATATAGGATGTAAGCATTAATTCCAACATCTCCTCTTAATACTTACATTACATAAATTTATTGAAAACACAGTCATTATTTAGCTTATCAATATAGGCTCCATCAAGTTTCCTCATAACTCTCGTAAAGGTGTAGTCAACAAGTTGGATTCCCACGCTCGGCTCCTGAACTCCCGAATCAAGAACCTCCCAAAGTCAATTACCAAACAACATCCCAAGTTGCTGCATAACCTCATTACAAGACCACTCTACATCTTCAGCGAATGAGGGATCCTTCCCTAGATCCGCAACTGCCATACTATCTGGGCAACCATCCATATTGAGCCTTACTTCCACTCGATCTTTTAAGTACTGGCTTTAGACACATAGCTGAACTGCTAGTCATTTTATGGACGAGCTCCCATCTACCGAGATACATGGGTGCAAACCGCTGTATTTGCTAGTTGTATAGAAGAGCCGTCTAAATACGAAATGTATCTAGATTCAACTATTACATCAGAACATTTTTATCATATTTAAAAAAAAAAAATCATCCTCACTTAATTTAAAAAACAATAATACTACTAAACCACAAAAAATTTCAATACGTCAGATCAACCAAATACTCTGAACACGAGAATATCATCACTCCAACGATCCGTGTTGTGCATGTTTATGAACCCAAGATTATAAAAACTGACCCGCAAAACTTCTGGTCTCTGGTCTCATGGACAAGTTCAAATGCATCTTCAACTCCCTGCTCATCAATTGGCTTGCCACTATCCAGATACGTAGAAACAACCTCCCAATTGTACTTCAAATATAGAAGGAGTTGTCACTCGTGATTGCAAGAAGATCTCCGTTGTCAGCCCAATAGACGTTTTTCACACTAACATCAATTCGTCGAATTACACGACATTCAGCCCAATCATATAAGCAAACAAAATCATTGGAACATATCGCCAACAATGCTCCATCATAGATTGACTTGGCTGAAAATGTTGGCCTAATACTTTTTCTCTCCTAAAATGTTTTACTGAAAATTTTAATCTTGGAAGTGCTTTCCCGAACAACGTATGATGCCCACACAAACTCAAGGGCAGATCCGAAGGATCTGTTCTACCCATAAATCGAAGGAGAGGAAGGGCCATATGAATCCCAAGAATTCATCGTCTCAGGTGACGTCTTGAAGATGATTCCTTTTATATCAATAATTAGCTTCCTATCAGTGAAAGCGAAATAACAAATTTCGCTGTCTGAGAATTGCTTACCCCGCGAGAGAAAGCTTAATCCTCATCCAGCGATGTTGCAAACTGTGAGAATTCAACATAGGAAATCAATTTGCTCTCCTCTTCTCCAAGGACTTAGACTCACAACACACAAGCCTCTCATTTTGTGCTCTGATGCCATTATAAAAACTACGGAAAAACACTCTATTACTAAAAACACTCATATATATACACAAATGGTGTGTGTGTGTAAACACACTCACACACGAAGAGTACATTCAGATTACTCTATTAAATAGAGTTTATGACATCCAACTTATTCCTAATTTAGAAAGAGAGATTCAGAAAATTTATCAACTATCACAAACTAACATCTCAAATATAGAATGTAAGCATTAATTCCAACAAGGTGGGGCATAGCCCCCCCATATCTGGTGGTTTGCAAGGGGGTGGTAGCCCTCATTCACAGGGTCTGGGGCAACGCCCCAAGATTTTTTTTTTTGGACCCTATAATATGTGGGAGGACCTACCTATGATTTTGTGCATGGGTTTTGCACATGGTTTTGGGCATGATACTTTTCTTCCCATGGTATTTTGTAGATCTGGTCAAGAGAACTATAATTATGTTATAATCCAGGGTTTATGGATTCGGGTTTATGAATGCTTCAACAAGTATATATATGTATTGTAACATTGAAAGGAATATAATGAAAAATCAATCTGGTAGTCCCAATTTTGGGATCCAATGGAAATCTCTGTATATATTTGTTGTATGTTCTCACCATTGTATATTTTTTGTTTTAAGAATTAGTTTACAGGTAATTACTATAGAGGGTAAAAACCTACAAAGGATAGAGTAAGCACAATGAAATTAAGGTTAAAATACTAATTTCATAGTGTTTCCAGACCATAATTTAGATGTGATTAGGCCAAAAAGGGGTCATTTCACATTTTCACTTGAAGAAACTAGCTAAATGAAGAAAACCAAATTTTGTTTCCACTAGGTACTTCCCTAGTCCCTCTCCTTCATTTTGATTGTTTTTCTTTGTTTTCTTGAGATTTAATCCTGTTATGGACCCTTTTCAACCATGAGGGTATCATTACTCCCTAGTAAGGCTAGGGGGTGACTTAAAAGATACACATCACCCTATATGCTTCCTCTATGGAGTTACTACCACTTTATGGGAGCCCCAGAGGGAGAAATGGGGTGTGAAATTAAAATATCTAGGGTTAGTTCCATAATTTAGAGGTGATTAGGTCAAAAGGGGGTCATTTTTCACATTTGCGCTTAGATAATCTAGTTAAGTGAATAAAAACCCCACTCCACCCTAGAAATTTGAATCCATATGTTGGTGATACAAGGCTTCAGTCTACATTTTTCTACCATTAGGTACTTCTCTAGTCCCTCTCATTTATTTTGACTGCTTATTTATTGGTTTTTATTGCTATTGTATAATATTTAGGACCCTTTTTCAATCATGAGGGCATCATTACTCCCAAGCAGGGCCAAGGAAGTGACTTTGAAGAGACACATCACCATATAGGCTTCCTTTATGGATTTAATATCACTTTGTGGGAGATGTTACTCTCATATCAATAGGTTTCATCTTTCATGATTGTCTTGATGGAAGTGTGGAATATGTTCAAACCTTCTTACTTGAGCAAAGGTGTTCCATATTCTTGAAAAACCAAAAAAAAATCAAAAAATTTAAAAAATGTAAAGAGGGTATACCCTAAAAGAAAGATCAAAGGGTAAAAAGAATAAAATGGTCAAAAAAGTGAAAGAAATGAACCCCAAGCAAAAAAATAGACCAAGGAAAGTGTGCAAATCTAAATGCCACTACTATTTCATTTTTGTAAATAAGTGATTGTGTGCAGCTTGTCAAAATTTGCCACAATTCATGAATAAGTCAAACTGTTTAAACTTGACTTAGCCATATTTCAATTTCATGTTATAGATTAGAGAATAAATATCTAGCCAAACAGTTTAATCTTGGCAGATAAGTAGATAGGTAGAGTGAATAAAAGGTGCTCAACAGTTTAATCTGAGCCCTTGGATGTAATAAAGGTAGAAATAGATAGATTCATCATGTAAAAAGAAAAGATTGATCAGGGTTTGCAAGTCTAAATGCACCCTAATAAAGAAGAGAAAATGGTAGTGTTAAGTAGATAGGGTAGGTAGATGGTGTTGCAAAGTGTTATCTGATGAATGGTGCTGTTACATGTTGATTAATCATTTACTTTCATCACAAGTACTGAAGCATGAAATACACTAGAAAATCACAGCAAGCAAAAGTCAAATTCATTAACTTCCCTTATCATTTTCCCCTCAAAAGTTTTACTAATTTTCCCCAAAAGTACTAAGGTAATTAGAGATCAAAGGGGCTCAAGGCATTTCCTTGACTTCTGGAGGGACCGGACCCTCAGCCTAATGATCAAAAAGACCTAAGTACTTAAGATGATCCATCATTATAATCATTCACCTTCAATTTTTTCCTAAGTAAAATCCTATTTTACTTAGGAAACTGATGCAACATTCCATAAAAATTCCTCAAAATGACTTGTTATTCTAAGTTTAAGTGTTGAAGATAAAATGTTTCCATTTACTTCACAAGTTATCACTTTCTTAGATGTGCAAAGATGTTTTGATTTTCCTTGTCCTTTGCCATATTAACATTTAATTCTACTATATTAAATCCCTAGTGAAATACCCTTTCCTAAGTATATAAATCCCTTTTTGTATATACCCCAAAAAACCCCTTTATTATAATGTTTTACCAAAGTATTATATCCCCGCACATTGAAAATAAAACCCCGCTTTATAAACCCTTTGGTGAAATATATCTTTATAACATTAATCCCGCCCCTATGGTGAAATAATTGTATTAATTAATTCATCATATAATAAAAAATATATATAAAAACGTTAGACATACAATATGTGTGTTTAATACCAAAAACATCAATAAAACTTTGCGAAAGTTTTGCGCCACCGTGGTCTGTCCACGTGGCATTCCACTTAAGCAAACCCCGCCGCAACCCTGTTCATTATACACATGGGATTAATTAGTCATCTGGACTAATTAACAACCTTCTCCGCCTATTAAAATTTCCCCGGGGTGATTACATTACGCGTTAAAACCTTTTAAAAACCCGACGGGCCCACCTTTGAAACCTCCGCATGTTCCCCATCCCTTCAGCCGTCGGATCACTTATTCGTAGATCAACGGTCATTATTAATCCCGCTGCCCATCCCTTGCCAGCATGTTAACCAGCGGGGGATGGGTGGTTTTTGAAAAGTCAGACATCCACGTGGCAAATGCTCTGTGGAATCGCTCCCCCCGCGACTTTTACCGCCCTCGTCCATAAGCGGTGCGGGCTCACCGCTTACCACTTACCGCCGGCCCCACTTCCCTACGTCACCCCATACGTCGATGACGTCATCACCTCGAAAAAAACAAAAAACCCTTTTTAACTTGTAAATAAGCCATTTTTCACGTTTTTCTGTTATTTTCGTTATTCTGAAAACGACAGAGCTCCCGCTGCGATTTTCAAATTTTCGCTGTAATTGACCATTTCGCCCCTAGATTCCGCTGCGCCCGTGCTGAAGAGCAGTTCCGCCATTGCCTGTTACCTATGAAAGAACCAGTTTCCGTCTAAAAGCAGGTA
Source organism: Pinus albicaulis (assembly GCA_034641835.2). Classification (NCBI taxonomy): domain Eukaryota; kingdom Viridiplantae; phylum Streptophyta; class Pinopsida; order Pinales; family Pinaceae; genus Pinus; species Pinus albicaulis. The sequence goes on from JAXQQM020078996.1 coordinate 223,290, forward strand.
TTTATCCTTTACGCCCGACTGCAAGTAAAACTCAGTTTCCTTTGTTTTTTCACTGAAAAAGTGGTTAAAAATCATCACTGAGTCCTCCCTGGAGATTTTAAAACCTGTGAAATTGCTCCCCGAACCTGTAAATTGTTCCAGTTTCCTTTATTTCAAGAATTCCGCCCGGCCCGTGAAGAAAACCAAAAACCTCCATTTTGAATCCACAAGAACCAAAATGGAGGCCCCGGCAGCTCTAAATATCATTCCGTTGAATGCTCCTCACCGTGAATTAGACTATTTACCCCTGATAGATGAAGATTTCCAAATTAATGACCTGCATTTTGATGAAAGTCCCCGTTTGAGCTTCTGTCGCTGCAGAGACGAACACTCAAAGGGGCAAGATCTTATAGGGTTATGGGAATCCAATCTTCCAAGGTATCTTATTCCTTCAGTCCTCATTTTCCCTGAAATCATTCATTATTGCCAGGCAAGCTATGATCCCGCACGGAGGGCTGTAATAGCTCCCGACCAAAGTGTTCTGTTTCCCATCACTCCCCAGGCTATCAATGCTATGTTACACTTTGAGCCAGAGCAAGAGTTAGCACCATTATCCATGGAAGGATTGATTGAGAAAACCAGACAGTTAACCCCAGAGAAGCTAAAATCCATGTGCCAGCATTTCATGCTACCTGAGCATCAGCCAAAAGGGTCTCCCCCCTATGGTTTTTACTATTTCAATACATTGGGAAGGCTCGTTGTAAATATAATATCTTTTGTCCTAGGATTTAACACCAGTGAATATGTAGATGAGATAACCTTGGCTCTGCTATCCATTTTCACTCCTGGGCAGCCTCCTGAGATTAAATATGATTATGCTTCCTTCATTTCCAACAAGATCCATGATCAATTTTTAAGGCTAGATAATGAAAAAGTTTTTAAGTACTCCTCAGTTATCTATCATCTCATGATCTATTATCAGTCAGACAGGTTCCCTTTCCCTGTTCAGAAACTTGATGCTAAGGGTAATCCCAGGTCTGTCATTTTTTGGTCCCCTATCATTCATTTTTCCTCTGATTCTCCCTACTCCTATTCAGAATTCATTGATCAGTTTGTACATCCTGCTACAACTTTGTTAACAGGAATTTCTCCTCCCAGACTTAGTACTGAAATTAGAAAGACCTTGCAATTGTCAAAGAGTTATAAAGTTGGGGATTGGTACTTATACCAAAACTACACAGTCATCAGGATTTATGGATGTGAATTACGTCCATTCAAGTTACCCAAATATGTACCAATGAGAATTTTTGCCTTGGAATACTTTAGACAGATGAATAATTCAGATGTGATCCATTTCTGCAATGTAAAGAAGAAAGCATAGTTAAGGATCAAAAGCCAATTAGGTCCTTTCATTTGCAATTCTAGGGAGGCTGAGAAAGAAGCAGAACTTCTATTAGAGAAAAAATTCCAGACATCTTTCCATTGGGTCCCTTATGACCCCTTTGGTTTTATCTGTGAAAAGAGATTAAAGAATAAGTCATCTCCTTATATACATCACAGGATTCCTAATTTAGAACAGTATGCAAATCAAGATGAATGGGTTAAAGGAACACTTGTTGAAGAGGAAAGTGGAGCTGACAAATTGAGTAAAATTATGAAAGATGTTATGAAGAACTTTGACCTAGAAACGTATGATCAAATGCAGGTACCCTACATTGGCACATCTTCAGCAGAAACTCTACAGCAAGCATTACAGGAAGACAGCCCATCAGTAGCAGCAAAACCCAAGGGTAAAGGAAAAGAACCTGTAGTTTAGGTCATTGAAACCTTGGTCATGGCAGAAAAACCACAGAGTTCCAAAGCACCAGAACCATCTCAGGCTTCTCCCACACCAGCAATACACATCCAAGTTCCAGAAATGCAGACTCCATTAAATGTAGAAATAGGGAAGAAAAGGTTGGCTCCAGATACCACACCTTCAAAGGGGGCCTCACAGGTTTATCAAACTAAGAAACACACATCAGATCCACCTCCAGAGGTAGAAATTATAGATGAAGTATTTGATGATGGTAGAGAAGATAGTCAGCAAACTGGCACAGCAAGTGAAACAACCATAAGCTAGAAAGGGAAAGCTTCGCAGAAGCAATTAAGCACTGAAGTATCTTCTTTCAGACCGCCAAAGACAGATACTGGAGATATTAAAAGAACCTTAATTAATATCAAAACAAAGAATGATCCATTGAAAATGAAGGTATATGATCAGTATATGAAGATGGCTCCTCACAATCAAGAAAGGCTGATGTCTGCATTTGACCTTTCCCAAGGTAAAATGCTAATGAGCCACTTCAAAGCAAAGGTGCCAAAGCCAAATTCAGCAACAGATTACATCAGAACAAATTTTGAAGTTTTAGCAAAGGATATTCATCCCCTGGACCAGATAGAGTTACATAGACAGACTAGGGAAATGGTTTATTCTACTCTCACCAACAAGGCCATGGCAGCTTTAACGCTACAAGATTCTTTGAATAACACTACTGCACAATTGAAAATTGAAAGGGCCTCCTCACAGGCCAAGGATAATAGAATAAAGTCTCTAGAAGAGATAATTATTGGTTTGGGTCACAATCCCAAGGACATCAAAGGTATTGAGGCATTGGTAAAAAAGAAAGAGGATGATATAGCTGCACTCAGAAAATAGTTAAAACTACCAGCCTCGAGGCACCCTCAGACACAGGAAGTTATAAAAGGAAATTCACAAGAAGAAATGATGGAGTTGCTCTTGAATATGACAGAGCGACTAAATGAAACAGAGAAGGAGTTGGAAAAAGCATTGCAGGAACAGGAAATTATCAAGCAGACTTCAACAACAGGTACTACAACCACAGGGCAGCAGGAACAACCAGCTCAGGTGAATACTTCTGGCTTGAGTTCTGAGGACTTAATAAAACAGATGGAGAGTTTGCAGCTAAAGGTCACAGAACTCCAACAAACAAAATTGCAATTGGCAAAAGTGGAGGAAAAATATGACACCTCTAAAAAGACAGCTGCTGACAACATCAGGGAGATAAAAAGATTGGAAAAATTGGTTGAGGCTTTGGAAAAGGATCTTTCATTGGAGAAGCCTCTAAATGAAATAAATGATATTCTTTGGGATAACATCATTGAATTAATAAGGGATATTTGGCCCTCTATTCAGGCTATTTTTGAGCAAAATGAGTTAGTTAAGGTAGCCCAAGAAGAAATAAATAGAACTAGACATGAATTAAGAGGCAGGCCTGAGCAGGCCCAGCAGCTCATTCAATTTTTGAATTCCAGAACAAAACAACAGCTTGCATCATTGGGAATTGATGACAGGACAGGTGTAGTTTTGGAAGCAAAGAGAGTTTTCACCAAGAGGACTTTCATGCAAAATTTAGAAAGAAAGTGTACAGACATTTTGGTTGACATCAACAATTTCAGAGAAAAATTTCAAGCTTTGCTGGATAGTGGGTTACCAAGTCCCATGCTCACGGAAGATCAAATAGTAGACTTGGAAACTTATGAGAAGAGAATAAAAGCTCATGCTAAAAATGCAGCTATAGGTTCTACTAGCTCATCAGAACCTGCATTACCAACTGGGAAAAGTATTTATGATAAAGTAAGGAATTTATTTCATCTGGAGCATGAAATAAAATATCTATTTCCGAATGATCCCACTTTTTATAAACTTACTGAAGCAGATGAAACTTTAAGGAAGCTCAGAAGAACTATGATACCAGATGATCAATGGTGGCAGGAAATGTTGGAGATTCTATGAGAGTTGCTTTCAGGATGAGCATTTATCTTTACTATCAAGTAAATGGTAAAAACAGGAAAACAGATGAAAGAGTATCAGATGAAAAGGTTAAAGAGTATCCGTGAGAATAAAGAGTGTTCAACAAGCCAAAGAAATACTGCAAAGGACAGCACAGAGCCCTATTTTAGCACCTACCTCCAGCACATCCACGGAAAAAGGAACAGCACATCGGCAGTTGCACATTATTCTATTCACGAGACCATTTGTCTCTTGTTTGTTTGTAAAATATGCTTTAAGTCGGCCTAGATTATTGGCTAAGTTAGTGTAAGATTGTTTTAGATTATTTTTGTGTATAAATAAACCCTCAAAGAGAGTGTTGAGGGTGGATTCTATTACTCTGCTGTAACATTGAGATTTTCGGAATAAAAGCTTTTGGAGAAATTTACTTGTGGCTTACTGGATGACGTTTTGAAGCACTGGACTTGTTGCAGGATTCATGTGTTGGACTACAGTTCAATAAGTTTTCCAACCCTTGTGTTTGAATTTTATATTAGTTTATACTATCATCATATCCGTTTCTGAATAGTTTACATAAAGGATTGAAACATAATTTGCTTAATTGTACTCTGTTTTCAAATGTGATTATTCTTGATGTTTTCTTCTGGATTAGTTATAAGCATGAATTCTTAATTGCTCATGTTTTGCTGATTTAAACATTGTTGATTACTGTAACAAAGAACCCTTCATTGCTCTTTGCTTGTAGTCATTTCTCTTCTTTCTCTTGAACATGGTGAAAGATTCTTAGCTGCCTTTCATCCCTTCAAGATCATCCCATCCACTTTAAATTTTAAGGATTGTTCTCTGTCTAGCTATCTTGCCCTGTAATACCATCTTGTGCGTAGAATAGAAATCCAGTAAAGCCATCCTTTGACTCCATAGCCCAATGGACTGAAAGCTCTCAGCCTTGCCCTTAGTTTGTGGATTCCACCATTTTCCCCAAAACAAACTTTGAATCTATAACTAGCCTAAAACCTTTCAAGAACAAAGATAAATCATAAAGAGAGAGCCCTCTCTGGATGCAGATTGGCTAGATTCTGCATCTAAAAGGTTGGTTTGTGGTTACCTCGGGTATAATTTCCTCTTACACAACTTCTAGAAAAACCTGAGTGATAACATAGTGGCGACCATACTGGGGATCTGAATCATTTTACTGTTATTATTGTTTGATTTATAAGCTATAGACAGAGTCTGAAGATCAGCCAGGTAGCCTTTGAAATTGCTTTTGCTCTGCAATTGCAAAAGTAAATAAATGCTGCTTCAGTCTATCTCTGATTTAGCTTACATATTGAATCTTAGTTTCAAATTTTTCAATCAGACTCTCTAGTTTAAACAGATCTTTGAAGAAATCTTAATTACATATCATTATTTCTTAAAGAATTTGTAGAAGTTGTATTTACTTTTCAATTAAAAACCAAAAATCTAAAAACACATAATCTAAGAAATCTGGCTTCAGAAAGGATTCGACATACTAGGTCAAACCCCGACCCCAATCCACCACCAATATTTGAAAATCCTAATCTGATTCCTAGGATTCTTAGAAGACAAGGAAGTCAAGAAAGTTCTGAAAGAGGAAGTCAAGAGAGTACAGGAAGTTCTAGACCACTTTCTAGATCTGCTTCTTGTCCTGTGAAAATTATTTATATCGATGCCATTCCTTTTGATGCACGATTTGAAACATCTTTGTTTGTAAATTTTTCTGAGACTGAATTATCTAGATTAGTTCCAGATCCTTTGTTCTTTGAGGATTTGCAATACAGATTTGTTTCACATCATCTTGACAGAGAATTGCATAACTCCATTCAGTCTGAGCAAACCTTTGAAGAAAGCTCAAACATTTCTGTGATAACTGAAGCATCTCCGAGCTCAGTCACTTTTCAAACACCTGTTAGACCTCCATCTCCTCCTGTTAGACCTCCATCTCCTCCCGTGAGACCACCTTCTCCTCCTACTAGACCGGCTACTCCTGTCACTCCACTTTATCTTCCAATGGCTAATCGATATGCCCCTTTACAGTTACCAGCCAACCCTCCAGCTTTACCTCAGGATTACCAAAGTAAGATCACACCTTTTGATGGATCAGGTACTTACACAGCTCAACAACACACCAAAAGAATGACTGATTACTTTGAGTTTTATGAGATTGATACTGATGATATCCGAATGAGAATTTTCGTTCAGAGCCTTACTGGAGAAGTTAGAACTTGGTTTAGGGCTCTTACCCCGAATAGTATTGCTGATTTAGAAGCATTGTATAGGGCATTTTTGAACAGATGGGAGAAAAAGAAGGATCCTCTCCAGATCCTATCAGAATTTGAGAAATTAAGAAGAAGACCTAATGAAACTGTACAAGATTACATCATCAGATTCAATGAATCATATAATGCAGTTCCTCTAAACCTAAGACCCCCACCTAACAACGTGTTAGTTAAATTTCCAGATGGTTTTGACTCCGATATAGCTTATTCCCTGAGGGAAAGAGCTCCTCAAACACTAGAGGAAATGCAAAGCATAGTGGTGAGTGTAGAAGCAAATCTGATAGAAAAACGAGCCAGAGCTAGGGCAGAGAGAAGAATGCCTATGAATGAAGAACCTTCAGCTTTTGAAAAGAAGTTGGATGTAATCATTAAAGGTATGGAAAGATTAGGAGACAGAGTGGAAACCATTGAAAGAAAGTCTTCTACTGACAATCAAAACGTTGCAAGAAACCCGAACTTTAGGAGGAATCTGAATCAAAATAGTGGAAAGAATGTTCCTGATCAGAACATTAGGCCACCCTTCCAAGAAAACTTTGTTGAAGGTTCAACTTCTGAAGAACCTACAGAAGATGTAGAGATAAACAATGTAGATGATGACAAAGATGAACCAGAAGTCTTCCTATCTCAGGATGATCAAGAAAATCACATCCTTGAAACATTCCAAACTCATTCAGGTGAGACTTTCGATTTCAAAGAAGGCTATGATACAACAATCTACGAGGTTCATAAACAGTATAACTTGAGAAGTAGACGGATTGATGTGCCAGAGAATAATAAACAGAAAACCACAAAACAAAATGTCAAAGGTAAGCAAAACATTCCCCCTGTACAAAACAGTCCCCAGGTACAAATTTTGTCTAGAATAACTCCCAATTCTTCAAATCCAATAATTGAAGATGTCTCTGATAATCAACCAATCAATAAACAACAATCTACTACTTTTCCTCCTGTGGGAAATGTAGAAGACACAGTAGAAGTTAATCCAGAAACATCTTCAAAACAAAACTTTATTCATGAAAAAGAGAAAAACATTGAAGACCCAAAAAACAAAGAGAACTCAACTGTGCAAAACACCAAAACTCAAACAGAAAAACCTTTCAATCTAGAGGCTGAAATAGGCAAACTCAAGATAGCTGTTCCTTTATCAGAATTAGCTAAACATGATGTCTATAGGAGTCAGATTACCAAGTCCCTAAACATTAACATTACTGGATTGGATGATTCGGTAAACATTCTTGATGATCAACCCAAACTTCTTTTTGGCCCTGAGGTTAATGGCAAACCAGAAAGTGGAGGAACCCCTCCATTTTATGTAAGCTTGAATGTTCATGATAAGATACTCCACAATGCAATGCTAGATTCTGGAGCATCCCACAATTTGATGCCAAAAGCAGTAATGGAAAGATTGAATCTAGATATTACCGGGCCTTACAAAGATTTGTTTTCATTTGATTCCAGTCAGGTAAATGTTTAGGTTTAATTAAAGATCTATGTGTTACTTTGGTACAATACCCTGCTAAGTCTGTTTTAATGGACATAGTAGTTGTTGATATTCCACCTAAATATGGTATGTTATTGTCTAGATCTTGGGGTGCTAAACTTGGAGGATCTATTCAACTAGACATGTCATATGCAACTATTTCAGTATTTGGTCAGCCTAAGAGATTATATAGAGAAACTTTGATGAAGTACTTAGTGAGTAGCCATGAGAAGCCTGAAAACTTCCCTGTTTATTCTGTACATTCTGATATGGATTCTTTTATTTTATACAATGCTGAGTCAGATCTTCCTACGGAAATAGAAGCTCCAGAATTGGAAATCACAAACAAAACCACTGTTAAAATTGAAGAAATCTCTGAAAACAAAGAAACAATAGATGATCAAGAAAAACCTGAAGAAACTAAACAACTAGCTCCTGTCAAGAAACGCTTTAAAACAATTGATGAAAATTATGAACATGAAATTCTATGGCATTTAGAGTTTGATGGCTCAGTAAACAGACTAGGGGCAGGAGCTGGGATTTGGTTACACAATGTAGAGAACAATCATGCAGAGGGTCATGCTTATAGGTTAAATTTCAAATGCACTAACAACATGGCAGAGTATGAAGCTCTTTTATTAGGGCTTAAACATGTCAAGAAGTTAGGGGGCATTAGAGTATCAATTATAGGTGACTCCGAATTAATCATCCAACAGATTAAAGGAGAATGTGCAACAAAAGACATGAGACTGAAACAATACCGAGAGACAGTTGTAGAGATTCTCAACACATTTTTACAAGCCCAACTTGCCAAGATTCCCAGGAAACAAAACTTGCATGCTCACAGTTTGGCAATGTTTGCTAGTACATGCAAGTTGCCTTTTGATCCTAATCATCAGTTTTCAGCTGAAATTAGGCATAGGCCTGCTATACCAGACAATCTTTTGAATTGGCAAGTATTTGTGAATAACAATCAAATCAATAATTTTTTGACACTTCAAAGTGAGTTTTCTAACTGTAATATAGATGAGAATGTAAATATTGATGAATCCGATCAAGAACAAGAACAAAGAGTTGAAATTTCAAAAGAAAATGCAATTCATATGCTGCATCCAACCACATTCACTGAAAAAGACATGCAGAATTTGAAACACATGGAACCTGATGAAATCATTGAAGATGAAACAGAAATCATCAATTTAAAAGATAACCATTTGCCCAAAGGATTAACTCCTTTGGAAGATCTGTTTGACTCGAATGATATTCCATTTAAACCTAAAATGGAACCTGTAAAGGCTGATATGGAAGACTGTAACCTAGGAACCCCAGAAAATCCCAAAATGGTCAAGTTGTCAAAGTCTCTTCCAAAAGATCAGAAGGTTAAATATGTTGAACTATTAAAAGAATTCCAGGATGTCTTTGCCTGGAGTTATGAAGACCTCAAATCTTATGATACCTCCATCATTCAACACACTATACCTTTGAAACCTGACCAGAAACCGTTTAAACAAAAGCTTAGGAGAATTAATCCTGTTTTATTACCATCAATTGAAAAGGAAATCAAAAGGATGTTTGAAGCAGGGATTATAGCTCCTATCAGATTCTCGGAATGGGTTTCTAACCTGGTACCAACAAGAAAAAAGACAGGAGAAATTAGATTGTGTGTCGACTTAAGAAATTTGAATAAAGTTTCTTTAAAAGACAACTATCCTCTGCCGAAAATGGACCACATTCTGCAAAGGGTAGTAGGATCTTCAAGAATATCACTACTGGATGGATTTTCAGGGTATAACCAGATTCTGGTTCATCCTGATGATCAGGATAAAACAGCATTTACAACACCATGGGGTACGTTTAAATATGTCAAAATGCCATTTGGTCTCAAGAATGCAGGAGCTACATTTCAAAGAGCAATGGATATTGCTTTTGCTAAAGAGATACATGATTTTCTAGTTATTTACCTAGATGATTTAACTGTTTTTTCTAAAACAGATCAAGAACATTTAGATCACCTAAGGCAAGTATTTATAAAGTGCAGAAAATATGGAATTTCTTTGAATCCCAAGAAGTCATTGTTTGGTTTGGAAGAAGGGAAGCTCTTAGGGCATATCATTTCTAAAGATGGCATTAGGATTGATCCAGAAAGAATTCAAGCAATTTTGCAAATACCCCACCCCAGAAACATAAAAGAATTGCAAGCATTCATAGGAAAAATTAATTTCTTGAGAAGATTTATTTCCAGTCTAGCAGAGTTACTTAGGTTACTAACTAACATGTTGAGGAAAGATTCAAGCATTGACTGGACTGTTGAAGCCAAACAATCATTCGAGGAAATTAAAATGGCTTTGACAAAGACACCAGTTCTAACCAGTCCTAAATTTGATAGAGACTTTATCATTTTTTCATTTGCTTCTGAACATACTGTTGCAGCTGTTTTACTTCAAAAAGATGACCGAGGGTGTGAAAAGCCAATAGCATTTTTTAGTAAAGCACTGAGAGATGCATCTCTAAAATACAATATTATGGAAAAACAGGCTTTTGCATTGGTAAAAGCAATCAAAGATTTCAGAGTCTACATATTATATTCTCATGTGATAGCATATGTGCCTAATGCAGTAGTTAAAGATATTTTGACTCAAGATGGCATTGAAGGTAAACGAGGTAAGTGGATAGCTACCATTTTGGAATATGATATTGAGATCAAGCCAACAAAACTTATAAAGGGCCAAGGTTTAGCACAACTTATGACAGCAACCAATTGTCAAGCCTTAGACCTTAATGAACTGGATAACGAGCAGGAGATGGCGACTCCTCAGATCAGTCAAGCTTTCTTAGATTCACCCTTGTACACTGATATAATTCATGTTTTATTAAACCTGCAGGCTCCTCCGGGGTTGTCCAGAACCAAAAGAAGATTTTTAAAAATGACATCTTTGAAATATTGTATTTTAGATAGCACTTTATTTTGGAAAAATCATGAAGGAATCTTGTTGAATTGTCTCTTAAAAGATGAAGTTGATAAAGTGCTTAATGAATTTCATGCAGGGGATTGTGGAGGACATCTCTACTGGAAATCTACTGCAGACAAGATCTTAAGGGCTGGCTTTTACTGGCCAACTTTATTCTCTGATGTTAAGAAATTTGTAACAACTTGTCATAAATGTCAAATATTTGAAGGAAAAAGAAAGTTGTTACCTCTGCCTTTAAAACCAATTTCCACAGAAAGACCTTTCCAACAATGGGGGTTAGATTTTATTGGAGAAATTCATCCCCCTTCTTCAGGGCAACATAGATGGATTTTAACTGCTACAGACTATTTCACTAAATGGATTGAAGCCATCCCATGTAGACAGTCTAATGATTCTGTGATCATAGGGTTTTTAGAAACAAACATACTCTCAAGATTTGGCTGTCCGGAAAAAATTATAACCGATAATGCTGCTGCATTTAAATCAAAGAAAATGATTAATTTCTGCCATAAATACCATATTACTCTAGGTCATTCAACAGCATATTACCCCCAGGGTAATGGACTAGTAGAATCTTCTAATAAGAGCCTTATCAATATCATCAAAAAGTTATTAGAAGAAAACAAAAAGAATTGGCACAAGAAATTGACTAATGCATTATGGGCAGACAGACTTACAACTAAGAAATCCATTGGGACTAGTCCATATGAGTTAGTTTATGGCATTGAAGCAAGATTCCCCTCATCTTTAGGAATTCCTGTCATGAAATTACTTCAGGAGGCTCAAGTGGAGCCAAATGACATTCAAAGAAGAATTAATCAAACAATCCACCTGCAACAAACCAGGGAAGAAGTATTCCAAAGATCACAAGTCTTACAGGAAAAGCTAAAGAAAATGTTTGATAAAAGGACTAAAGCAGAGGACTTTCAATTAGGAGACAAAGTCCTGAGATGGGATTCTAGAAGAGAAGAAAAAGGAAAACATGGAAAGTTTGATTTCTTGTGGAAAGGGCCTTATATCATTCATGCCTTGCAGGGAAACAATACTTACTTTTTGAAGGAGTTGGATAATTCAGAAGTAGAAGAAGGACCAGTCAATGGTCGAATGCTCAAGCATTATTTTGATCCCATTTACTAGAATGTTTAATTTTTCTAACTTGTACATAATATATTGTTTTTTGTTTTGTTTTTATTAATGCAGTTTGGATTGGATGGTGACTTCTTGGAATTGAAGCCCGGAGTGAAGGCCCTAAGTTCCAAAAGTTTCACTATCATATGTAAAATAAAGCTACCAGAAAGAGGAAGATTTCATACTTTCAGTTTGAAGACATTTTGAGGCATCTGACCTGCTGTTCTTGACTTTCCACAAGGAAAAGCCATCCCCAAGTGGAGCCAGTGTTAGCCTCCTATATCAATAGGTTTCATCTTTCATGATTGTCTTGATGGAAGTATGGAATATGTTGAAACCTTCTTACTTGAGCAAAGGTGTTCCATATTCTTGAAAACCAAAAAAATCAAAAAATTTAAAAAATGTAAAGAGGGTATACCCTAAAAGAAAGATCAAAGGGTAAAAAGAATAAAAATGGTCAAAAAGAGAAAGAAATGAACCCCAAGCAAAAAATAGACCAAGGAAAGTGTGCAAATCTAAATGCCACTACTATTTCATTTTTGTAAATAAGTGATTGTGTGCAGCTTGTCAAATTTTGCCACAATTCATGAATAAGTCAAAATGTTTAAACTTGACTTAGTCATATTTCAATTTCATGTTATAAATTAGAGAATAAATATCTAGCCAAATAGTTTAATCTTGGCAGATAAGTAGCTAGGTAGAGTGAATAAAAGGTGCTCAACAGTTTAATCTGAGCCCTTGGATGTAATAAGGGTAGAAATAGATAGATCTATCATGTAAAAAGGAAAAGATTGATCAGGGTTTGCAAGTCTAAATGCACCCTAATAAAGAGGAGAAAATGGTAGTGTTAAGTAGATAGGGTAGGTAGATGGTGCTGCAAAGTGTTATCTGATGAATGGTGCTGCTACATGTTGGTTAATCATTTACTTTCATCACAAGTACTAAAGCAGGAAATACACTGGAAAATCACAGCAAGCAAAGTCAAATTCATTAACCTCCCTCATCATTTTTTTCCCCTCAAGAGTTTTACTAATTTCCCCCAAAAAAGTACTAAGGTAATTGGAGATCAAAGGGGCTCAAGGCATTTCCTTGACTTCTGGAGGGACCGGACCCTCGGCCTAATGATCAAAAAGACCTAAGTACTTGAGATAATCCATCATTATAATCATTCACCTTCAATTTTTTCCTAAGTAAAATCCTATTTTACTTAGGAAACTGATGCAAAATTCCATAAAAATTCTTCAAAATAACTTGTTATTCTAAGTTTAAGTGTTGAAGATAAAATGTTGCAATTTACTTCACAAGTTATCACTTTCTTAGATGTACAAAAATGTTTTGATTTTCCTTGTCCTGTGCCATATTAACATTTAACTCTATTATATTAAATCCCTAGTGAAATACCCTTTCCTAAGTATATAATTCCCTTTTTTATAAATATCCCAAAAACCCATTTATTATAATGTTTACCAAAGTATTATATCCCCGCACATTGAAAATAAAAACCCCGCTTTATAAACCCTTTGGTTAAATATACCTTTATAATATAAATCCCGCCCCTATGGTGAATTAATTGTATTAATTCATTCATCATATAATAAAAAATATATATAAAAACTTTAGACATACAATATGTATGTTTAATACCAAAACATCAATAAAACTTTGCGAAAGATTTGTGCCACCGTGGTCTGTCCACGTGGCATTCCGCTTAAGAAAACCCCGCCGCAACCCTGTTCATTATGCATATAGGATTAATTATGTCATCTGGACTAATTAATAACTATTTCCGCCAGTTAAAAAGCCCCCGGAGCGATTAAAAACATTTAAAAGTGTTTAAAAGTACGACGGGGCCCACGCGAAACCTCCGCCCATCTTCCCATCGCCCCAGCCGTTGGATCAGCCTCCCGTAGATCCACGGTCATTATTAATCCCGCTGCCCATCCCTTGCCAGCATGTTAACCAGCGGGGGGATGGGTGGTTTTTGAAAAGTCAGACATCCACGTGGCAAATGCTCTGTGGAATCGCTCCCCCCGCGATCAATACCGCCCTCGACCAAAAGCGGTGCGGGGACTTCCCGCTTACCACTTACCGCCCGACTCTGCACACGTCATCCCGTACTACCATGACGTCACACCTCGAAAAAACAAAAAACCCTTTTAACTTGTAAATAAGCCATTTTTCACGTTTTTCCTGTTATTTTCGTTATTCTGAAAACGACAGAGCTCCCGCTGCGATTTTCAAATTTCCACTGTAATTGATCATTTCACCCCAAAATTCTGCTGCGCCCGTGTTGAAGAACAGTCCCGCCATTGCCTGTTACCTGTGAAAGAACCAGTTTCCGTCTAAAAGCAGGTATTTATCCTTTACGCCCGACTGCAAGTAAAACTCAGTTTCCTTTGTTTTTTCGCTGAAAAAGTGGTTAAAAATCATCACTGAGTCCTCCCTGGAGATTTTAAACCAGTGAAATTGCTCCCCGAACCTGCAAATTGTTCCAATTTCCTTCATTTCAAGAATACCGCCCGGCCCGTGAAGAAAACCAAAAACCTCCATTTTGAATCCACAAGAACCAAAATGGAGGCCCCGACAGCTCTCAATATCACTCCATTGAATGCTCCTCACCGAGATTTGGACTATTTACCTCTGATAGATGAAGATTTCCAAATAAAAGACCTGCATTTTGATGAAAGTCCCCGTTTGAGCTTCTGTCGCTGCAGAGACGAACACTCAAAGGGGCAAGATCTTATAGGGTTGTGGGAATCCAATCTTCCAAGGTATCTTATTCCTTCAGTCCTCATTTTCCCCGAAATCATTCATTACTGTCATGCAAACTATGATCCCGCACAGAGAGCTGTATTAGCTCCTGATCAAAGTGTTCTATTCCCCATCACACCTCAGGCTATCAATGCTATGTTACACTTTGAGCCAGAGCAAGAATTAGCACCATTATCCATGGAAGGATTGATTGAGAAAACCAGACAGTTAACCCCAGAGAAGCTGAAATCCATGTGTCAGTATTTCATGTTACTTGAGCATCAGCCAAAAGGGGCTCCCCCCTATGGTTTTTACTATTTCAATACACTGGGAAGGCTCGTTGTAAATATACTATCCTTTGTCTTAGGATTCAACACCAGTGAATATGTAGATGAGATAACTTTGGCTTTGCTATCCATCTTTACTCCTGGGCAGCCTCCTGAGATTAAATATGATTATGCTTCCTTCATTGCCAACAAGATCCATGATCAATTTTTAAGGCTAGATACTGAAAAAGTTTTTAAGTACTCCTTAGTTATCTATCATCTCATGATCTATTATCAGTCAGACAGGTTCCCTTTTCCTGTTCAGAAACTTGATGCTAAGGGTAATCTCAGGTCGGTCATTTTTTGGTCCCCCATCATTCATTTTTCCTCTGATTCTCCCTACTCCTATTCAGAATTCATTGATCAGTTTGTACATCCTGCTACAACTTTGTTAACAGGAATTTCTCCTCCCAGACTCAGTACTGAAATTAGAAAGACCTTGCAATTGTCAAAGAGTTATAAAGTTGGGGATTGGTACTTGTACCAAAACCATACATTCATCAGGATTTATGGATGTGAATTACATCCATTCAAGTTACCCAGATATGTGCCAATGAGAATTTTTGCCTTGGAATACTTTAGGCAGATGAACAATTCAGATGTGATCCATTTCTGCAACGTAAAGAAGAAAGCTCAGTTAAGGATCAAAAGCCAATTAGGTCCTTTCATCTGCAATTCTAGAGAAGCTGAGAGAGAAGCAGAAAATCTATTAGATAAGAAGTTCCAGACATCTTTTCGTTGGGTCCCTTATGACCCCTTTGGTTTCATTTGTGAAAAAAGATTAAAGAATAAGTCATCTCCTTATGTACATCACAAGATTCCTGATTTAGAACAGTATGCAAATCAAGATGAATGGGTTAAAGGAACACTTGTTGAAGAGGAAAGTGGAGCTGACAAATTGAATAAAATTATGAAAGATGTTGAAAAGAACTTTGACCTAGAAACGTATGATCAAATGCAGGTACCCTACATTGGCACATCTTCAGCAGCCACTCTACAGCAAGCATTACAGGAAGACAGTCCATCAGTAGCAGCAGAACCCAAGGGTAAAGGAAAAGAACCTGTTGTTCAGGTCATTGAAACCTTGGTCATGGCAGAAAAACCACAGAGTTCCAAAGCACCAGAACCATCTCAGGTTTCCCCCACACCAGCAATACACATCCAGGTTCCAGAAATGCAAACTCCATTAAATGTAGAAATAGGGAAGAAAATGTTGTTTCCAGATACCACACCTTCAAAGGGGGCCTCACAGGTTTATCAAACTAAGAAACACAAATCAGATCCACCTCCAGAGGTAGAAATTATAGATGAAGTATTTGATGATGGTAGAGAAGATAGTCAGCAAACTGGCACAGCAAGTGAAACAACCATAAGCCAGAAAGGGAAAGCTCTGCAAAAACAATTAAGCACTGAAGTATCTTCTTTCAGACCGCCAAAGACAGATACTGGAGACATTAAAAGAACCTTCATTAATATCAAAACAAAGAATGATCCATTGAAAATGAAGGTATATGATCAGTATATGAAGATGGCTCCTCATAATCAAGAAAGGCTGATGTCCGCATTTGACCTTTCCCAAGGTAAAATGCTAATGAGCCACTTCAAAGCAAAGGTGCCAAAGCCAACTTCAGCAACAGATTACATCAGAACAAATTTTGAAGTTTTAGCAAAGGATATCCAGCCCCTGGACCAGATAGAGCTACATAGACAGACTGGGGAAATGGTTTATTCTACTCTCACCAACAAGGCCATGGCAGCTTTAACGCTGCAAGATTCTTTGAATAACACTACTGCACAATTGAAAATTGAGAAGGCCTCCTCACAGGCCAAGGATAATAGAATAAAGTCTCTAGAAGAGATAATTATTGGTTTGGGTCACAATGCCAAAGACATTAAAGGTATTGAGGCATTGGTAAAGAAGAAAGAGGATGATATAGCTGCACTCAGAAAACAGCTAAAACTACCAGCCTCGAGGCACCCTCAGACCCACGAAGTTATAAAAGGAAATTCACAGGAAGAAATGATGGAGTTGCTCCTGAATATGACTGAGCGACTTAATGAAACAGAGAAGGAGTTGGAAAAAGCATTGCAGGAACAGGAAATTATCAAGCAGACTTCAACAATAGGTACTACAACCACAGGGCAGCAGGAACAACCATCTCAGGTGAACACTTCTAATTTGAATTCTGAGGACTTAATAAAACAGATGGAGAGTTTGCAGCTAAGGGTCACAGAACTCCAAGAAACAAAATTGCAATTGACAAAATTGGAGGAAAAATATGACACATCCAAAAAGACAGCTGCTGACAACCTCAGGGAAATAAAAAGATTGGAAAAATTGGTTGAGGCTTTGCAAAAAGATCTTTCACTAGAAAAGCCTCTAAATGAAATAAATGATATTCTTTGGGATAACATCATTGAATTAATAAGGGATATTTGGCCCTCTATTCAGGCTATTTTTGAGCAAAATGAGTTAGTTAAGGTAGCCCAAGAAGAAATAAATAGAACCAGACATGAATTAAGAGGCAGGCCTGAGCAGGCCCAGCAGCTCATTCAATTTTTGAATTCCAGAACAAAACAACAGCTTGCATCGTTAGGAATTGATGACAGGACAAGTGCAGTTTTGGAAGCAAAGAGATTTTTCACCAAGAGGACTTTCATGCAAAATTTAGAAAGAAAGTGTACAGACATTTTGGTTGACATTAACAATTTCAGAGAAAAATTTCAAGCTTTGCTGGATAGTGGGTTACCAAGTCCCATGCTCACGGAAGATCAAATAGTAGACCTGGAAACTTATGAGAAGAGAATAAAAGCTCATGCTAAAAATGCAGCTATAGGTTCTGCTAGCTCATCAGAACCTGCATTACCAACTGGGAAAAGTATTTATGATAAAGTGAGGAATTTATTTCATCTGTAGCATGAAATAAAGTATCTATTTCCGAATGATCCCACTTTTTATAAACTTACTGAAGCAGATGAAACTTTAAGGAAGCTCAGAAGAACTATGATACCAGATGATCAATGGTGGCAGGAAATGTTGGAGATTCTATGAGAGTTACTTTCAAGATGAGCATTTATCTTTACTGTCAAGTAAATGGTAAAAACAGGAAAACAGATGAAAGAGTATCAGATGAAAGGTTAAAGGGTATCCGTGAAAACAAAGAGTGTTCAACAAGCCAAAGAAATACTACAAAGGACAGCACAGAACTCTATTTTAGCACTTACCTCCAGCACATCCACGGAAAAAGGAACAGCACATCAGCAGTTGCACATTATTCTATCCACGAGACCGTTTGTCTCTTGTTTGTTTGTAAATATGCTTTAAGTCAGCCTAGATTATTGGCCAAGTTAGTGTAAGATTGTTTTAGATTATTTTGTGTATAAATAAACCCTCAAAGAGAGTATGGAGGGTGGATTCTATTACTCTGTTGTAACATTGAGGTTTTCGGAATAAAAAGCTTTTGGACAAATTTACTTGTGGCTTACTGGATGACGTTTTGAAGCACTGGACTTGTTGCAGGATTCATGTGTTGGACTACAGTTCAATAAGTTTTCCAACCCTTGTGTTTGAATTTTATATTAGTTTATGCTATCATCATATCCGTTTCTAAATAATTCACATAAAGGATTGAAACAGAATTTGCTTAATTGTACTCTGTTTTCAAATGTGATTATTTTTAATGTTTTCTTCTAGATTAGTTATAAGCATGAATTCTTAATTGCTCATGTTTTGCTGATTTAAACATTGTTGATTACTGTAACAAAGAACCCTTCATTGCTCTTTGCTTGTAGTCATTTCTCTTCTTTCTCTTGAACATGGTGAAAGATTCTTAGCTGCCTTTCATCCCTTCAAGATCATCCCATCCACTTTAAATTTAAAGGATTGTTCTCTGTCTAGCTATCTTGCCCTGTAATACCATCTTGTGTTTAGAATAGAAATCCAGTAAAGCCATCCTTTGACTCCATAGCCCAATGGACTGAAAGCTCTCAACCTTGCCCTTAGTTTGTGGATTCCACCATTTTCCCAAAACAAACTTTGAATCTATAACTAGCTTAAAACCTTTCAAGAACAAAGATAAATCATAAAGAGAGAGCCCTCTCTGGATGCAGATTGGCTAGATTCTGCATCTAAAAGGTTGGTTTGTGGTTACCTCGGGTATAATTTCCTCTTACACAACTTCTAGGAAAACATGAGTCTTAACGGAGACGGAAACAAGGAGTAATGGGGTATATGATTCTTAGATCTACTACTAGTCTCAAGACGCTTACAAATGGGCGTTTTATAAGGTCAAAATACTAGTCATTGTGCACTTTCTTATCGTAGATATTTTTCCAAGATGGTTGAATGGAAAGAGAGGGAGAGATAGAGAGTGTGTGTGAAGAAGATGAAATAAGGTATCTTAAGCATCCTCTTATAGTAAGGGTGCTACGGGATTTCGGTATATTGAAAATTTTCAAAACACAGAACGTGAAAGGGAAAGTGTTTCTATTTCAGAAACTAGTGGAAATTTAAGTTCCCACAAACCAACAATCCATGGTGGGCAAGAAAAATTTGACCCTATAGGTTAAAGATTTTGAAAAGAGTAACTAGGATCGGTCTTCATATTGACCATGTAATTATATATTTATGTAAATAAGAAGACAAAGATAATAAAATGTATATTTGTTTTACATGCTTCATGGGTTTCATGAGCAAGATTTTATTATAGATTAAATAGACTTCTTCTTTATGTCTATTAGGTTTTTGTCTTCTAGGAATAAATATAGTTAGGTGTATTATATATGAAGGATCTAGTCTAAATGCTCCAAGATCTTGTCCTAGAAACTGTGGAAGAATGGATCTATCAACTCTCACTCAAATGATGGAAGATAAGATTAAATGATGTATTAGAAGTCGACCTCACGACTATGTTTTGGCTCCCAAATAGTCACCTTGGTTCACGAAGCTAGGTCAACTTATATTCGAGAGGAAAACAACTATATATACCCACAGTAGACTTCGTAGACACGAAATTTCGGATCATCTTTGCATACGAAGTCTTGGCTATCTTTAAGTGCGAGCGTGAAGTGCATGTAAGAAATGAAGTGCAAAGTGCGGTGGTGGGAAGAGTGTGAAGTGCAACAAGATTAATTACAGAATTCGATATGTTTCATGTCATCTATTGCATCTAAAGTGTAATTATCTCTATTCACATTGTAAGGGAAATCTAGAGTGTGGATTAAAGGACAAGTATAATGCGGATTTCGAGTTGATGTGTAAAATTTACAAAAATGGTCTAGATATGCATATCCATATACCATAATGTGAAACAACATACAATTGAAGTGCAAATGTTGAAGAGTTTGGAATTAGTGCATACATATATCCAAGTGTCATAAAGTGTTGCAACATCCTAAAAAGAAAAATCACCTTGAAGCGAGCGGTGTTAAAGTGCGGATCCACCAAGTGCGTGAGCGGGGGTTGAAATATCATGAAGAAAGCTACAACATGACAAGGAATTGCAAGAGAAGGGTTGAAGTATCGGTCTGTCCAAATATAGTTTGCATACTATCCTAAAACATGCATGCGATAAAGGGTGACATGGCGGTAGGTGGTCGGAAGAAGTAAGGACAAGGTATTGGATGCATAAATAGGTCAAGAGTATAATTCTGGGTCATGGTACTTGTCATCTGAAATCTATAAGAAGAATTTCCCGTGGGTTTTCCTCTCCAAGAGGGAGAGGTTTTTCCCTGGCTCTAGGATCCTAACTCTTGTGTCTCGTGTCTTTTGATAATTGATTTGATGAAAGATTTAATAAGGTAACGAAGGAAAGACATAAGTAACTCAAGTAATCTCACAATTAATTATGAAGAAGAGAATTTTGTTAATCACTAGCCCTCCAAATTCTCAACATGGTATCAAAGCTAAGGTGTTGAACTCAAGGGTTGCTTGACAAAGAGACACTTCAGGAAGAAAAAATCAAAGTAAGTCAAATCAGTTTGCAAGGAAGACTCTCAAGCTATTTTCAAGAAACAACTTCATCTCCTCAAAAGGATCAACTTTTCAAGATAATAATCTTTACCATAAAAATATTTTCATTCAAGATATTTATTGAAGAGGACATCATATTTTGAAGACATAATTTACCATCAAGGTTTCAAGAACACCTAGATTGAAGATTTCTATCTTAGAAGAAGCTCCTAACTCCTACATCATCATCAAGGAAGCTGCAAGTCACTCTACTCAAGTAAGTATCTATGAGCTTACTTAAATCTGTCAAGATGACTTATTGTAAAGAGAGCAACAAGATGGTTGGGTCATCAAAATTTAGTGCATGGAAGAAGAGGACATATTTGAATTTAATTGAAGGTGAAGTTATGGACTACATCGATGGGTCAACAATTCAACCACCAAAAGAAGATAATCTAGCTTTCCAAGTACATGAAGGGAGAAATCAGAGCCCAGAGGATTCTCATAGAATCCATTCAGGACTCACTCATCCCCTACGTATCAAAACTAAAGTCTGCTAAAGAAATATATGAGAAAATGGTGGAGCTATTCTCTGTGAGTACTATAGGAGAAGCAATCTCTCTGAGACAAGAACTATATAAAATGAAATTGTAAAGAGAAGAAGAAATCACCCCATACTTTATGAGGATTTATAAAATAATAGATCAGCTGCAAGAACTGGGAGAAGTAATGTCTAACACTGAAATGACTACAATAATGTTGAATGCTCTACCAGAGGAATGGAGAAACTTCACTTCAATTTTATACGGAAAGAAAGAAGCCACAAAATTCCATGATTTATGGTCTCTATGTAAACTATAGGAAACAAGATTGAAAGCCAAAGCTGATACAAGACCAAGTGAAGAGAATCAAGCCTTTGCACCCACATTTAGAAAGAAAGGAAGATTCAGAAAATTTGGTCCTCGGAATAAAAGAAGGAATATGGACAAAGTACGATTCTTTGGATGTAATGAACTTGGGAATTATAAAAGAGATTGACCTAAATCTGACAAGGACAATAGGAAAGGGAAGAAGCCCATATCTGAGATATGAGGGAAGAACCTAATGCAACGAAATCTAAGAAAGAAGGAGCGAGGGATATCTACTATGACTGAGATCATCCTCTCCTTTAAGTGATTAATGTTGGTTTTGAAATAGTATGATAAGAAGCAGCGTATATTATAGCATCATGATCGAGGCATGGTAGGAGCTTTCGATAAAAAATAGCTCCTGGAAAACCTCTCTGATAACAATATTGATGGAAGGCGGTCATTAAGATCAAGGGTCATCATGAAAACTAGTGTTGACATTTTCTAATGAAGCTCTATATGAATTCACAGATTAGAAAGAAATAAGTATGGTTTCATCAAGTATTAAATGCTATAGAATTCTAGGATGTGATGACATATTGATGGAGCGGCCCAATGGAATGAAGCTCTTCATTCTAGTAAAACTGCTATAAGATGATTTAAATGAAAGGGGTATGGGGGATGTGTATATTCATATGTTGACACTGTATGGTGTGAAGTCATGTCATATGGTTGCATAATAGACTTATATATTTAGAAGTATGATCTATGAAGGAGGATCTCTCGGTGCACTAACAAATCAACATAATATATCCTCATGGAATATGAGGTGTTGTATATGGACAAGGAATTGGAAAATTTGTAAGTCCTTGGGAATGAAGAATGTGCAGAAAGGAAGAGATCATGAAATGAAATCATGTCAAGAGGCAGTTATCATCCAGAAGCCAAGAAGATGTGACTAGGAGATCTCCTGGGAGGATATGTAGACTCTGACAGAAGTCAGGTAAAGAAGAAGACCCTTGACAAAACATATCATTAGGAGATGTATCAATATAAATAAAGGATATTGATGCTTATAGGAAGATGTCATGGTGAAAGATCATCACTGAGGTAATTTTTTTTTTTTTAAATTTCATATGTATATGTTTATCTAGATGAATTTTGGCAGGGTTTCTAATCATGAGAAATGATGTATGATCCTTGGAGATGATTCAGAGAATAGCAACATGGAATAACAATGGACTAGATGAGAAAAACTAATGAATCACTTTCTGATAGTGGACATGACTCGTGACTGAAAGTGATGGATGATCTGTGCCCTATGAAGATAAAAGTTGAAGATTCCTCAATATCGAAATCCATGACATCGAGGGGAGGAATTCTTCATGAGTATCTGGATTTCTACTATAGGACCCTGGTTGAGAGGGAGCATGGTGGTAAGTTTTTTACTCTAAATAAACTTGAATTATGTCTTTCCTGAGTTAAGAGGGAGTGACATATGTGATTCTCTAATACATGTGTCATGAACTAGACCAGGACTAACAACCGTAAGTCTTAGTGAATTCCATGTGGAGAGAATGGATAGAAACATCATTCTAGTCTTCACCTAGAAGACAGAATGGAGGATTGGGTAATCATATGGCATTCGATACTCTTTGAGAATGAGATAGGGCATTCAAGATAAGAATAGTCGAGGACTTATATTCTTTGAGGGCTGGCTACCCAATAAAAGAATATTCCAAGAAGGTCATACTTTGGGAACACCTGGGTGGAGTAGGTACCTTGGAGAGACAATGACTATGGTATCTATAAGTCACGTGTCTCACCAGCGTTGTAGCCCATTTTCACGTTGAGAGATGGGGTTGTTAGTCAAGGCCTTACACTAGGAAAATGCCGGTTGATATGATGCTATACAAATGCGATTACCAATCCGATTCTTCTTATGAGATTCTTCAATTTGAAAGTGACCATGTACCTGTATGAATACCTCCCTAGTTAAGAGGGGGTGTTGAAAAGTGTAACTAGGATTGATCTTCATATTGACTATGTAATTATGTATTTATGTAAAGAAGAAGACAAAGGTAATAAAATGTATATTTGTTTTACTTGCTTCATGGGTTTCATGAGTAGGATTTTATTATAGATTAAATAGACTTCTTCTTGATGTCTATTAAGTTTTTGTCTTCTAAGAATAAATTTAATTAGGTGTCTTATATATGAAGGATCTAGTCTAAATGCTCAAATATATTGTCCTAGAAATCATGGAAGAATGGCTCTATCAGCCCTCACTCAAACGCTGGAAGATAAGATTAAATGATGTATTAGAATTCAGCCTCATAACAGTCATGTCGGCTCCCAAATAGTCACACCGGTTCACCAAGTCAGGTCGGCTTATATACAGGGGCAAAAAACTATATATACCCCTGTAGCCTTCACAAAAAACACATAATTTTGGATCATCTATGCATCTGAAGGGCGGCTATCTTTAAGTGCAATGCAAAGTGAAGTGCGAAGTGCAGTAAATGAAGCATGAAGTGCAGTAGGTGCAATGTGAAGTGCAGCAAGATTCAGTGCGTCTCTTTGCATCTAAAGTGTAGGCTATCTCTGTGCAGATTTTAAGGGAAATTTTAGTGAAGATTAAGGGACAAGTATAGTGTGGATTTCAGTGTTGATGTGTAAAGGGTACATAACTTGTCTAGATATGCATATACGTGTACCATAAGGTGCAACATCATACAATTGAAGTGTGAATGTTTGAAGAGTTTCAGAACATGTTTACATACATATATCCAAGTGTTATAAAGTGATGCAACATCCTAAAGCAAAATCACCATGAAGCAGCAGTGTTAAAGTGTGGATCCACCAAGTGCATGAGCAGGGTTGAAGTATCCTGAAGCAAGCTACAATGTGACAAGGAAGTGCAAGAGTAGGGTTGAAGTATCAGATCTGTCCAAAGATAGTTTGCATACTATCCTAAAGTGAAGCTGTTGATAAAAGGTGACATTGAGACAGTGGTTGGAAGAAGTAAGGACAAGGTCTTGGATGCATAAATAGGTCAAGGGTATAATTCTAGGTCATGGACTTGTCATTTGAAATCTATAAGAATAATTTCTTGTGGGTTTTCCTCTCCAAGAGGGAGAGGTTTCTCCCTGGCTCCAGGAGCCTAACTCTTGTGTCTCGTATCTTTAGATAATTGACTTTATGAAAGATTTAATAAGATAACGAAGGAAATACATAAGTAACTCAAGTAATCTCACAAGTAATTATCAAGAAAAGAATTTTATATT
This sequence comes from Pinus albicaulis, assembly GCA_034641835.2. Classification (NCBI taxonomy): domain Eukaryota; kingdom Viridiplantae; phylum Streptophyta; class Pinopsida; order Pinales; family Pinaceae; genus Pinus; species Pinus albicaulis. The sequence goes on from JAXQQM020078996.1 coordinate 248,098, forward strand.
AATCACTAGCCCTCCAAATTCTCAAAAAAAGACATGTATTTCCTAACTAGATTATTGAGGTAAGGGGCCCCAATGTTAGTGGAAAGAGGTAGAAGCACAAGAGAGCACAATGTTGTTGAGTATTACGTGATCAGGAGATCATGTCCATAGTTCAAAAATGCTCAAAAATGAAAGTTCTCAAAAGTATTTGCAACCTAAGCGACCGGAAAGGTCTCTTCACTGCGATTCTGGCGTCGCGAACGGTTGGAAAAACAAAGGTCGTATGCAGAAGTTATCAAGGTCTGAAAAGCCCAGTAAACTCCAAAAAAATGACTTTGACCAAGTTTGACTTGGCAATTTGAAAAATTAAAAAGTAATATTCCTATAATATTCCTCAAAATATTCCCAGGCCATTCCATTTGGCCTAATCCTAGTTCAACATGTGGTAGCATTAGATTGGCTATTGGTTTGACTTATGGAAAATTTGGCCAATCGATGGATGCTATGGGCGACTGGAGGAGCCTGCCCCAGTAGGAGGAGATTTGCAATGTAAAATTTTTGGTATTAACTTGAAATCAACGCAGACATACGCTCGGCTAGCGCCCCAACCAATCAAGCTACATATTTATTTCTTAACACGACTATCACGTGATTTAATTTAAACTTAGTTGTTAATGTTGTTGGCGGGGGAAGGGCTAGCCCATGTATAACAAACTCCATGTGACCTCTAGAAGACCATGTGCTTAAGAAAACTACTGATGGAAAGTCGAGGACGAGTAGGGCAAGGCGTGCTCACATAATTGTTGTGATTAATGGTTAACATTTATGCGCGGTAATCGGTTATCCTCCATGGCGCTCGTTCACCCACCACTTCCGTAGATTTAAAATAAGTGTGCTTAGCGCGGGTTAGGAACCTCATGTGACCACTATCATTCGCCATTAAATTCCACACTTTTTGCCTCGCTAAATATGGAGTGCACCACCAAAATTGACGAGATACAACTTAATTAACCTCACTTAACTCAATTTTCTCCACATTTAGTGGAGTTTTTTAAGGGATATTGGGCAGTTTCTTGTTTTGGTCATAACTCCTTGGATTTTCAACCAATTTTGATGCATGGATAGTCAATTTTTGGTATTCTAGACATTTTGAACACATTGACATAGGTTTTAGAGCCATCAAAGGTCATCTTGTGTAGGTTAAGCTTCGTGAAAGGTCAAGGAGCCACTAGGGCCACTAGGGTGTTTTCAGTGTATTGAGCATCCATTCACTGTTTTATGCAAATGAATAGTCATTCCTAACTAATTCAAGCATTATGAATTTGTTTTTATAGAGAGAATATCCATTTGAGGCTTTATTTCACATGTAATTACCATTTTTGAGCAATAATATATGAGGGACATGCCATTGGGAGCTAGACCAGTAGATGTAGCCGAGGAAGGGTGAACTGCTTCATCAAATTTGCTGAGTATTGTTACATGTGATTTTTAATTCTCTATTATTTACTATTGCATAGTGTTTTATAAGCAATTTACATGCTTTAACCTCACACAGAGATCTGTTTAACTAATTTAAAACCATTTGTTTCACCTGCAAACTTCAGAGAACCTTATGCACACATTTTAATTACTGTTTGGATACTTAGCACAACAAAACTAATACATTCCATTCAGATCAAGTTGGTATTAGAGCTTAGGTTGAGCATTAGGTTAAGCTAGAGTATTTTATCTGTTTAACATTTGTGCAAAAGGATTTGTTTAAAAGTTTGCATAACAACTCTTGCAAGTTGTGCAGAGCCATCTTGGGGTAGAATTTGTTGTGATTTTTTAATGCTTACTAGGCTAAAGCTTAAGAGAGGAGAAGGTCAATTGGTGAAAGCTCAGAGCAATCCACAGCCAAGGAGGGAAAGAGTGCTATTATCTCCACCTTCAATTTCACCTCAAAGAGAAGTAAAAGTAACCTTAGCAGCACTTTTTCGGGGAGAAGGATAAATTACCATGGAAGTTGATCCGAGGAAGAACTAGGTTTGGGAAGGCATTCCTAGACATGAATGAAATGGTGAAGTCCTTCCTTGTGAAGTTTGGATCCTTCTCCCAACTTCAAGTCTTTCATTCCTTACTCAAAGAGAAGCAGAAGAAGCCATAAGCATGAATTCAGAAGAAGGAAAAATTCCTGAAGAAGTTGATCCCAAGAAGGAAGAAAGAGTATTCAGAAAATCATTTCTTGACTTGAATGAAATGGTGAGAGTTATTTACCAAGAAATAAATGAGACACTTGAAGGAGAAGGGTCCAAACTTCACAAGGAAGGAGAGGGATCTTCAGGAGGCATATATGATGAGGATAAATCTAAGAAGGGTAATGGAGGAAATGGAGACAGTGTAAAGTCGCCATCATCACCCTCATATTCATCTTCATCAACCTCTACATCATATTCAGTACATCATTCTCACAAAGTCAAGAACACAGGTAAAAGTCCTTTTCTTAAACTTGATGTTAAATTTCAGTTTCCAATGTTTGATGGTGAAGTTAATGCAGAAAAGCTAGATAATTGGATTAGGCAATTAGAGGTCTATTTGAGAATTCAAAGTTTTCATGATGACGACACTAAAATTCAGCTAGCTTCATTGAGAATGGAAGGTGCAACTCTTGTCTGGTGGGAAGCCAAGACAAAGGAGGAGATAAAAAAATATGGTAAGATTATCTTATCATGGTTTGATTTCATTTCTGAAATACAACAACAGTTTTATCCATTGGCTCACATGCAGAAAGCCATAATGGACTGGAAAAATTTTAAACAATTGAGAGGACAAAATGTTCAAGTGTATACTCAAGAATTTAGAAGAAGAGCTCTTTTACTAGGAATATATTTGCATAGGCAAGACACTTTACTCAAGTATATAGGAGGTTTTCATACTTACCTAAGACATACCATTCTCATGTTTAACCCTACAAGCCTAGATGAGGTTTTTGATCAAGCCACACATTTAGAGGCAAGGGGAAAACAAAACTTAGATGGGAATGAGGAAAGTGAGTTTAAAGGCAAATGGAAGAAAAAGAGAAATGAAAATTCTAGAAAAGAGAAGGGAAAAATTTTCTGCAAATAATGTTCTAAAACAAGCCATGATGAGGACCATTGTTGGAAACTTCAACCAGAGATGAAACCAGAAATTTTTAAAGCCAAAGATAAAGCCAAGGATAAAGGCAAGATAGTTGCAATAGTTGAACAAGACCTGGGATCAGAATCAGGAGATGAAACAAAAATCATAGCTATGGCACTAAAGAACTTGAAGGGGAAAGAGAATGAAACTAAACCCGATTCTAGTATTTCTAACTGTCACATAGAAGCTCCATGTGAAGAGAAGAGAATTGAACTGTTTCATGTGAGGGTCATTTCCAAACATACCAAGGTTGACACACTATTTTACAGTGGGTTGAAAGCGAACCTCATTTCTGAAGACTTAGTTAAGAAACTAAATCTTGAAACCATTCCACATCTGAAACCATATCCTCTTGGTTGGATTTGTAAGGATGCAAATTTACAAGTTTCAAAGAAGTTCATATTGTGCTTTACAATAACAACACATTTTATTGACATGGTTGAATTAGATGTTGTTCTGCTTAATATAACACGTATGGTGTTGGGCAGTCCTTACTTGTATGACAGGAAAGATATCTTCCATCGCCATGAGAACAAGTATCATCTATTTAAAGATGACAAGGAGTACATTGTGAGAGCTCATCGCAAAAAACTATACTCTTCTTTAGTGAATACATGGCATATGAAGAGGCTCGTCAATGCAAGTCAAAACTTGAAATTGATGATGATTAAACAAAGGGAAGTTTTACTTAATATTTTTCATGTAAATGCCGATGTAAATGCCTATGTAAATAATGAGTTGTTTCAATTTTAAATCAGGTTGTCTTTGAAAGAAGATGACAAGCAGTTGCAGCAATCGTCTTTGGTGTCGAACGGTGCTGAAAACAAAGTGTCAGTGCAAGAAGGTGAAAAATTCCAAGAGAGGGCAAAGAAACTTGACAAAGAAGGCACAAGGTTCAGCAATGAACATTGCTGGTTTCAGAAAGGCATGGTAGAATGGCAAGGAAACTTGGTTAGGAATCGACACAAGTACACGGCTAATTTAGCAAAAAATCGCCATAAGGACAGGATGCAAGGTGAAAGTAATTTTCAATTTCCTTTGATTATAGACCAATGTAGAAACAATATGTTTATTGAAAATTTTATTTTTTTGTTCTGCAAGTTTTGAAAATGTGCAGCATGACAATGTCAAAGTCATCAACGGTTGGTTAATGGAATCAAGGAAAAAAATTGTGTTTCAAGAAAAGATCTAATTAATGAAATCAGGGAAATTTCAGTGAATTAAGATTGGAAGAGTGGGGACACAGTCTCCTCATCTTCATGTTCAGTAGTCCAGAGAGCTTTTGGGGTCCAAAATCTTCCTAGTGGGGAGGTGTGATCAGGAGATAATGTCCATTTTTCAAAAATGCTCAAACATGAAAGTGATCAGAAGTGGTTACAACGGCGAGAGGAAGATCAACACTCAAATTATGGTGCCATGAACAATTTTCAACAGAGGTCATATGCAGAACTTATGAAGGTTTGAAAAGCCTAGTAAACTCCAAAAAAATGAGTTTGACCAATTTTGACTTTACAAAATTGAAAAATTAAAAAAATAATATTCGAAGGAATATTCTTGGAATATTTCTCAAAATATTCCCCGAAATATTCCATTCGATCTAATCCTATTTTGACATGTGGTAGCATTAGATTGCCTATTGGTTTGACTTATTGAAAATTTGGCCAATCAGTGGATGCCACGTGGCAGGCCCAGAGGCCGCCACGTGGCCCTAGGCTGGAGAAGTTGTGGCAATGTAAAATGTTTGGTATTAACTAGAATCGGCGTGAACCTTCGCACCCGGCCTGGCATACGACCAATCGAGCTAAATGTTAGTTCTTAAAGCGTACATGTGAGAGATTTAATTTAAACGTGATTGTTAATGGTCTTAGCGAGGAGGGGAAGGCTATTTATGTAACAAACTCCATGTAACCTAGTACGGAAGACCGGACACTGAAAACTGCGGTGGCAACTAACCTTAACCGCCGGTGCAAATAGTGCGGTCATATGATAATGGTTAACATTTATGTGACGTTTATGGGCAAGTGATTGTCGGTTCCCGCCCACCTTCCGGGGTTTAAAACGAGTGTTAGCGTTGATGGCGAAGACTCCATCGAGGAAATAATACCATTCACCATTAAATTCCCCCTACTTTGCACAACTAAATATGTAGCGTTCGGAAAAAATTGTGGAAACCCTTAATTAACCTCGGTTAACTGAAGTTTCTCCACATTTAGTGGAGTTTTATGAGAGATATTGGGAAGTTTATTGTACGGGTCATAACTCTTGGAGATTTCGACCAATTTGGAGATGCATGGATAGTAAATTTTTGGTATTATCAACATTTTGAACACATTGGGATGGGTTTCAGAGCCATCAGAGGTTATCTTGTGCAGGTTTGGCTTCAGGAAAGGTCAAGGAGCCACTAGGGCCACTAGGGTGTTTTCAGTGTATTGAGCATCCATTCTTTGTTTTCACAAATGAATAGTCATTCCTGAATAATTAAAGCATTATGAATTTGTTTTTATAGAGAGAATATCCATTTGAGGCTTTATTTCACATGTAATTACCATTTTTGAGCAATAATATATGAGGGACATGCCATTGGGAGCTAGACCAGTAGATGTAGCCGAGGAAGGGTGAACTGCTTCATCAAATTTGCTGAGTATTGTTACATGTGATTTTTAATTCTCTATTATTTACTATTGCATAGTGTTTTATAAGCAATTTACATGCTTTAACCTCACACAGAGATCTGTTTAACTAATTTAAAACCATTTGTTTCACCTGCAAACTTCAGAGAACCTTATGCACACATTTTAATTACTGTTTGGATACTTAGCACAACAAAACTAATACATTCCATTCAGATCAATGTGGCAGGATAGTATAGGCCAAAGGCACACGAAATAAGTGGAAAATTTTACAATAAAAGAAGTAGTTGATATAATCCTTCATACCATTATTTTCACCGTAATCTAGAAAGCAAGATCAACAGGGCCACACTTGGACTCTAGGGCACATAACGATATATTGTTGAGAAATATAGGGTAACGAGATGAGATTATTTCTCTTGCTTGATAATTTTTTGTGATGTATTTTTATTTTACTTCATTTTCTTCTTCTTTTACTTGTTTATTATTATGTGTTCTCTTCATCAAACAACTACCAAAAACATAAATAATAATGATACAAAGGACGAAAGATATAGGCAATCAACTAGGGCCAAAACCTCTCAAATCTTGAGAGGAAAACCCACAAAATTATTCTTCTTATAGAATCTTCAATTGATGAATTACAAGACCTATATCCTTAACCAAGACTCCTCCAATTCCAATTAAACCTTACTTCATTTTCCAAGTCTATTAAGTTGCTTCTTTGTTGTATTCAAAATTTTCCTTCCAATCACTTGACTACAACTTAATCCTAACTTCTTGCAATTTCGACCTGCCTACAACTTCTGTGATTTTTTGCTCTTCTTTCAGAAACCCTAGATGTACATATGAAGTGATAAAAGAAAATTGAAATGCTCTTTCTCCTTTGCTTGACTTCATCCCTTATCCTTGTGATCTCTGCCAACAAAGTGATTTATCTTCGAATGTATCTCGAATCCTTTCAAGGGTTGAATATTGTACTACAAAAACCCTAGCTACAGTCACACATGTGATATGAGGGACCCAAAAAAAAAATAGAAAAACTTCGATCTTCTCTTTCTCTTACTCACTGCTCAAGAGGCTTCCTTTTTCTCTTCCTTCACACTTCTTTTCTTGGTGATAATGCTTCCTTCTTCATCCTTGAATGAGTTCGAATCCTCTATTATATATAGGCTTCCTTCCTATGCTTGTAGGCCGACCTGAAATAGCACCTAGGCCAACATGTCCTTTAGATAGACCGATTTTCTTCTTTTGAGGGTCGACTTGTTGTAGCACTTGAGATGAGGTCTTGATGAGTATTTTGACTCTAACATTGACTCAAATAATTTATTTTTACAATATGTAACATGTCCAAATGGGTCATTCATACATGACAATGACTCAACGATATTATGATAAACCTATAAGCACTCAATGGGTGCTTTACGTATAAAAATAAATTCTCTTGAGCATGAAACCCATGCTTCAATACTCAAAATAATAAATTTATTTCTCTATTTTCATTAAATACATAAAATCATGATTACATTTTTCATTGTGAAGACTGAACCTAGTTACATATTTCAACACTCCCTGTTAACTAGGGAGGTATTCATAATTCATGCAAGGTATTTGGACATTCTCAATCTGAAGAATTCTCATAAAAAGAGTCAGATTGGTAATTCATATGTTCACATAATTTCATCTAACATTGCCACATAGCAAGGCCTTGACTAAAAAATCTATCTGTCCATAAGATCAGAGCACAATTCTGGCGAGACCAATGATTTATAGGCACCTTCATCATTGTCTCTCAGGGAACATACCCCACCCGGGTGTTCATAGGGTATGTCCTTTCATGACTATTCTTATCTTGTATTCTCAATCCTCAAAGAATATCGGTCCTCTACGACTACTTTTATCTTGGATTCCCTACCACATCCTCAAAGAGTATCAGATGGCAAGTGCTTACCTAATCCTCCATTCTTTTCTTCCCAAGTGAAGACAAAAATGATGTTTCTATTAGTCCCTCTCAACTAGAGGAGGATATACCAATTCCAATGAATGAATGTACCCATTCCGATAAAAGGAATGTACCCAAGCTCCCTCTTAGCTAAGACTTGCTTCCAAGTTTCTACTAAATCTGAAACTTTCTTCTAGGCTCCCTCTTATATGGGGCCCTATTTCCAACAACATATATTTCTATTCAGCAGTGGAGATTATGGGACCTTTAGGTGCTTGTAACGCTCCTTCCTTCGATGTCATGAATTTCATTTTTAATATTATGGAGCCTTCATCTTTGGGACTTCTATGTAGGGCATTTTACACCAATCATTTTCCTTCTTAAATTGGGGCAATCATGTCATCCTTTCTTTCATCAGAGACATATCCATTGGACCATATCTGGCTTTTCCTCGTAGAACTACCTTTTCCAGTTCATTTATCATTTTGTATCTTCCATTATTACATGTAAGTATCAATTGTAGATGCCATCCACACTTCTCTTTTGGTAGCCATGTATTATCCCATCAAGATATTGTTCAAAAATCAGAAATTAACATCAAATCAAAAAGTACCTTTTGTCACATGGCCCTTCATCATGACATTTTCTTGTTGCAACATCCTACATTCATATTGAAACATATCCAAGATATTCATTTTTCAAGGGTATTATTTCTTTTCATAATTTTCTAAGGCCATCATATCTTTCCCATGGAGATATCATAGTAAATTATTCTAGTCATAAAATGTTTATTTCCTCCTCCATAGTAGCATTGTTTACGATCTCTTACTTTCTCTTTATTCACATATTACTTTCGAGGAAATCCCAATAATAGTTCCTTCATTATGTCAACCACCTCATATTACATATGAGGACATATTAGGTTGATTTCATCTAGTTCATATGTGATCCATGTCCTTATGCATACTTTTAATGAAAGAGATCATTTTCCCTTGCTCATGCTCATGAGGTAGAGCATGCATCCTTACTATTTGAAAATATATAAAGACATGATTTGACACATTGAACATATGCATACATGCCTATTTTATTCCTTGGTCATATAGATCATCCTTCAACAACGTTCTATCCTTGATCAAGAGTGCTTTGATCATCATCATACTATCATTCTTCCAAATATTGAATCCCATCCAAGGTGGTATTCATAGCAAGACACTTGCTTCTTCCAAGAGATGAACCTTCTAATGAATATTCTTATGAAGGATTTTAAACATCCTTGTCCTGAAAATTCTCCTTTCTAATGATGTATTATGAGATCTATTTCATAATTTCTACTTGTGGTTCTAGGAGCTAATATTTCCTATGATGACTGCTGCAAGTATGTGGACTTTTACTGTAGCTATGACATGAGATATTGCTTCAATTGTATGCTTACTATGATGCCTTCTTAATAATATGCGTCATGTTATTATTCAACCATGGTAGAGGTATTTCATCTTCTATTTCCATTTATCTTCATGATTAATATATTCTAAGGGTCCTTACAATTCCCTTCTTCCATTATGTTTCTTAAAGGATCAACCCATCTGTATTTACTTCTTGTACTTGCACTATAACGTAAGAAGTACCCCAAGAAAAGGATACGATACCAAAACATGATGTCAAGTTATCCCTATAGGGTTTATTTTCAATTAAGAGGTCATCCTAGGGTTTCTTAGGTGAAAACCCTAAATCATGTTATGTCACACTAGGGTTTCTCTCATGTCTTAAAACCCTAGAAGTCAAATCATAGGGAACAAGTACTTTAAAATCCAGATTTCTAAATACTAAGGTTTCTTATGAGCCATCTACACAAACCCTAGAGTCATAAATTAAAGCTTATAATATTTTATGATGGACCCCTAACACTAACAAAAATATCATACCTCATGGAAACCTACCTATGATGCCATGTCTTCCTCACAAAGGTATATAAACTGACCTTTTTGCTAAATTTCAGACTTTCTTTTACTTCTCTCTTAATGTGACTTGCTTCTTCACGAGTTTATTTAAGACAGGGAATGATTGTAGCTCCTTTATTACACCTTGAAGACTACAAGGCTTCTTTGAAACACTACTTCATAATGGAGACTCTTTTTGTTGCACTTAGATTTTTGCTGTAGTTTCTTGATTCAACTGCTTACTAAATTGTATGGATAATTATAGAGGCAATTCCTTTTGCAAGGCTTGTCTTATTGAATTCTTGATTGTGTTACAATTATATATGATTGGTTCTTGTGTCCTTATTTCCGCAAAAAATTGTTTCATTACAAATTTTGGGTATTGCAATTAGAGATAGATAATATGAAGTTCTTGGTATTTTTTGAGAAGATTAATCCTCCTTAAAGATAATCTTCTTTCCCTGCTAAATAATTTTTGAATTATGCCTTCGACCTTATGAAACAGTGATGTATTATCACTCTGCATGCACTTAATTCAAAAGTCTCCTTATTTGGTGGCGAGCTGATATTGAAGCCATAAATTTGATTAACTTGAACTTGGTTTGGTTGAAGAGAGATTAATTCCTTTCAATATTTCTAGACAGATATATAGTTCACTGTAATTTCTTCATTATTTTGGGGTCAAAGCTTGAGAATTCATAATTTTATCAGACCTTGAGACCTTTATGATGATGCCAACAAATTTATTCTTTCTTCTCTTGGACGAGTAGACTTCAAGATGCTTCGATTTGCATATCTTCTTCTATTTGAGCATAGTTAGGGTCTTTTGAGTTTTCCTTAGTGAATTATTTCAATATGATGATGTAATCCTTGACGATCTTCTAGTGCTTTCGTATTTTGATTTTCCTTTCTTAACGCTTCCCTTGATTTAAGTTACCTTGGCTATGATACCATGCTGAGAAATCTAGGGTAGTGAGATGAGATGATTTCTCTTGCTTGATAATTGTTTGTGATGTATTTTTATTTTATTTCATTTGATTATTATTTTAAATTTTTATTATTATGTGTTATATTCATCAAAAAACTACCAAAAACATAAATAAAAATGAGGAAAATGACACAAGATATAGGAAATCAACTAGGGCCAAAACCTCTCCAATCTTGAGAGGAAAACCCACATAATTCTTCTTCTTATAGAATCTTCAATTGATGAATTCCAAAACCTACACCCTTGACCAAGACACCTCCAAGAACTAGTCAACCTTGCTTCATTTTCCGTGTCTATTCAACTTCCTCTTCCTTGTCTTCAATTTTGGCCTTCCAATCACTTGATTGCAGATTCATCTTGCCTTCCTGTAACTTCAGTGATTTTTGGCCCTTCTTTTAGAAACCCTAGTTGTACATATGAGGTGATAAAGGAAAATTGCGATGCTCTTTCTCCTTCACTTGTATTCATCCCTTATCCTTGTGATCTTGACCAACAAAGTTATTCTTCTTGGACTATATCTTAGATCTTATTAAGGGCTACCATATTGTACTACAGAAACCCTAGTTATAGTAACACGTGTGATATGAGGGACCCAAAACAAAGCTAGAAAACTTTGATCTTCTCTTTCTCTTACTATGAGCTCAAGAGGCTTCCTTTTTATCTTCCTTCACACTTATTTTCTTGGCGATAATGCTTCCTTCACCATCTCGATGATCGGGTCATCTTGTATTTTATATAGGATGACTTACGACAGGACTACGCCAACATGTCCTTTAGATAGACCGATTTTCTTCTTTTGAAGTTTGACTTGTTGTGTGATTGAGATGAGGTATTGGAGAATGCTTTTGACTCTACTATTGACTCAAATAATTTATTTTTACAATATGTAACATGCCTAAATAGACCATTCATGTTGATCAGTGGTTGTCATTGATGTCAACCCAAGCAGCACCAAGGGCTAACCCAATATTGCATGGAAATTTTTACCTACCAAATTAATATATTCTATGTCAATAATGATTTTTATGGTTTCTGCTTGTCGAGATGTTTCTGTTGATATATGGCACGCCATGTAATTCTTCACGGTTTGAGAGATATTCATGTTTGAAGTTTGTACCCCCAGTTAGTGGGCTAAAACCCCATGGGGTTGGGGCATGGGTCATTGAAAAGTCATAATTAATATTTTTTAAGCTCCTAAAATCCCTCCCACGTTCACTTGTTGAAGCTCCTCTCAACTTAAGCATTTATATAAATTGTGATCCTCATTTCCTCTGTCTGCGAGGGTCAGCCATCTAGCAGGTCATCTTGGAATTTTAACTCTAACATTTTCTAGGAAGGTTCAGAAGCTGAAATTTTTATGAGGTGAAGCAGAACTCATGAGGAAGCTGTAGTAAAAATTTCAGTTCAAGATGCACAATATTTTTGGAGATATGATCTGTGTAAGTCAGGGTTTTTGTAGGCTCCTGAAATTCATCTCAAAGAAGTGACCTTGGTAAATTCGTCATAACTCTCTCTCTATGTATCAGATTGGAATGCTGTAAAAAGTGATGGATAGTGCACAGTCTTTAATTTTCGCTCTATCAATTTTAGAAACAAATGAAGAAACAGCGACACGTGGCACGTCGTACTAGTGCGCTCTGCTGAAACGGTCCATAATTAGGGCATTGTGAGAGATTGGGTATAACTCTCTCTTCAAGAATCAAAATTGGGTCAGACCTATGGCATTGGAAATGACTTAGAGGACTACTACAAGACAGAAAATTAGATATTGAGGATCTGAAATGACAGAGATACACCAGATTCAATATCAAGCTCCTAGAAGGCAATAAAAAACTAGATCATGTGTTGTTAAGGGTTGCAAAGGACCAGAATTTCTATGGTAGAAAAGCAAAGCAAGGTGCAATAGAGAGAAGCATGACAAGAGCAGCAACCAAGGTGCATAACAGCAACAAGAAGTTCATCATATGAAGCCTTCAAGTGCGTAGCACTGCATACAATCATTGTAAAGGTATCATTGTGCTTAGTCATTGTAAATACACATGTGCCTAGGTACATACTAGTATCTATCTACCAAGGGTTTGAAGAGGTAGTGTTGGGAGGTCTAGGATCATCATTAGGTGGCTGTGTCAAAGTTGGGGTTATGGTCTAGCATACTCTTCTTCTTCACATCATTCTATATCATTGTCTAAGTGGACAAATTTCCCTAGTACGGGAGTCCATTCTTCTTTTATTCTTATATAGGGTGGTAGGGTGGTGCTAGGGTGAGTTGTAGCTCATTGGGTGTTGAGGCATACATTCAGGTGTCTCTTCGAAGAATCTCGGGCTGCCAAACATCCATCCGGTGGGAGTTTGGAAAGAAATGCTGTGTTCTAGGAAGTTGGAACTTTATTTTCAATTGGAGTTGAATATTAAAGAATTATTTGAAAAGCATTAGGTGGGTTTTGTCCCAGAGTGGGTTTCCACCTTAAAAACTGTGTGCATTTGTGTTCCTCTTGTTAACTGCTATCATTGTACAAACACTGATAATAATTGAAGATTAACTAATGCTCTAATTGAAGAAAAGAATATTTAGGATTCCCCCCTCCTCTCAGTCAATTTCCAACAA